>JAMXDD010000001.1:18441947-18558325 GCA_024733475.1 Syzygium grande | reverse complement strand
GTCCAGCGTCTCTGGAGGAGGATGGAATTCGCTCCACCTCCACCCGCCTGCCCTTCACCCACCCTTTGTCCCCTCGTGGCGCTCGGGAGAACCTGGCCAATCTTCCATGAGCAAGTTGCGAGTCATCTCGACGGCGAGCGAAACAGACAAAATCTACCACACCACACCGTCGCCAGCGCCGTCACCGGCGGTAGCGGACCCGCCAGCGTTGCTTCGAAGAGACCGATGCGACTCCGCTCGGCTTGGACTCGAGCAAGGGAAGACGAGCGAGAAAGCAATCGGCGAAGAAGATGGAGAGAAGATCGAGAAGAGAGAGGGAGAGAAGAGAGAGGGAGACCATGAGCCAGGCTTTTCCTTAATGGGTTATTAAATGGGTCGTAAATAGGTTCAGAATATACTCATTTAAGACCCATATATTTTGGCCTTCTTTTATTTGAAACCCATTAAGGCTGATCTAGAAAAAAAAGAATGACCCATTAGCGACCCATTTAAACAAATGTGGGTTTATAAATGGGTTCTGGACCCATTTTGACAGGTCTAGCTTTGTCCATGGTGTGGAGTTTGAAGGCCAAAAAGAAAGAGCAAACAAGGCGATCTGGAAAAGATTGATTGGGTCAAGTGAGCTGGCCAGGGATGAGATAAGAGGTGTAAAACAGAAAGCGGGTCATTTGGTGATTAATTAGGGAAAATCTGTCGGTGAGCTTTGGAGACAGAATGAGAAAAGGATCTGGTGGTTCTTTTTTGAAAAGTAACACCGATCGTAAGCTTCACGGGGGATGCCTTTCGGTGGCTAAGGAATCCAAAGGGAAGATTTGAGTGAGAGTTGGAAAGTAATGAAAAATCAGAATCAGACAAGATTAAAGAGCGGTGAGTGGAAGAAAAAGCTTGAGAGTCTAAAGGAGCAAGATTCATTTCTCACGCTATTTAACACGCAATTCGCTATGTCTTAGTCCTCTTCGCACGAATTTGTCTAGGGATGAATTATGATGTCTACTTGTTCCCTTCACATGATGGTATTGGACTAAGTATGTTTCGTCCATGTTCGGCCCTTTGAAGTATCCTGGAGTGACCTTGTTGTTTGTCTGCATGATTTTGCTTCATCCAGCACATTTCTGCGGCGTTAGATTTGCTCTTACATTAAATTCAGTATGTGTGCAGTTTGTTATTTACGGTTCTTGAAAGTCTTCTCATCGTTGTTTTTACTTAGTGTTGGCCTTTTACCTGCGCCTTCAATAACCCAAAAAGTTGGGATCTTTTTACCATTTCGGTCATGCACATAGCTTTACTTAGTTCATAAGCATTCAATTAGCTCTTCTTGTACTCACACAAGCCCTTGTTAGATTAAATCGTAAAAGTAATGAAAAGAAATCATAAATATATAATAAAAATACCTAGCTGGCATATAGATGGTTATTGCATCACAAGATTAGTTAATTCATAATTAATCTGGTTTCAACTAGTGCAGTATTGATCTTTGTTACCTAGATTAGGAAACTCATATTTATTATTTACTTTAGTGCATGTTGATTTTTATGCATAGCTCACGGAAATCCCATCCTGAAACTTAATAACGAGATGCTGTACAATGTTCTCCAATATGGTTTGGGTTATTTCTTTCCTCATCTTTTACTTTCTTTGTTATTATTAAATTTGATTTGTTTTTGTTTGAGTATCCGTACATGATTATTTAGAGTTCCGTTTCTTCTGAAAAATCAAAAATAAGAAAGGAAAGATTGCATGCACAGCCTTTTATGAAAGGAAAAGGTACCCATAATGAGAATTGCATTTCTTTAGCATAACTAAGTCTCCGGACTTATGAATCTCTAGTTCGTAGAAGTAAGCAATTTTCCGCATCTTACTCGGCTCTAACCTTAGTGGCAACTCTAGTTATAACTAATAAAATAATTAATGAGAAACTAATTTGTCATTGGTAGGGTTTGAGAGAGTTTTTGTGAAGTGTTTGTGCCATCTTACAAGAGGGTTATTTGCGCTTCCTTAGCAATCTGTTAAACTCACTCGGGTTTACCTCGGGAGGGTCACAACACATTGAAACAAAATTAGTCCTTCAAATAAGACCATAATGAAGTAATGCTTTGTACTCATAACAGCAAAACTTTTCTAGAAAACGAACAAAGTTTTTTGAAAAATTTCATGTCATGAGCTTTACGCAAACATGAATATTGAGTCATTTGGATGAAAGAGTAACGAGGGGTCAAAGTTTAGACAAACAAATATATAAATAAAATAAATGATTCTTCAAAGAAAGGGAAAATCGGTGTCAGCTGGTGGCATGCCTAATAAGAGCGTGTTGCTTGGCGCTTGCAGCCCAAGCCTGTGCCCCTTCTGGTTCTTTATTGCCTAGAGGCTCGAGTCTTCTAAGTAGTGAGTCGAGAGCCATGTGCAATATCTCTATGATGCTCTACAATGGCCCAATGGCCTTGCGTAAGGCTCGAGGTCCCTTGCGCTTTTGATTTGTCCAAGTACAAGGGTCAAAACATTTATTTCTTCAGGGTAACTTTCAGTTTGAAGATGACGAAATATTTTATGAGAGCTAATATGTGTATTGAGTGTGCGGACGAATATCCTCTGCATATATACGTTTATATGTAGGTGATGTTTACAACATGGAGAACTTTCTTTCTCTGCATATGGGAGAAGAAGATACTGAGTGGAAAGTGCTAGATTTGAAAGAACTTTTGGATTTTGGTGAACAAGTAAGGGACATGAGATCATCGAGGTGCTTGGATAGACCAAATAGAAGGAGAACAACTTGGACAACATGAATACATTAATATGCTTGGAAGGATTTAAATGTAGAAGGTGAACAAATTGAGATTAGGCGAAAGCACCAAGTTTGGATGGATCACGATATACTCAAAGTACTAGAAAACGGAGTCCGAGCTCTAAATCGATTTGATTCAAATTCAAATTAGCGCTCTTTGTCGCCAAGGAATCCACAGAGAGACTTTGTGGAAAAGTTAGATGGGGTTGCCATTTTTTACTAAGTAGAGGGAGTGCCAAGCAAGTTTGTAGAAGCAGTTCGATTTATTTCGAGCAAGGTTCATTAATTAGCTTCAGATAAACGTTTTGAGCGAAGAACAACCAAGGCCATTTTGGGTCCAGGCCGGGCCAAGCTTACTCTAGGCCTTCGCTAGCACCAAGTGGGGGTTGCCAAGCACCAGGAAGTCACTAGCTAAGGGGCCACTAGCCCTTGTAACTGCCACGTGGCACGCTCCAGTAGGACCAATGCATGTCATTCCGTATTTACTTAAGCCATGAATAATAGATACATGTCTGCACATGTTCTGAAATTAGTTAGTTGCATGCCATTACATCGTGAACATGTTTCACATCGAAATTATTGATTCACCCGAACTTGCATTTTATGCCGTTGGATTATGCCTTTGATGTTTTGATACGTACTAGATTCTTCCTCGTAATTTGATTTGCATGTCATTTTGCACCTATTAGAATATGTATGTTTGGTTCAATATCTTGATAGATTCACTTTTTATTAGAATCGTATGCATCGGATTCATGCATGCTGTTATGATTGAATTCACTTTTGTTATTGGAATCGTATGCATTGGATTCATTGCATGTTGACTGGATTCGCCTCTGTATAGATCCGTCCATGTTTGTTTGATTCAAATGCATCGGACTCATGATCAGTTGAGCCTTTATTCACCTCGTGACAAGGTGATTTCACCTGAGAGTGAGTAGCGAGTATTTTAATGTTCTAAACATAAAAAGAGAACTATACGTGTATTACGTTAGGAAATCTCATGACAGAAGAATGTGGTATCAAAATGGCGATGTGGAAGGTGCTAACCCTTTTGGCACATTATCAAATCCTCAGACCTTCAATTTTTATCATTTCTTTATACTCTAGTTGACTTTTTATGTTTTGCAATCGATCTAAAAATTGATTAGTGGCAACTCTTATAACAATTTAAGAATTTGGATCACAGTGGCTTACCTCAACCTAGGAAGGCAAGAACATAGATGTTTATTGGATTTCTACTCTAAAAATGTTTACTTTTTTTTGAAAAATTCACAAGGGACACGCTATAGTGATTATGTCATATGTTTTATAAATATTTTGGTTTCATGTTCATTGAATTTGTTAGGTCATTAGAGGAGGCATGTCTAATTGATGATATTCACGATGAGGCCATGATCCAAAGTTTGATGCTTATGGTAGTGCAACAGTATAGCTTTTGATTTTTTTCATAATTAGACGAGTTCCACCATAAAAAATTGACTGACAAAATTGCATTATTAGTTTTGAACGGCGATTTTTGACAAACTTTTTAATGTATAAATCAAGGCTTTTGTTTAAATTTCTATATTAAAAAAAAAAAAATGGATGAGATTAAAAATTTTAAATTGCTCGAGATACAGTCGACACTTGTCCCGACGTAAAGAACAAGGTGAAGTCTCGGTATATCATTTGATTTTTTTGCTAAAACTCGCAATATTTGCACAAAAGATTCTTAGTTTGTCTAAATCATTTTCACAATTAAGTAGAAGTTAATTTTGTCTTATTTAAGGAAATTATTTTGAGAATCCGTTCAAGGCATGAGCTTACGTGTAGTTTCACTTCATTTTGCCTGGAGGCCTTAACTTGCAAATTTCATCACTACATGTAATGGTGTTTCAACTCTAGTGTGGCAAATGAAGTAGCAGTACCTAGAAAAGGACTAAAGCTTTTAACTTTTCTCTTGCTTAACCATTCATGATAAATAAAATCGTCAAAAGATTTACAACTAAATTGATCAAATTAAAAAATTATGATCGAATTGGTTGCCGTATAATGGGTCTAGGACTTTTTGGACAATTATCCTTGGATAGCAACTATAGTGCATAGTCATTCCTTACATTTAAGCAGTAATTTATTTTGTCATTTTTTTTTATTTACTTGGACACCCCCTCAATTCGGAAAAATTAGTTGGACACCCCTTAATTCATAAAATTTACTCGGACACCCCTTGCATTTTCAAAATGCACTCTGCCCCTTTGTCAATTCTTAAGTAAAAAGGATTGATCGAAATTGAGCAATCTGAATTAACTTTTTCGAATTGTCGTTGGATCAATAAATTTGACTTTGGAATCAATAAAACTCCACATAACCAAGCAAGAGACACGAAAACAGGGTCGAGCTTAAATGACCCTATCTTCTTGATTAGAAGTACACATATTTCTCTTGTGTTCAAAAAATCATTTTGCATTTTTGCGTATTTGAACATCATCGTTCATCGTTTGATGCCAAATGCATAAGCCCTAACTTAAAATCTTCTTCCACGCTCAACTCCTAGTTGAGCATGATTCGTCGCGCGATTATGTCTAAATCGGTATAGAAGTACTTCCCCACGAAGAAGCTGATGAAGGAGGAATCTAACGTGGTTTTAGAAGCATGAGAAGCATGAATTGTAAAATCCTCCAGTAGTTGCTTATAATCTAACTTGGTTTTAGAGCCTCATGGACAAAAAACTAAGCTGCTTCCCCTCTCTCTCTCTTTACAAATAAAAGCTCCTTATTAAGGTCAAACCCAGGAGGACTATAACAAGACTAGTTTACAATACACGAATGCTAGGTAATTTTACTTTTGCAAAAGAAATCGGTGCATTAACTGATGTGGTAGAGTATAAGCAATCCTTTAAATAAGTTGGTCGCATTTAACAGCTAACAAAGTGTGGCTTACCATATCAATGTACTGAGCAGGGTGCAATTGCAATTTTAATTTAAATGAATGTGAGACTTTTGATGTTTAAGAATGTCTATCACGTCATATTGTTGGCACCTATTTTTAATTTAATTTTCTCAAGATTAATTATGCAAAAATTTAGGGGTTAATATCTTTAATTCTTAAAATAAAAAAATTATTTAATTGCATTGCATATATACATTATACACATTTGCATTAATAGGGTTTATTAGAGCATGTTTATTTTTAATTTTCAAAAAAAATTAATTAAAAAAATCGGATCGGGCCTAGCCGACCCGGCCCTCACCTTTCGTCCCCCGGGGCCCAGCCTGCTTTTTCCTTCTCTTCTCCTTACGCGCAAGCTGGGCCCGGCCCAGCCTGCTCCCTCTCTTCCTCCTTCCTTGGCCCGGCTACTGCCCTCTCTCCTCCTTCCTTCCCCCTTGCAGTCGATCGCCGCCTGCGACAAAAAAGTGGATAACCCGCTCCGCCCCGCAAAAAAATGGCCGCCAAAGTCAAGGAAGGAGGGTAGGCCGGTGCAGAGCCTTAAATGGACGACTTTCAGGACAGGGGCCAGATGAGAATAACAGGAGGGGTTTGGTTCTTGGAAGGACCGAGAGAGAGACAGAGAGACAAGGATGGACCAAGAGAAACCGAGAAGAAGAGAGCTCCTCCCGGCGAATGCAGCACCTGCGCCGTGACCAACGGCCACCGGACCTCGCCTCCAAGCCGTCGCCGCAAGTCCCCTGTCATTGCCCTGTTTTCCTTGTCTCGGCTGAACGGGGTCGAGACTCGCCGACGCTCGCTTTCACTCGGTTTCGAGCATCGGCCGGCCTTCCTCAGTCAACTTGGTGTGTCTTTGCCTTGTCCGTGTTTTTGCGGCATCGATTTGAACCCTAATGGGCCATGTCTTGCTTGTCCGTTCGGCGCCCGCCGGGTATTTGATAAAATGCTTGATTCAGATCTAAAGGCGGGGCATCGGTGGCGACCGCGGTGGTCAACCATGGCTCACCGCGCCCCCGGGTGTGGCCAAACAACGGTCAAGGAGACACCGGAGCAGGTGTCTCGGCCGTTTCCAACAAAGAGCGGAGCAGAGGCCACTGAACAGAGGTCATAGTCAGGTCTGCAGAAAGTCAGAGCGTGAGCCTAGTCGGAGCGGGGCCAGGCGTGGGGTCCGGTCGGAACAGAGTCCGTCGCTGGCCGGACTCAGGCCAAAGCGATGCCAGAGTAGATGCGGCCAGGTCGAGACAAATGTCTCGGTCATTTCCGTTGAGGCCGCGGAGCAGAGAGCCAGAGCGTCGCAGGGCTTCGGTCGGGTCGGCTGGGGTCAACTTGCAAATTTCATTACCACTAATGATGGTATTTCAACTTTAATGTGGCTCTTCAGCAAATTGCCTGGGGGTTGCACGAACCCCAAGCAACCCCCACACCGGCATTGGTCCAACTCCTTCGAGGCTTCGAGCCACGACGGAGTCTGTACAGCTCCAGAGATTGAAGATGAACAGTCTTGAGGGCAAGACTGGAATAATTAAATATAAGTGGGAACAATTTTTACAAGAAAAGAAAATTCATTAACCATGGAATCTACCTTCCGGAAATGTTGAAAGCCAAGACGTGCTTTACCAATCCTGACATTTCCCCAAAATATTTTGAAAATTTTTAACAAACGACCTAACTTTTTTTTTAAAGAGACTTTAGATATCAAAGTTCCTTGAAAAAGCTAAATTAAACGTGCCCATAAAGGACTAAAGCTTTTCACTTGTCTCTTTGCTTAATTATTCATCATGAATCTTCTCTATTGTAGTGCATAGTTGTTGCTTACATTTAAGCAATTAATATTTTACGTCCTTTTTTTTTTAATTGCTTGTTCTTATAAGTGTACAGTAATCGAGAGACAAATAGAGCAAGTGTGTTGGGCAGCCAAACATACTAGCCGATATTAAATAAATAATAACAATATTTAACAAACTTATTTTTTTTCTAAAAAGAAAAGCGAATATTAACAATATTTAAATATGATATTAGCTCTTAATTCTTTAACACTAAGACATATTTAGAATTCGTTTCTTAAAGATCTCTTTATGCACCTAATCCTCTCAGCCCGTTGTGTCGTTGTGTCCTGGAGTCTATTGAACACCTCCTTCTCCTATGTGAATGGACAAAATAAGTGTAGTTAGACTATTGGCTGAATTTTGACATCTCACCTACGAACATCTCAAGAATTGATAAATAGCTAACAGATAACCTGTCATATAGTGATGATTCTTTCTCGCCAGATGCCCCTCCCTTATCATCGAGTCTAGCAAGTAGTAGATCGGTATTACGAAAGTTTGAGGTGTGCCCAAAGCTTTCTACATTGTTGGTTTGAATGTCTAATGCGTCAAAGATGCGGTAAAGACCATGAGAAAAGTTTAAAACATGTGCACAACACATTAAGTTAATTTGACATGGAATTAGAGAATGTGAATTCAGAAGTTTGTCAAGAGATTTCAAAACCATATGCTTTTTTGGCTCGATCATCAGCAAACTAAGCAAGGATTAATTAACACATGCCAATCCATGATTTCTAGCCCTAGTCCACACAATGAATTTGGAACCAAAAGGTATATAAGGGAGCACATGCTTGTACGCACCAATTAGGCACATACACACACATAGAGACATGTATTGGCACACATACGTGGTAAAAGGTAATAATAAGAAACAAATTATGCCGAACTGAAGACGAAATAAATGGCAAAAAAAAAAAAAAAATATTTTTACATTTGCGATGATTAATAGAGAACAATATCTCTTCATCACTGTGTCAAGAGATCCGAGAGCAGAAAGGGGAGAACATGTAATTCAAAGCTTTTTGCAAATCTGGATATTATGACATTGCTTGTTTCCCCGCATCCCTATGGGCGCTCGACCGTGCATGATGCAATGAATGGATAGAACCTTCATCCAATCCCATGAGTTTCGTAACTATTGAAAGTCTAATCCCAGTTAGATTTTTTTTTCTTTGGGGATCAGATGATCTCAATTAGTTTTCATGTCAATCTAATTAAGCTTTCAAAACAAAAAAAAACCTTGGATGTTGTTAATGTTTAGCCAAAGAAATTCACAGCCAAGCAAGAAAGTGAACTGGGGCACATAATTCAGAAAAGAAAGACACAAAAGGAGTTTGGTTCAAGCCATTCCGATCATCTCATCTTGTCCGTTTTGAGATCAAGGTAGAGACAATGTTGTTTGAGTTTGAGTTCAACATTTATTTTCCACGATTCAACACTAGTCGAGCTTTAACCCTGCATCGCCCTTTGTCGTCGGCAATTCATTTGTGATAACAGTAAGCTCACATCGAAGCCTTCCCTCCAGCTTTTCAAGCAGCCCTGCGCCATCCCATTGTTTAGCAGAAAGGAAATTGTGATTAGTGTTAGCATCAAAGAAATCGGGATGCTATAATGCTATCTAATGCAAGAGGAGAAAGGAAATTGTGATAATTTATCAGTAGATGACATGCAGCATTTGATTTCTCCAAGACTAAATGAAACTCAGTTTGTGTACATAATCTGCGTTATTCGATTTTCTAGCCTGTTATTCACCAATATCCTTTTCTTATATTAGCTCCCAGCTTCTAGCATTTCTTTCCCCCTTGTAGGGTTAATCATTCGAATCAATTACTTCACTATTTTAAAACGCCATTCTTTCTTTTTTTTAAAGAAAAGGATGTCCATGCCTTTTATTGATCACCTATCAATACAGATGGACTAAACCAAGACATTAATTAGTCTCCAAAAAATGTGATTTTTTTTTTTATTGTCATGTGAGGATTACTCCATCTACTTGAAAAATTACTAAGTTTTATCATAAAACTAAGTCTTGTTGAGAAAAATAATCCTACCAAATTAAGGAAATTACTATCAAACTTTTTAATTTTCTCATAACTATCAAACTTGTTGACACCTAAATTTTTGCAATTCATTTAGGTAATTATTGCATAAAATAATAGGGACCAACCTAGATCCTTGCAAAAATAATTTTTATGAAATCACATATAGTCATTAGGAGCATGTTTCATTAATAAATAGAATTGAAATTGGACCAGCTATGGATAAGGTTCTAACCTTAATTAAATTATATAGACTGAGCTCATGAACAGGCAAAATTCGGCCAAGCACATGCACATTAGGGCTGGCCGATATTTGCTGAAAGAAGGAGGCCTCATTGAACTTTAATTGGATTAATTTTAGCCCATTAGAGTTTAATTAGTTAAGGCCTTAGGTAATTAGAGTCCCTTATTCAAATAAGGCCAAGATTAAGCCCGTAAAGTTGAGATTAAATCTAGGGTTAATACTATATAAACACTTGCACAATTCACGGCCAAAAGAGAAAAACAGAGAGAAGGTCGTTACTCACGAAAAGGGACAAAGACGAAGAAGAAAGGTCTGCACGTTCTGACATTGAGAAGGAGAAAAGCCAAAGGGAAAAGGACAAAAAGGTGGGGAGCTCTTCTTTCTCTCTAAGGGAAACGGACGAAGCCTCGCAGCCCACCAACGCCAGCTACCTCGCCACTCCAGCCCTCCTCTGGTTGCCGAGCACCGCCATGCACTGTCCTTCCCGGCCGGTCTGGCCCAGTTGTGACACCCCTGCCTGGCCGAGTCCCTGCTGCACTACATCAGTGCCTTCGCTCCTACTCGTCACCGTCCTGGCAGCCGCATCAACGATAGCTCTTGCCCAGCGAAGTGCTCGGTCTAGCGAATTCCAGACGTTCTCAACGAGAACCAAAGCTGTCAAAGCTCCAGATCAGCAAGCTTCAAGCGTTCTCTACCCCCGCCCTTGACGATCCAGTGGCTCCAGTTGCGCTCGAGGACATCAGCAGCCACTTTGGTGCGTCGCAGTCCCTTGGTGAGTTTCCTCGACGATTCCAGGTTGCTGCAACCCTTTTTGCAGCAAGTTTCCAGCAACCTCGGATTTGTCTCTCGCCCGTGACTGACCGGAACACTCCGCCTGCATCACCGAGCCACATTGTCACAGCACTTTGCTGCACAGTCACCGAGTATACAACAGTGATTGGTGAGTCCTTGGCGAGTCCCTCGAGCATCTCCGGCGCGACCCACCTAGATATTTGTCCTTTGCAGGTTTTAAGGTGAATTCCAGGCGATTATCAATCCAATGCTACGTCCTCAACACCCTCGGTACCCTTGCAAAAATTTCAAAGAAGTCGACGCCTCTCCCGACGCACATAGCAACTCTGTCACCGTTTCAAGGAAGCTTCCTTGCCACGTCCGGAGTTTTCCCTCACCTTTGGGTAGCTGAGAGACCCCCATCGTCGATCCTTGTTTGTTCGTTGTCTACCACCACGAGCACCAGCAGTACGAAATAATCCGATCAGAATTTAATTTGATATTATCACAATCTAACCTGAATTTTTTTTTAGATTTTAGGCATTATCTAATTAGAGTTTTATTAGGAAAAATCAAAATAATCACTAATTTGATCCGCAAGACCTCAGATCATTTTTTGATTGTTTTGATTTTTCTTTTGTTGTCGGTGATGCTCTATAAAGATTTTGCTAATTGTTAATTTAAGTCGTGAGACAACGGATTATTTAATCAATTACCTTAATCTTTATTTCAAATCTTGACGAATATCTTGAGGTGGGTTGGATATTTTTTTTATCTTGAATTTAGATAGTTTTCCTACTTTGAATAGATAGATTTATTTTCTAGATTAGATTGCATGCTAAGATAATAACTATCTAATCAGGATAAGTTTCAAAAAAATAGGATTTAATTTAAATTATTTCCTGGTTTGAGTAGGATAACTTTTCACGTTGGGTAGTTAGTTTTAATTATTTATTTATTAGGAATTTTAATAGAAAATCACAAAAATAAACATGTGCATGTCATATAGAATTAGTTGCATACATTCCATGTCATGGTGCCATGTCATGTACCAATCATCATGACATATCATTGCCACGTCATCATGCCATGTCATCACATATGCAACGTCATTGCCATGTCATCTATGCCACGTCATTTATGTCATGGCATCAATTTCATGTCAATTAGTAATTGTATGTTTAGGGTAATTTAATTTAGAATGCATGTCATATTAGAATAGTTTTATTTTAATTGCATGTCATGTTAAATTAGGTCATGTAGCCATGATTTAAAATTGTATCGCATGCATTGCAAATAGTTTATTTTTCATAAATAAAAGAAAAACCGAACATAAGAGAATTAATTAGAGTTATTAATTAGTTCGTAAAAATCATGTTAGGTTAGGAATTGCATATTTTTAATATACACTTTGCAGATATTTAGGAAATTAACTAATGTTCTTTGCTTGCATTGAGGTATTTAATTTCTTTCCCTATTCTAGCAATTTATTTATTTTTTCAATTATTTAGAGTTATTTTCATTGATTGCACACTCGCATGATCACCCTTCGCATTTAGTGGATAAGTTAAAATCAATTCAAGTCACCTGCAACACATTTTTTTTCAAATAAAAAGAAAAGGAATCTGAAAGGGCATTGGAGAAATCTAGTATAATCAAGTCCTTTTGTTAATAATCTCTAGTTTGTACAAGTAAAATATTCTCCCATGCTTTACTTGGGATTCTAATCGACCCACCTAAAATTGATTAGTGACGACTCGAAATGAAACTGATTTGCACATAAAGAACTTGAACTAAAGCTGTGAATTGGCAAGGTTTGGAAGAGCCCGAGCTAGATATAAGATTAGTAATCCATCAGCCAAACCTTAGCTGATTCACAGTAAGGTCACGACAAAAAACTATCTGGTGTTTTTCGACATGGAAGTGGCGATGACCCTTTAGAAAAATGTGAGTCTATTTTTATACAAGCGCTCTCAAAGAAAAAGGAAAAAATTCACTTTTTTATGAACCAAATGCAATTATTAAGAATGCATATGCATACAGATTAGTGGTTGTTGTTCATAGAAATTAGTTTTCTTTTCCCGTAAAAGCCCATTATCTCTAAATTTTATGAGTAGAATTGACACTTTAAGTAGATAAATTTTTAGTTTGACTATGAAATACCCTCAATAACTTTAAGAGTAAGATGAAGCGCAAGCTAAACTTTAGAAATTAGTATCAATTGTATTTTGTTTTCTTATATCCAAATCAATGACCAAAAAAGTAGAGAAACAAAAAGAGCTGTGGAGCCTTAACTATGGCGCATGCAATTCTCGAAATTAGCTAAGAGAATGCCATGTGCAATTCCAAATAAGAAAACAAGTGGATCAAGTAAAGCATAATCGTTTTATTTATGTAAAAGTTTATGAGCCTAATAATACATTTAAATTGAATAATTATAACCAGTATAGGTTAGACATCTCATTTAGGATCGTTAATTGCATCACGCTCAAACGTGGGTCTTATGAAGAAATGAAAAGGACCTCAGAGAATGTTTAATTTCTTCTGTGATACCAATACAAAAAAAATAATTTACAAGTTGAAATAATATAGGATGATCACATAGATATATGACTTTCATGTTCCGTTTAGATGGTAGCTTTTCGAATAGGTTGTAGTTTTTATTTCTTGGAGCTAATAATAGCTTTTCGAATAGATTGCAATTAATTATTCCCTAAGCAAGAGCTCTGTTCGGTCCCTTCTCTCTATATCTATGCTTTTTTCCGTTCTCATGATCGAGCAAATTATTTTTGCAATTGCTGATTCTGTTGTGTGGACAAAGGGGATTTGGGTTTGGTGCTTAGCTTTTATTTTTCTGATTTATTTCTTTATTTCTTTTTAATTGGAGACAAATAAGAGTATACACCCCAATTTCTATGTACTTAGATGGTATTCAACTAGGAGCAATGTAGAAGAATCCGATATGCACATTGACAAAGCTCTAAGTTCCGATCATGTAGTCAGTCCTCTGGTTGGTCGTAAACTTTGCCTTCCATATTGATCCTTGTGTTTACTGTTTTGTTCCGTCCATTTTAGAAAGTGCCTTTCTCAGTGTTTGCTTTGGCATTTTAGATAAACGTGGTTGGAATGTCATTGTCAAAGAATACATCTACTGACGGTTTGATTATGAATTTGTAGACTTCAAATTCTCTAGTAATGGTGTGAAGTGCATTTCGGTGTCATAAAAAATGGTGGATATTTCATGTGAATTGTCTTTTAAAGTTTTTCAATGTGGTGCAACCCCTGTCCAAGTCGGTAGACAAAGCTCCTTTATGAGCTACATCATGTATTATCAAGCAAAATGGTTGTATGCTCTGCACAGATGAATTTATATCTCTATTGTTTATTGTTTGTTAGGTGTTTAGATCACAAAATGATGATGGCAGTATATATTTACACTAGTGACTTCTGAGTGGCAATTTATAACGCTGATACATTTCATTTAACGGTTGATTAATATCATTGAAAGCCTAATGTATGTTCCTGTCAATCCTTCAATTAATCTTGTCCAGAAGAATGCTCTCCTTGTTAGTATCTACAAAAGTGGTAAGTGACTTTTTATGTTCTTTTCTGAAATTTTGTTGATTACCTTGTTATCAACACAGGAATTCTATTCTCATTTCTCACTGAGGTAATGTTTGATATTCCCCATTCCAACCATGCATGTGTTCTATTGCATTGGCTAGATGAAATGTTGACCCTCTTCTTAGTATTTAGTGTTTAAGGAGCAGATAGTCAGGAGTCCAAGATATTCTGCTCTTTCATTAGAAATATAAACATTTTAGCTCTAGGAAAGTTTTGATGCCATGGCCTATGAGCCATCTTTTGGAACATTTACGCCTGCCTTTTCGCGATAGACTATCTTATAACATTTGTTGCTACTTTCAATATTTACTGAAATTTTTAGTTGATTGATTTCTCACAACTAACAATATTGAAATGATTTTTTGCTTTATATTGGATGGTTAGCCCCATAACTATAGAGTTGCATCCCATAGATGGGATTCCATGGCTTGTATTCGTGCATGCTAGCTACACCATTGAGGAATGGTCTAGTAAGTTCGCATGCATGTGAGTTTGTCTACTTATTCTCTTCTAGGATAATTGATTCTCTCTTTCTTTCTTTGAAGATGGTAGAAGCATAAAGGATGTCGGTTGATCACGTTGCTCATATGAAGTCATCTAATGGGGGTACAACGGCAACTCAGTGTAAGGCCTCACGACCTCCATACTCTCTAGGGAGTCCCTATCCCTAATCAAACATCATTTGTTCACTTCATACAACAGCTCCTCTCTCTTTTTAAAAGAAAGAAAAAAAAAAAAATTATAAGGCGAAGGAGGAAGAGAAGGCCTTTCTACGGATAAGAGAACAAATATGTATAATAAATAACTATGATTGGTATTGGTTATACATCTCATTTAGAATTGTTAATTGCATCACGCTTGAAAGTACATTTTTATGAAGAAATGGAAAGTAACTCAGAGTTTGTTTGATTTCTTTTGTGATACCACCAATGCATGGATAGTCATCTCATAAAGCTTGTGTTGTAAATACAAAAAAAAAAAATTATAAGCGGAAATAAAATAGGATGATCATATAGATTATGACTTCAGTGCCATGTTTAGGTAGTAGCTTTTCAAATAAATTGTAATTGTTATTTCTTGTAGCCAATAATAGATTTCCAATCAAAAATCAAGGTTGGTATTTACTTTATTGTGCCCTTCCTATGATGTTTAAAGGTTTGCGAATTCTAATTGTTATAACAAGATATGCATTCTTCTTCTTTTTTTATATATTTCTCAATGTTCAAAATAGACATTTAATTTCCTGAAAATGGAAGATACCGTTATAAAGTGTGCTAGTGTATGCATCATTAATAAAAAGTATATCATATATGTAATTTATTCAAGTGTTATAGGAATATACGTAGTAGATAAAGGTGTCTTTTCCTATTTATTATAGTACAAATGAAAAATCTCAACATGTCCCAAGATTTAGATCAATTGTATATGTAGATGGGATAGCTTCATATAGAATTACATGTCCCCCTAGAAAAAGCAAACTGAACAAGATGTTGCTCGAAAGTGTAGATCGATATGAAGCTATCCCCATCTATGTATACGGTTGATCTAAATCTCGAGACCTATTGAGATCCTGCATTTTTAGTATTATAAATTGAAAAAGAAACCTTTATCTTATGCATATATATCTATAACCTATTTTATGCATCACATCGGAATATCTTAATAAATTACATATATGATATATTTTTATTAATAATGCATACGTTAACCCACTTAATAAAAATATCATCAATTTTGGGAAATCAAATGTCTCTTTTGACCATTATGAAATATGAAAGAAATATAATACATCCCTTGTTTGTTATTCAAATAACAAATAAAATTCACAAACCTTTAAACATCATAGGATGGGCACGGTAAAGTAATTGAAATACTATTATTAGCTCCAAGAAATAAAAATTACAATCTACAAGAAATATAATACATCCCTTGTTTGTTATTTAAATAACAAATAGAATTCACAAACCTTTAAACATTATTAGAAGGGCACAGTAAAGTAAATGGGAACACTATTATTAGGTACAAGAAATAGAAATTATAATCTATTTGAGAAGCTATTGCCTAAATGGAGCACGGATGTCATTAATCTATGAGATGACTATGCCTGCATTGGTGGTATCACAAAAGAAATTAAACATACTCTGAGATCCATTCCATTTCTTCATAAAACCCACTTTCAAACATGATGCAATTAACAATCCTAAATGAGATGTGTGACATCCAGAAATTTCGTAATAATAAATAAATGACGTGGGGAATTTTCTATGATCGAGAATGATACGGGAATTATAAAGCCAAGAACTACTTAAGTTGGTATTTGTACGGACACGTAGAGATTTTCATCGAATCGTATTTTGTGAAGTGCGGATTTAGAAATGAAATCGTTCCGAGTTCGACGTGTTTAATATTTTAAACGTTATCGTATACGCTAGTCGTAGTGCAATATTGGTGGGGATTATTATTATTGATTAATTTTGGTAAAGTAAGGTTAGCCTTTTTCTATTTTGTCGTTAACGAAAGGGGATGAGATATTCTTATGAAAATATCTTCTGGACTCTCCTATTTCCTCACGTGATTATTGAAGAGGAAGCTTGACCGAAAGCCACCTGACCCCTTAAGTCATCTTCTGCCCAACTAGACACCTAGCCTAAATAATGATTTTCCTTGGCCATTACTTCTTCTTTGATCTCTTACACGTGACCATGATGGAAGGAGAAGATGCCACCTGTGAGTGCATTGAATTTACCCACCCCTATGTATACTTCTCAGCTTTCATCTTCGCATGGGTAATTGCAAGACAATTTCACCAGACCTACACTCTCTCCTTCACTTTCCACTTCCATCATCATCGATCCAGAAATTTCGAGAGAGCTTTAACTTTTGGGGTGTTCAGATTCTGCACAAGGTAAGTAAAAACTCTAGGTTTAAGCTAAGTAAATTTATTTGGCACTTGCAACTTGGTTGCTTGAGAAAGATTATTTTGAGGTGCAATAGTGAAGTTGTGATGATGGTTGAATCTATTTTGCTGGTTCTGTGCAAGTTCAAATGGATGTGATTTATTTCCTTAAAGTATGGCGATAATCGGCAAGCAGAACGATTAAATCGGAACGAGTAAGTGTAATTTTTGAGGTGATTGTTGGATTCTTATTATTGGTTTATGTATGTTTAAAAATGGTAGAAAATCGTTTTGCTAAAAGTGATGATTATGTTTAGTTTAATACTCAAAGTGATGATGATGTTTATTTTGATACTCAAAGGGATGATTTTGTTTTTGAAACTGGGCAGATTTTAATCCTCAAAATTTGGTTTTGTGTACCTTGAAACTGCTAAGACTTTGTTATCAAAATCTGGTTCTGTGTACATTTGAACCTGCTCAGACTTTACTATCAAAATTTGGTTCTGTCTACTTTTGAAAAATATTCAAACTTTAACTTCAGACTTTACTTTAGACTTTACCTTCATATTTAACATCCGGACTTTGCGTTCAAACTCTACATTTAAAATTGCTTAGACTTTGCAGCTCGGATTTTACTGTATAAAATTTACTGTTCAGACTTACTTTCTAAAATTTACTATTCAGATTTACTGTTCAAAATTTACTGTTCAAGATTTACTATTCAAACTTCTTGTTCAGACTTACTTATAAAACTGATTCAGACTTTACTGTTCAAAACCAACCACGATGCAGATCCATACGAATCCGCTTCTAAGTCTGAATTTGTTCAATTTGAATCCGCTTCTAAGTCTGAATCAATCTGCTTACGAGTTTGAATTAAACCACGAGTCCGAACCTACCTCGAGTTTGAACCCACCTTTGAGTCTCGAACTTGCTTCATGACTCAAATTTGCTTCCGAACCCTAATTTGCTTATGAGCTGAGTTGCTACTGAGTTTGAAATGTATTGTTTCATGTTTAAATTACTCGGATGATGCATTTCATGGCTTTAAAGTGCAAAAATCGTGATGGCTCGGTATGGAACGGGCCAAAGTAGACTTTACATACAAATACTTGGTTGTCATGACTTGCATAGGAATAATATTAATTCCGTCGCCCATTTAGTAGTGTGTGACGATGCCCCGTGTGTTGGGATACCCCGTAGGTCGGGATGCCCCAGGGAGTGTTTCGGGATGCCTCGGAGTCAAGATGCCTCGTTGGTCGGGATGCTCCGGATGTGTGCGGGATGCCTCGGAGTTGGGATGCCCTGTTGGTTGGAATGCCCCGAGAGTGTTCGGGAGGATGAAGTAAAGAACTTAATCGCATGAGCATAAATGTTTTACCTCATGCTTGCGTCTGAGTGGAAATATCATGATATGTTACATCATTCAAATTTTGAGGCACATCCATACGGAAAATGTATAACTTGCATTCAAGTTCTATGCACATCGTTTGCTATGCATGCGTGTGTTTTATGCCACGTGAAGTGGTAAGCTGATTTCCTAACTTAAAACTAGAAATTTCATTTCCTCGGTTTGACTCATCCCACTATTTTTCAAACATGTAGGAATGGACAAACCTGTTACCGATGCTTGCTGGTTTTTCTCTAAATACTTGAGAATGTTAGTACGTTGATATGTTTGCCCGAGAGCGGATATAGTTTATACAAGATGTATATCTACTATATGGGTTGATGCGGGATAAAGGTTGATATGAAGGTGACAGCATCTACAACTTGTTGTAAGGTTTACTTTTTGTGTGGGCCGTCTTTGGAGTAAATTATAGCATGGAGATAGGCAACCTTGACCTACCCAGATGTTTGTTCTTCGTGATTTTATGGTGTATTGCCTGGTCTTGTAATTCTCACAAGTATTGTTAATGAGAAGTAAAAGTATTTTGATAAAACTTATTCAGATTTTGACTTCCGCTGGCCATTTTATTAATAATATTAATTGGTACGTGTTTGGCGTGATGTTCGGGTCGTCACAAGATGTCTAACCAATACTGATCATACTTATTTATTATGCTTATTTGTACTTCTATCCCCAGAAAGGCCTTCTCTTCCTCCTTTGCCTTGTGATTTTTGCTTTCTTTTTTAAAGGGAGAGGTGTAGTTGTGTGCAGTGTGCAAATGATGTTCGATTAGGGACCGAGACTCCTTGAAAGTATGGAAGGTCACGAGAACTTACACTGAGTAGTCATTTTACTACCATTAGATGTATTCAGATGAGCAGCGTGATCAATTGACATCCTTTATGCTTCTATTGTCTTAAAAAAAAAAAAAAAGAGAATCAATTATCCTAATCGAGAATAAGTAGACAAACACATGCATGAGAACATACAAGACCATACCTCAATGGTGTAGCTAGCATGGACAAATACAAGCTAAAAAATCCCATCTATGGGACGCAACTCTATAGTTCTCCAGCTAACCATCCAATATAAGGGAAAAATCATCTCGGTGTTGTTAATTGCGAGAAATCAATCAACTAAAAATTTCAGTAAACATTGGAAGTAGCAACAAATGTCATAAGATAGTCTGCCGCGACAGGGCAGAAGTAAATGTTCCAAAAGATGGTCCATTGGCCATGGCATCAAAACTTTCCTAGAGCTAAAATGCTTATATTTCTAATGAAAGAGCTAAATATCCTGGACTACTGACTATATGCTCCTAAAACACTAAATACCATAAAGAGGCCAACATTTCATCTTGCCAATGCACCAGACCACTCGTATGGTTGGAATGGGGAATGGCAAACATTACCTTAGTGAGGAATAAGAATAGAATTCCCATGTTGATAACAACACAATCAACAAATAACAAGACAATTAACAAAATTTCAAAAAAAAGACATAAAAATGCATTTGCCACTTTCGTAGATAGAAATAGGGAGAGCATTCTTCTAGACATGATTAATTAAAGGATTGACAAGAACGTACATCGGGCTTTCAAAGATATACATCAACCGTTAAATGAAATATACTAGCATTATAAATTGCCACTCGAAGTCGCAAGTGTAAATGCATACAATTATCTTGATTTTTTGATCTAAATTACCCAACAAACAATAAACAATAGAGATTTAAATTCATTTGTGGAGAGCATATAACCATTTTGCTTGATAATACATGACGCGGTTGGAGCTTTATCTACCAAGTTGGACAGGGGTTGCACCACATTGAAAGACTAAAAAAGATAATTCACACGAAATATCCACCATTTGTGATAAAACCGAAATGCACTTCACACCATTACTAGAGAATTTGAAGTCTACAAATTCAAATTTGAACCGTCAGCGGATGTATTCTTTGACAATGACGTTCCAACCTTGTTTAACTAAAATGCTAAAACAAACACAGAGAAAGGCACTCTCTATGTCAAACTCAAAAGGCTCAATTGGATGGAACAAACAAGTGAACACAAGGATCAAAATAGAAAGCAAAGATCACAACCAACAAGAGGACTACACCATCGAAATTTATAGTTGTGAGAATGTGCATATCGGATTCTTCTACATAGCTCACAGTTGAGTACCATCCAATATATATAAATTGGTGTGTATACTATTATCTGTCACAGATTAAAAACGATAAAAAGAAAAAAAAATTATAAAACTAAAAGCTAAGCACCATACCCATATCCAAAACTACAAGCTTGTCCATCTCGTCTCATGCCGAGGTAACTTCATAAGGAGTTGCTTCCTCTTCTCTCTTCAAACAACGTATATAGGATTGCGGGACATCTCTAAAAAATCCAGGCTAGTTTATTAGCGAATTGAGTCAGATTCTAAAGTGGCAGAGCTCGATTAACGCCTCCATTGCCACCAAACAAGTGTTTGACCGAGAACAAAGAACCGTGAAACATGTTCAAACCTTAATAAAACGTGCAATTCCCCTGAAAATCCGACGGAATGTGCGGTTTCCTCTCGACTCCATCCATTTGTTAGAATGGAGAGGGGAGCAGAAGCCTATTTTCTTTTTTGGGATTTCGAATGAATTCTATAAGAAGTTGCCCTATTGCTTTCTCAAATGTACGTTGATTTACATGAGTAAGTTCAAGTTTTATTTTTCCATGTAATTTCTGCTTTAAGTTCAACTTTTTTATCTTGATATGATGTTGTGAATAGTCCTACTTATCAGTTATTCGTTTATATAATATTGCCCGTGTATATAGACTTTAACCCTTCTGTCTTTTAAAAAGAATTAGCTTAGTCTGATGATATTGTGTGGCTGTTTTGAGTTAATATGTGTTTGTTTACTTCCTCTGATTATATAATTATATTATAATGCGAAACACATTTTTTTTTAAGTGGGTTTGATTCTGCTCCTAGGTGCCTTTGTTAGTAGAGCTACTCTCAGCCAGATCATAAATGTCATTGGAGAGCCCATTGATGAGATAGGAGAAATAAGGGGGAAGAACAGCATTGGTGCCAAAACTTGTGTATGGAGGCCACTTTGGTGCCAAAACTTCCATTTGGATCACTTTAGTGCCAAATCGGAGGAAAAATGATCACTTTGGTGCCAACGGCGAGAAATTCCGGCCAAATTAATACGTGGCATTTATAATTAAATTTTTAATCTTAGTTGGATTTTTTTTAAAATTAGTCTACGTGGCATTTCCACGTATATATTTCGATTTTTAAATACTTTTCTGAATTTTTTTCTTTTTTATCTTCTTTTCTTTTATTTCTTCTCTCTTTGGTCACCGCCCGATGACGGAGGCGACCCGCAGCCACGGCCTTGCCGGACAAAGTGGCGGAGCTCGATTAACGCCTCCATTGCCACCAAACAAGTGTTTGACTGAGAACAAAGAACCGTGAAACATGTTCAGACCTTAATAAAATGTGCAATTCCCCTGAAAATTCCCCTGTGCGGTTTCCTCTCGACTCCATCCATTTGTTAGAATGGAGAGGGAAGAGAAGCCTATTTTCTTTTTGGGATTTCGAATGAATTCTATAAGAAGTTGCCCTATTGCTTTCTCAAATGTACGTTGATTTACATGAGTAAGTTCAAGTTTTATTTTTCCATGTAATTTCTGCTTTAAGTTCAACTTTTTATCTTGATATGATGTTGTGAATAGTCCTACTTATCAGTTATTCGGGAGAAGAAAAAAAAAAAAAAAAGAAGGAAAAAGAAAGAAAACCCTTCTGGAAAAAGAAAAACATTATTTAAAATAAAAATGGTTGTTTTGAGTTAATCATGTGTTTCCCGGCGAGCCACGCCGATTAAATAATTAATAAAAAATGCCACGTCACATTTTTTTTTCAGATCGGGTTGGCATTAAAAGATCGTTTTTAAAATTTTTTTGTAAAGTAATCCAAATGGAAGTTTTGGCACCAAAGTGGCCTCCGTAGCCCAAGTTTTGGCACCAATGTTGTTCTTAGGAGAAATAAGTAAGGAACATTGAGATGCTTAGCTCTCTGAATTTGAACTAAAAATGTGGTGGTGTTCTTGTTATTTCCAGCCATTTGATCTTTGTATTTGCTTTCTCTCATCAGAGACTGACCACTTCTTACCTATCCATTGAGAAGCTCTTCTTTGGAATATTGGACATGGCAGCGTCTTCTTCTTCTCGGCCCGTTCTTCATGATGGTCCTTGTGCTGACGAAACCTTGTCCAAGTGGAAAAAGGTTAATTGATCTCCTCACATCATCTCCCACCCAGATGATGAGGAAACTTGTTGACCCCATTGGTAACATTGAAAATCCCAAGTTATGGGAGAAATATGAAGAGTTTACATTTCTCTTCAACTATAGCTTACGAGCCTTCAAATCCAACATTGAGCAAATTGACTTCTTCCAGTCTTTTGAAGATGAAAATTGGTACAAGGAGAAACAAGCCTATTATGCAAGGAAGGTTCTTAGGAGTCGGCGTAAGGACTTCAAACAAGCCGAAGAAAACATTCCAAACTTATGCAAGAGAGGGAGAGGCTTGTGACTAGGCTGAACATTCTCGATACTCAAATCGAGATAGAGAGAGAGACTACCAAACCAACGTTAGAAAAGGAAAAGATCTCGAAGAGGCGGAACAACCTTGATCACAAGATTCGAGTTCATCAAGACCTAGTGACACGCCTTAGTCAACTTCTCGAGGAGCAGCAATTCTTATCTGATGAACTCAATGAAGAATATGACCATCTATCCCTAAAGATTTAAAAAAAAATATGACGTCATAAAGAATCGATGTACTAAGGAAAATGAATGGTTGGAAGAACGTTTGTCTGCCTTTGTTAGCACTATGAATCAACATGTTAACCCTATGTAGTCTATTGAAACTTTAATGAAGTAATCCTTTTTTTAAATCAATGCATAACATTGACTTGGTGTTCTTTAAACTACGCAAAATTCAATTGCAAGAAGAGGATTGCATCATCAATAACCGCCATGTTACTAAATTTTACTTTATTCTAAGCACATCATACTACAACACAAAAAAAATTGAAACTTACAATATTGTTGGATTTGTTTTGATTTTCCTTCAACTACCATTGCAAAACAGGTCAAATAAAAGGAATCCATGTTTGTTTCGATTTGGTTTAGTTCAATTCTATGTTTGAATTGTTTTGTTAGTATTCCCGTGTAAAATTGGCCCTTCATTACAAGATGTGGCGATTAATGACATCACAATGACTCTCTATTGAGGATATGTTGGGGCATACAACAAATTCATTGTCTTTCTAGTTCTTCCCTTATGCCTTTCATTACGGGTCCCAATCACTTGAATCTTCTCATCACATCCCCACTTCTTTCTAGGTCTTCCTCTACATTGTCTCTGCTCTTGCTTAGGCAAGCTTTCACCTCTTGTTTTGCCTCTTCCTTTGTTACACCTTATATAGTGCCTTTTAGAATTCTTGAGAATGCACGTGAGAAGGGGGGAAAATAGAAAAGAAAAAACCCAACCCGACCCGAAGAACTCCTGAAGTTCTTTACTTAATACCCAAACCGAATGAGACCCGAACTAAAAATATCATGTCCCAGACCGCACCAAGCCCCGACATCCCTCCGTGGTCATATTTCGAATACGATGTCCTAGGACTCGTCGTCGACCCAAACGAAACTTCAAGCATAGAGCGCACGCGGAAGCAATTATAACACCCAAACAAGATTAAGACAAAGGGTAATAGGAGAACACTTGAACAAATCAACCACATAATTAATTTAACGACACGTACTTACAAAAATATAACCTTACATATAAAAAGGCGACTAGGGTTAAACTCCACCTTCATAAAAAAAGGACTGGTGGTTGGGTAGGCTAACCTAGCTATACTAAAAGGGCCCACAAAAAGGGTTTCTAAACTTAACACTAAAACATCGCTACAGCTCCCAATCCAAGTTGGAACTCATGCAGACTCAGGCTCCGACTCCATGGATTCCTCTTGAGCTTCTTTATTGGCTCTTCTTGAGGACTCTATTAGCTCTTCTTCGGGATCGAACTCCATTGGCTCTCGAGATGGCCTCCTCGGGTTCCTCTTTCGGCTTTGACTCCATGGACTCCTCGTCAAGTCGGACTCCACTATCACCAGCTGGGGGTTAGAATCTTGAAGGCGATGATCGGGCTCGTGACCACACCATCGAGAGTGAGAGCGAGTGAGGCGTCCCACTCACCTACCCCATTAAACGGAACATCGCAGTCTCGAAATGGTCCATAGACGCCCGTATAAATCCCAATAATAGTAAGCTCAATATGTATTAGGTTGTAGCGTCGACTACCCACATCTACCCACACCACAAAGTAGTATACTTAATATAGACCTCCTCATCTCCTACGGGTATTCCATCACCAAGTGTTCAAAGTATGCCTCGGGATCCCAAAATGATCTGGCGGATTGCTCATAGTTGGAGTCGAGGGTCCTAAATGGTTATATAATAACCACAAGAACAAGTCTCAATAAACAACACCCTAAACCCTACCTAGGTTAACACGTGCCTCCAAACAAATAGAATAACACCTAATACATTCAATCAACATGCAATAACATTCAAAGGCACTCTTTAGCCTTACCTCGATGCATATATATCCCTGCACGTTAATTGGATCGCAATAACATAACCAACTTCTCAATGCACAACCAATTTCCTACACATGCATTCACAATAACATTCCAACCTATTCTAATCTCAATCCCCACGGATGCTCACATCTTTCAACTTCCGACACGCACATGTGTCCACCTTGATCAATACCGACCCGCATAACACCCCTCGGGCCCACCTCATCGCATCGACTCGTGTAACACGCATCAAGTTTACGGCATGACTCGCGTAAAGACGCATCAAGTTGACGGTCCTCCGGTTTATCCGGGCATTGTCTCGCATAACACGCCTCAAGACAAATCCAATTCCTCACGTAAACACGCCTCAACGATTATAGGATCAAACGTACATCCTCATTCAATTTCATGCCTTTCCTCGCGTCAACACGCCTCAGGGCCTATCGATCATATGCGATACATATTTTAGTCCCTTCACACAACATCCACATCCCCTAATTATACACAAACATGCTCAATTCCAAATCAACAACTCAGTCCAACCAATCCATTCATAAAGGCAACAATGTAGCTCAACCATATCACCCCATCATTCCGACACCTTTCAATCCACAATTCAAGCTATATACTCAATGGCATAAATCCACACATCCCAACATTCAACTCAGTCACCAAGCACCACAATATTCAACTTAGCCACAAGAGGAAGATAAAACTGAATACACAGAATCAGGGCAAATCTAGGCCAATGCACAATTCTGGAATTTCTTTTTAAAATAAATATCAATTCAACTCCAAAAATTATAAATTTCAGATATGTCCTAGACAACATCCTGATGAACATTTTTCATGCAAAACACAAAATCCAGTTCTGTCTAGAACCACCTCTTTTTGTCACCAAAGTCAGACATAAAATATTTCATTCGGACTGGCCATCCGACTTTCAAAATGCATTTCAAGCAGTAACCAAATCTCCTTAGAAAGTTTTGAAATTTTTATATGTCATAGCCACAAATGTGCCTAACAAGTTTTGTGAAGGAAGTATTTTGAAAATAAGTCTAGAAAAATTTATAAAAAATCGAACAGACTCGAAGGTCGGAGGAACAGTGTTTTCGGCAGACTAATTTCGATCCAAAGATAGACTTCCGAATGGCCTCAAATGACTTTTAAAAATTTCCAAATTAAATTATGTTATACTTCAAGATATTTTGAACAACTTTCATGAAGGACATTACCCCAGATTCGGCCCACACAGGTCTCGTAAAAACAGCAAAACTTGGCGACACAGCAGTAACGAAATTCGAAAACACAACCAATAAGCAAATTTATTTATCTAGCCCTTAAACCAATTAACCATACCCACTAATCAATCCCTAACATGTCCATTAATAACCCCTTAGCCTAGTCAAGGGTTAGGAAGCCACTTACTAGGGAAAAATCTAAGCAAATCCAAGATAAGCAAGCATCAACGACTCGTGGCGGATCAACGAACAAGGGCGGACGGTAGTTTCGGTGAAGATAGGCTGAGACGGTGACTAGCTAAGGTGGAGCAAGCAACTGGTCACGCAAGGGAGAGGAAGAGGAGTCAGCTGAGAGATGAGAGAGAGAGAGAGAGAGAGAGAGAGAGAGAGAGAGAGAGAGAGAGAGAGAGAGAGAGAGAGAGAGAGAGAGAGAGAGAGAGAGAGAGAGAGAGAGAGAGAGAGAGAGGAGAATTTTTATCAAATGGCAAAAAGAGAGAGAGACAAGTCTACTAACTCCACTATAAACCCAAATACCAACCCCACTATCTCATCCAATGGATCACATTGCATCTTGTTGGGCAAGTCAAGATCCTAGGGCTTACAAAATTCCTCCCAATCAATTACCAAAAATAATAAATGGCAAGCAAAAGTAAATATGCAAGGAGGGAGGGGCACAACGGTCCTCTAGCTTTGGCCATTGGAGGAAAATGCCAATTTCAAATTGCCCTTCAACCTTCAAAAGAATTCAAATAATCCCGGGGTAAAATGATCATTTTCCACTCCCGATCCAAATTCCAAATTTCGGACAAATCTAATAAACCTTAAGGTTGGTCACGCTTATGTGACGTCGTCCAAATAAATTAGTCGTGACACTTGAGAAATTCGACATCCAAGTTCGGATTCAAATGATGGCCAATTTCACTCAAATGCGACTTTAGTGTATCTCTAACTAACGGGCAGCTTTTTAATGTTAACGCCGTGTCGACTGTGGTTACTCAAGTCATGGCAACCTCGATCGTCATCGAAGGTTGACTCATGATCAAGTTCTTAGATCCACATACATTTCCCTAAGTAGCCATTCTCTAAAGGATATTATTCCAAGAATGATCGGTTTTAGGCGAGATTTAACTACAATTACATTGAAGAATATGCACATTCCATTTATTCCAAAAGTGAATCGAATTCAGGATGTCACAAAAAATACTTGATAGTTTCGGTTCAGGTTGGTTCGGATCGGATCGGGGTAAAATTGACACCCATAATCAAAAAGTGGCTTGATGTAATAAAGCCCAACTTGTGTCCATGGCTTGGACATGCAAAGTCCGATTTTAGTCCATATATTCGGAACAGGCTCGAGTCCCCATTTTTGGAAATAAAAATTTCAAAAAAATCAAGAATTAAAAAATCGAAAAATTGATTAGAGAAAAGCCCTTGATTAGGTTATTAGATTTTAGTATTAGAATTAGTTTAGTTTCATTTCGATTGTACACACATGATTTAGGAAAGTTCATGGTTTCCTCTAGTTTAGATTTAGGGAAATTAGTTTCTTTGGAAAAGGACTTCAATTTGAACTAAGCTCATGGGGTTGTCATCCTGGGGCTTAATAACAAAACCATGTAATGTTCTTTGCCTAAATCATATCGGATTACTTATTGCACTATATCTTTTATTCATTCTCCATTTCTTTCTTAGATTAATCGAGTGATTTGCCTTCTTTATAACTCATAATTGATAAAAAGATTGCACAGACACTATAAATAATCAAGTTTAGGTATTGAAATGGAACTAGTTAGAATTATTGTAATCAAGTCACCGATCCTAAATTTATGTTTTGCGTAGAAAGTGAGGTATATTTCGACACACCACTTGATTTCTATCTAATCCCAATAGATGAGTGGCAACTCCTCATTTTGAATTTTCATAGGGTTAATCGAAACTAAAATTGAATATTTTGACATCACGTTAGGTAAGGATTTGGGAGAACCAGGCGCCAAACAGGGACTGTTGGTTCACCATTGGCATTATCTCTAAACCTCGTCCTTTTCCCCGACAGAAAAGAGGGCCACAACAGCTTAGTGACTCCATTGGGAAAAACGGACATGGTTAGAGGTAATGTCGAGTTGTGTACCAACAATCCTAATCAACACAGGTTCCCCCAAACCCTCCTCGCTTAACATCAGAATTTTCAATTTTAATTTCAATTAACCCTATCGAAATTCTAAATGAGGAGTCAACACTAGCTTGTTGAGGCCAGCTAGAAACGAAGTGAGGTATAGGAATATACGTCACTTCCTACGCAATCAAAAATCTAAGGTCTAAGACTTAAATACATTAGTTATTTAACTAGTGCCTTTTCGGTACTTAAAATTGATTATTTGTTAACTAAAGTGTCCATGCAGTCATCTTATCTAATTATGAGTCCCAAAGGTCATTCAAGCCGCTAAGTATCCATGCGATGCTTTAGTGTTTATTATGGTCCTAGGATGTAACATAACCATTCAACTAAGAAAATGAATCAAAACACACAAACGATATAAAAACAAGCACAACAAACAAACAAACAAATAAGGAACATTAATGAAAGTGAATAAAATGGTGAACTACAGTAAAATAACCCAATACAAGTTGGGCAAAGAGTATAACATGGCCTCATTTTTAAGCCTTGAGATAGCAATACCATGAGTTACAATCAAATTAAATTCAATTCCTTGTTTAAAAGATCAATCTTCCTAGACTCAACTATAACGAAGGTCACTAAAATCTCTAAACTATATGAATATCAAATAAATGAAACCAGCCTAATGTTAATACTAAAATCTAACAGACTAATCAAGGCCTGTTTATTTAACCAATTTTCTAATTTTTTTATTTTCGGAATTTTTTTTTATTATTTAATTATTTATTCATTCTTTTAATTAATTTTTTTTTCTCAGTCCATCTTCTCCGGAATACGCCAACTTCTTCTTTTCCTATCTCTACCCAGGACACTCTAATTCAAATTTTCCAACTCTAATTCTCGGCCAAATCTTTATCTATCTCTATTCAAGCAACAAATATACCAAGTTACTTATCCAGAATCTATCAAAACATTCAAAACAGTATTCTCTCGACTACAAAACATCTTCCTTGAGAACCACTCTTAGCTGAACATTTCAAGATAGAACAAACAGTATATAAGCATCCAGAATTTGCCCAAGATCAACACGTACGGACTTGATAAATAGAATCACTTACACAAATCTTAAGCGGAGAACAACGTCACATACATTTTACCCTCACCAATGATCATCTCTGACAATCACCAGATTTACAGCCTTTCAACATTTACAACTGTATGTTTGCCAATACATTGAAAATGGAACCACAATAGAGAAACTATTGAAAATGGAACCACAACAGAGAAACTAACTCAAATATCACCAGAGATCAAAGAACGTATCAGTGATTCCAGTTCATGCTCACACCACAATCGCCATCAAACAACACTGAGGCATACAGACAAGAAAACAGAGCAAATATACAGAGTGCAGAGAGAGTCTCAACAGCGGGTTCCAAGAATTCCCAACAAATTGCAAGTGCAGCATATCCAGTAAAGATAATCATTTAAACATGATCAGAAGAGGATGACCAGTTTGATCCATTAACAAGCATATGAACATCAGAATCTATACGATTTTATTCACATTTAGCGAACTTATTTCGGTACCGATTTAGTTTAAGCTTAGGCTCAAATACATCTGGCACTTTCGACAGATAGAACACAAGAAACCAAAATGGACAGCGATCAGAAAAGCCACATATAAAGGAGATCCTTGGTCTATGAACTGATAGACAAATCAAACGAACAGAAACGGACAAGTTCATCTCAGTCATGTCAAAAGTCTCCCTAATCATTCAATAACAAGAGTTCATCTTCACTTGTGCATTTCATCGAACTGGTACAGCATCCCTCAGCAAAGGATCTCACATTCAATATTAGGACAGCGTTTCAACCACGAATCATCACATCAGCATTTCTCTGTCTCTACTCTGGAAGAAAAGTAATCGAGAACACATCATTGAACTTCACCTTTGACAAAAACTAGAATCCTCACTCTGGCCGGACAACAAAGTCTTAGGTGCGTGCAAGAGAGAACCTTCATTTGAATGGGCTCAGATTTATATCTTTTCTGAGTGGGCTTTTCTGTGTTCTTCATTTTTTTTTTATTATTTATTATTTGTTTTTATTTGTTGATTGACTTATTATTTATTTATTTATCTATTTTCTTTGTTATTATCTTGTTATTTTTAATTGGAACTTTTATAAGAATGAACCTAGAATTATTGACCAAAAATTCGGGGTCGACAAGGGCTTCTTCAAGGGAGAAAAGAAATTAAGACACCATTACCCCTATTCCTTTCTATTATTTCTATTGAGGTTCTCTCCAAAGTGGATGACTTTAAGATTTTCTTAAATAAATTTTTGAAATCTTCAATGTACTCCATATATTCCAAAGGTTTCTGGATTGAAACTGAATCCTGATAAAATACAATTGTTTTTGGTTGGATATGAGGATCGATACCATGCTGAGTTGCTTCAATTTAATGATTTTAAATGTGGAAAATTGTCTGTTAAGGGTTTGGTTTAGGATCTTCTCTTATCCCCAGTAGACTAAGTGACAAAGGATGTAGGTCCTTGATCAGAAAGATTCCAACTGGAATGACTGAACAGACAGTAAAAACACCTCAAATATGCAGGTAGACCCCAACTGATCAAGTTTGTTGTTATTTACAGCTCGATAAACTATTATTGTCAAATTTATACCATGCCAAAGAAGTTGACATGAAATGCTCAACATTTGTGTAATGGAAGGTCAGAGAATACTCATAGGGCCAAGGTTGCTTGGAAGAGGTTTGTTTGCCTAGAATTGGAGTCTTGTTTCTTTGTAAATGACATGTACACTAAATAGGATATGGTATTAGTGAGGCACGGCATAGCCCCACATCCTAAGGCTTGTGGCTGGGCACTGGCCTGTTAGATCGCGGGACCATTAGGGGTCACACATGATCTAGACCAGAATTATGAAGCTCGGACACATCAATAGCATGCCTAGAATTACCTCAAACTTCGAAAGCTCATAAAAAAAATCAAGATAGATTACAGAATATTTTGATGACAAAAAGTAGCATCAGAGAAGTGATGCCTACACGGGGTTATGCAATAATTATCTTACAATCTGATAATCAAGTTAAAGCATGAAATGGACTTGTGATCACAGCTACAACCCTCAATAAACACATGAAGATCTAGGCAAAAACTGAACTGGATGTGCATTGCGCTTCCTTTCTCAGGTCCCTTGATAAAATTCCGTGATTGAAAAAGCAATAAACGACAATGCATTGTCAGTCAAAGTGCACTTAAACATTTGCAGACACTTTATCATCAATAACGTTCACACGAATCTCAATACTAAGAGGCCTATCTGAACATCATTATGATTATACAAATTTTTAAGATCTTGAGACAAGATAATTACCCTTAACTGTTTTTGACATCACAAAACAAACAGCAGAGAATCTTATTACGCCAGAATCTGCACCAATGATGTCACATCTAGATTTGCACTTTTCATGTAGTATACAAAGAGCCAGAAAACTATTAGTTCATCAGTTATTTTTATGATGAGTTCACCTCAAGAATGGGAACTATCTTGAACTGCAAGTTTGACTATAGGTTTAGTCAAATGAAGAGATTAACTGACACTGACAGGAATAAGAACAATGGCCATTATAATTAGAATAAACCAAGAATCAGGAATGAAGAGCAAGGATGTTGTCTAACTTCATTTTGAAGACCTTCATATTGCCTCGTGATTGAATACCACCATGCAAGAGAATTTATAGTTATAGATATACTCAATTGTCACATGAGCATCATATCATACTGCCACAGCAAGAAACATTGCCACAGCACCCTAATCCAAGCCATTCAATTGTTAACAGGCTATACTACAGAAAAGTCTCACCATGCAGCCCATTTGTCATATGCACAAGTAACTGATAATCGTTCAATATGCATCAGAGGTGCTTCATAATACCATACATGATGTACATTATGTTCAGAAAAGCAAGGAATCATAATTTCCACAGTCTTACCTAGTTGTGCAAAGGCATAAGAAGATTCAACAGGAAGAATCAATGCATATAGATCTAATGAGAAGCCTGAGTAACCCGTGACCTGTGAGGCTTTGGAGCTGAAAATCAAATATTAGCATTCAGCATACATATATATAAACAAATTGTAGATTCCACAATGTCATAAACAGAGAATGAATGGAAAAGGAGGGAAAAAGGAGAAGAGAAATGATACTTCATGTAACAAGGTTCAACAAAACAAAGAAGAAACATGAACCAAATTGATTTTATCATTGCAAAGGAAAATTATTTAAGGCCATCTTTTCTGTTTTAAAGCATACTAATTATCTCTGAGGCATGAAAAGGTTATGGTCCAATCAGTCTTTTGAAATATTTGCAACTGCAGAGCACATATTGGACAATTGCTTGACCAAGAACCATATAAGTTTAGTAACTCACAATAAGGATCAAGGAAGAAGATATTTCTCTCTAACGAGTCTAACCAATGGATTATCAACTATTAAGATACTGCACTTCGTCTTTTCCTTAACCAAGGACATGACATCCCATTTTTCAAATGGCAATCTGGCTTAGGTATACCAAGTCTAGAGGTAAGCTACTTGTAATTAACAAGGCATCTGAAAATTAGCCAAGAAAAAGAGAGACTGGGCATCTGGAAACTCTATCTTTTGTTTACTGGGCCAATTCTACACCTAATTATAGCAACAATTATAAGGCTGAACACCGCTCCACTCAAGCAACTATACTTAGTGTCGGTTTAAATAAGTGTACGCACCATCTCAAGATGAGCACTCTTGAGCACCTTATCCTTGATGGAGAAACCTTCTAAATAGGTTCTTATCCAACCAATGACCCACTAGTTCGATGCTTGCAATTTCACTAACCCTTAAGTCATTCCAAAACACTCCATTGGGCCAGCTTTATTTACCGGGGATCAGCAAATAATTCTCCACATCAAGGATACAACATATCTTCACTACAGCAAACAATTTACATATGGACAAGTGAGAGAGAGAGAGACAGAGAGAGTTGTTCAGCAAGATCTATAATCACCGAAAGCCCCAGCTACAGTTCTTTCTCTAGCTGGTTGAGAGAATTTATTGAAAAGTAGAAAAAAAAAAATAGGCCTCCTGAATTCTTCTGAATCAATATGGAAGGGGATCAGTGCTAGGAAGATCGTTGTAGTAGGCTCTAAAAGATAAATTTTTCCAGAAAGGTCTTTCAGGGAGGCGTTGCTAGCAGGCACAATGCTCACCTTCATTGATTGATAAAAAAAAACTTTGGTTCAAAGGTAGAATTTCTCTATTATGCTCATAAAAGCCTCCTCTAAAGTATTTAACTATGGGTCCATTGAAAACGAACTACCAGTTCCCTTGGGTTATCTAATGTAAATAGGTGCACACTGCATTATAATAACATTCTTTCGAACAGATAGTTCAACTAATTAAAATGGTTGATCGCCATTTATACCATTAGGGTTTCCTCGTCCATAAAAATCTACTTGAAGAGAAATGGCTTCCGATGCCATTATACCCCACAACATTTGAAACCCTTAGATCCAGAATTCCCAACACTGCAAAAAAAAAAAAAAAAAGATGGAAACATTCATAAATCAGGCAGATGCATCCCAGAATGCTTTTGACTCATAATCAGATTATTAATCGCAAAAGTAAATATAAATTTCAAGCTCTAAAAGTATGAGTTCTCATGGTTTATTCTTTTTCCTGAACTTGCTGTCGAGATGCATCCTTGGTACATCTCTTGCTTCTTACCCCAATACTTGAGCTTGTTCTTTCAAAACGAAAACTTTAAACAGAAAAACAATGTCTGTAATCTAGATTAGCAACTTCGTGTACTGCTCAGATCACAATAAAACAGATCCTGTTTCACTACATTTTAACTTTATGTCGACAAAGTTGGAGTAAAAAATTGATGAGTTCTGAACAAACTTAGGAAACATGAAATGTTAGCTCATAACACTGTCAGACATATGAAAAATCATACTGCAAACACAAGCAATACACCACAATTTAGCAGGCGCATGCTCTCATGTATGCAAGAAGAGACAATTGCAACCATTAAACAAGAAAAGATATTTTATCAAGTACATTGCCCATGGCTGATCAGAAAGCATAAATTTTGCCTCATAGTTAAAATATCATACTTCTTTGAAGATACTATATCTCTCGATTTAAACAAGATAACATTAAAGACATCAAAGAATCTCACTGCAGTGAAAAAAGTCAGGAAGAAGAGATGAAGAAACAGGGGGGAGAGGGCAAAGGCAAGAAGAAACTAATGTTAGCTTCACATGTGGCACTTCCCAAAACTGTAAACTTTTAGGGCAAATAAAGAATATAGAAACGTCTAACAAGTCACCAAGAATTTAAGAAAAAGGAAACAAAGCGGGAAAAGAAAGAACAAATATAAACTTGACTTCTTAACGCTTCCAGAAACACCACTTTCTTTTATTTAGACTAAGGAAAGGATAGAAAGGATGGAAAAAGTTCCATAAATCTCCATTTATTTTCATGGTTATGTGTTGCAATATTCAACGTGCAACAACATACAGAAACACAATGAACCCACATCCATCAGTAATCAACATAAGGAATCACAAACCTCCAGTAATCTTTAGTTGTCAATTGTCATATGCCACAATTTCAAAGTAAAGCTATGTAAAAAAAAACCAGCAGCAAAAGCAAGTTCATAAACTGACCTAATGCATGCCTCAGAGCTACTTGAATGCAACGACAGTATTGAGCCACAGCCTCCAAATTTATCATTTGCACAGCCATAATATACTTCCTTTATACCTAAAAAGGGTAATAGTCATCTAATCATAAATAAACAAATTTAGGAAAGTTCAGTTTTATTTCAGGATGATCAATGGATGTACCAATGATAGATAATGCTGCTGCACACATTATGCATGGTTCACATGTCACATAAAGGGAGCATGCTGAAAACTTCTCTGCAACTTCTGCAGCTGAAAATCCAGTCCTCTGCCACCGTACAAGAAGAACATCAAGAGCTTCCGTCTCTGCATGTCTTGTTGCCTATGAAAGCGCAAGGAGAAAAACAACACAAGCATATCAAACTTAGAAGCTTTGTCAGAGAGACAGTTACTCATAGTGTAGTTTCAACATAAATTTACGGAAGGCATTTCATGAGAAATATTTTCTCCTTCAGGTTAACTGATTAAGAGTATATATAAGATTGATAAAGGCATATACTACATGAAGTCAACAAGTTTTGCTCGCTTGAAGTTGCTGAGAATCTCACAAGGAAAAAGAGGTCCGTATTGGATTAGCCACCTCGACCTTTTCTAACAGTATTTTTAAATATACCCCCCTGTAGCAAGGTGCCTTTGTATTTTTTATTAATCTCCACAAGATAGTAAAAGGGTAAAATATTTTTCACATCAAATGTTCATTACTATCCATAAATCATTTATGGTAATGTGTTGTCACCTCATGACTATAAATGATTACAGAAATAGACTATTAGGTAAGAGATGATCCCTACCAGAAAACAGGCTTAAACTAGTTGTGTAAATGGTCATTATATGAAGAACTGTGTCCAAGGAGCAGGTTCTTACATCTTAAAAGGCAAGACAATGGTCACAATGCATTTTTAGACCATATAAGTATACCAAAAGTCTAGCTAAAAACAGCCTAAGAGAACAATGCTAGGAACTTCACAAATGCAAATCAAGACCGTAATATGGTTCCAATCAAAGCACAACGGGAAACGAAAAACATAAAACATTGTGCATAATAAAGCATGATTATTGTTGTTGTTAGTCGTAGCCATGTTTTATTAAGAATAATGGGAACGAAACCCCTTACAGCCTAATAATGCATGGAATATTCCACTTATTAACAGATTTGATCAGATATATTATTTTATTATCTAATAAATACATATTAACGGAGTAACATAAAATGATTGAAAATAAACTATGAGTGGATAATTCAAGGTCATTAATTCAGAACAATAACAAAGTGCTGTTGGCCAAAATCTATAGAAGGGGTGGAGAAGCAATGATAAACATACATACATTCTGTGTCTTGTTAGTCCGGTTTCTTCCTGCTGCAATAACATTCCCATCCTCAACTATCACACAGCTGCTCAATCAAAGAGTCCAATCTGAAATCATTCACTAATTAAGATGGAAATACTAATGATCTTAATTTGAAAAAAAAAGTAACATATGAAATGCACTTGGTCACGGACAACTAGTATCTTACCCAACTGGAACTTCAAGGCTGTCCAACGCAAGCTTTGCCTTATATAAGAAAAGCAATAGGTATTGTTACTTGTAAGGAGAAAAAAATAAGAACAAGAGTCAGAAATTCTTTCATGCGTGCATAAAGGCAAATTCAAGAGGAAATCAGCATCGGGTTGCCAGCAGTAGAAATATTTCAGTATCAATATGCAGTTACTAATGGAACAAATGCATGTCCCAGAGTTAGATGATCAAGATGTTGCAGGTCCTGTACAACATACTGGTCACTAACTTCCAAGAAAAGATTATCACCCCATACTCATCTAGTAATACAGATGCAAATCCCACCTAATGGTTAAACTGATATGGCTTTAACAACAGTACAGCAAAAAAAAAAAGGGGAACTAATTTGAGAAACTTCATGTTGCTCATTCTAGTGTGTCCTATCATGGGTACCTCAGAAGCTTTTCTTTCATTAAGAGGTTTCACTCAAACATTCAAAAAGCTTCCTAGTGTTTAAGCTTTTGGGTCCTTTTCCTTTACAAATGCTGTGGCACATGAGAATAAAGAGAGATCCCTAAAACTGTTGTGAAGCCCTCAGAAATCAGAATTGATAATCAGCTTCTTGTGTGATTTTTTTTTTTTGGTACAGTCTCAGCTTCTTGTGATTTTATCTCTACTCTACTGAATAACTTATGTAAACCGTGCTTCTCGTGATTTTTTCATTTTCATATCCACAGGCCACAGGGCCACAGAAAAAAAACCACCTAATCAGTTATCCATGGGCACAACTGATGTTCATATTATGCTCACGCTCAAGTAAATTTCATTTTCAATTCTCCCTAGGTACCAAAGTCAAAAAGTGGCAAAAGGACTTGATTGTCGAGCAACCTCTCCTGATGGCTTGCCATCTCATTGCATCTTCTTCATTCCTCTATGGTTTTGCCTCTTCAAGCGCCTCATGAAACTTAGCGACAGAGTCCTATCCCGGTGGTCGAAGTTTCTCATAATTCAATTGTCCTGCACATTTTTATGATAAGCACATACTACACATCCACATTTCCTAGACACCTAAAAAAAAACCCAAATAGTTCCCAACCTACAGCACCTGATGTGGCTCAGTTTTTCACCTGAGAAAGGGACTGAACCAGCCCATGTACACCCTACTTCCCTTTGTTCCACTCTCCCTCACTTGTTTTTCCTTTGAACCTAGATGTCACCTACGTCTTTCAATAAATTGCCACCTACAATAACAAAGAAATAAAGCTACACCTTCTAGAAATTGTTGCTGATTTTGCGGTGTGTAGTGTCGATTACCAATGGATTCACGACGAAAGCATCCACAGACAACACTTACGAAGAAACACTTATTCAACGTCTCTTGAACAAATTCAACTTCTCTTGAACAAATTCAACTATACATTCTTGAGGTTTCCGTGCAAATGTAGCAACAACGAATCTGCTTCAAAATTCAGCTCAAGTATTACATGAACTTAATACAATCTGGCTGTACCAGGCGTTACCTGATCTATAGCAAGCTGCATAAATCCCAGAACCTCAGGAGAGAATCGTTCACCCGAAGCTAAGTTTTCAGTTTCCATGGCTTCGGTCAGTAGTGGCAGTCCATCGCCTCCACTTGCCGGTCTCCGTCGCCTTCAGCTCGCTAGGCTGTTTCAGGAAGAATAACTTCTTCTGTTCATCGCCTCCATTGGCAGGTGGCGATCTTCCATTCGTCAAAGCTCACTGGTGTCGAATGAAGGATGAGCAGTCGTGATATTGAAAGTGGCATCAACGGAGTTCGAAGTTTGCCTATGGTGGAGCAAAGGAAGGAGCTTAGAACGGGGAAATCAAAGAAAGAAGGTGGAGAGAAAGAATTAAAAACAAAGAAAAGAATAAATAGAAGAAAGAATTACAGAATTTTATTTTAGGATACGAAGAAGTTAAACCAGAGTTAAAGGGGATTTAGCGAAAAAGAAAAAAAAAAGGTTATGTGGTTATGCTTTATTCATAGATGCAAATAGGTGATTATTTATGAAGTATGTGATATTTAAAGACCTATTATATTTCTACTATGATTGAATGGTAGTTTGGGAAAGATGAAGATACATTTTGACTTAGGCTCTGTTGTTTGGAGGAAAATATTTTACCGAAAAACATTCTTTCCATTTTCAAATTTTGGTGTGGGAAGACAGGCTGGTCAAAGGAAAATGACATCAATCAACCACCAAGTTCAAAAAATAAGGAAAACAACTTCTTAATTTAAAAAGTGGAAGTCATATTTGAAAAATGTAAGAAGGACTATTTTTGCCCAAGTGTTTTGACGGATGACCAAGTAAAGAAAGGATTTTTTCAAGCATACACACTCAAGTGAGGGCGCATTTTTTATAAGGAGACCACAGAATTCTCCAGAAAAAATTAGCATGAACCGCTTGAACGGGAAAATTGCGTTTCGATGCGATTCACAGTCTGATGTAGAGACCAGTTGATGCACCAAACGAGCAGTACGTCATCACACACCAACATAAAGCAAGACAAGCCCTCTCCCAAATCAAGTTCAACCTCAAATGAAATAGGACACTGTGCAACACCAATGCGGGTATAGAATCTGTGATTCTCCGCTCGTTTAAGGTTCTCTCCACATCATCTCTAATATACTATCGTCATCTCTGATACACGTTCACAAAAGATGATTATTTGGTGAGATGTTTAACTCAATTTTCTCTGGGGAATTTTAACGAACACCTGACGGGCTAATCATAGCAACCATCACAAATGAATACACCCCCTCCCCCCCCAAAATTCTAGCCATCTCCATAGAATCAATCCCATTACACAAATCGAAACACCCCAAGCATCATAAAATCCAAATCACGGAATCAGAGCTAATCTCTCTATCAGTCCATCATCTAGAGAAAGTAGAAGATGAGCGCAGGAAAAATCGTCATATAAAAGGACTTAAGAAACTCAATACATGTGGTGGGTCGCCTAGATCAGAATAACAAAGAAGAAGAAGAACGATGGAGGGATTCGAGTCAAGTACCGTTAACAACGAAACAGAGAAGAAAGATGCGCCTGTCTCCTTCGAAGGCAATGCAATTCCTTTATATTCTCTCTAAGGATTTTTTTTTTATATTCTAAATTTCTTCACTTTATTTACAGAATTATCTTGTTCTCCACAGATTTTTGCATGTGCCCAGAGACACATTCTCATGATTATATGAGGATTTCAGCGAAGTTGTGGTAGAATTTCTTAGGCAAATACACTCTACAACTTTTTCTTGGATTAAAACCAACAAAAAATTTAAGCTACGCCTATTATAGCACCGACTTTTTCTTGTGTTACTAATAATCATAAATTATACTAACTGTAACACTAATACTATCTTTTGTCACATTTATACAAATTTGAGATTTCTGTCATCTAAGGAAAAATAATTTAAAATATTATATCGTAGTAGGCAAAGCGTATGATTTTTTTATAGTAAATAGAAGATATTTTTGTTGCGGTTCGAGTTTGAATATTTTTTGTGATAAAATTGATATAATTTCGGGTTTTTATGATATTTTTTATTTTTTTGTGAATATATTTTAATACTTTTCTCAAAAATCGTTAAGGAAATCAAGGTGTTCCGCATGCATCACAATGCATGCTACGAAAATGAATTTTATATATTTCTTCCCCTATCAACTAATTCTATAGCTTTCTCGGGTAATCAAGCTACACTGAAAAAAAGTTGAGATTGGGGTGAAATTGTCGATGTTGATGCTAATTTTTGAGTAATTGAGATCATTCCACGAAGAGGGTAAGAAGTGAAACCATTCAGCAAAAATCACATTGGCAATGTGAGTACTGTAATTTTGAGTACATAGCACAACAGTAATTTCACGATTAACAAGCTTTCTTTCTCAGAAAAAATATGTAGTTTAGGTTTATGCTCTATTTACTACCTTAGGCCAGCTGTTAATTACAATCATTCGCATCATTTTACAGTTTTAGAAATACCATACCAAACCAAATGGCGGGAAAAGCAATCGCGCAAAGAGCTATGCATGTGCGAGATCTAACGATGATATAACATTCGTGTCGGGCCAAAAGCAAACTATCAGTTCTTTGCTGAGCTTCCTTATCTTTCGACAAAAAACTGATTCCCAGTTCTCTCTGCATCCAAAAGACAATTAGAAGGGATCAAGCTTGAGAGTTCACGTTAAGAGTAAGCTCCGGATTTTTTCATGGGTCCAAGTCTGAAAATACTCGGTCCCAAAGCCATATATTCTTTGACAAGTCCGTCATTCCCTTTGGCCAACATATATACTGATGTTGGAAGGAATAGCGAACAAAGGTCATCCACACGAATCAAAACGTGATTCGGTGAAAGTGCATCAGCCAGAGCAAATGATATGGAGTGACTAGGTATAGAGCAGCCATAGTAAACAGCTGCCGCTAACAGACCGCAAGTACTTGCAGGTTGGATAGGGTAAACTTTGCAGTCTAGGAGCATCCCAGCAACAAGAATGGTTTTCAGACCTGAGGACAATGAGAGCACAATAAGGGTTCTAATAGTTCGTGAAAATGTCGACCAAGCTAAGTAACAAGTTCATTTATATAGGTAAGATGTAGAAGTATCCAGAAGTAACTGCTGAGTTTATAGAAACAGGGAAGCGAACACGAGTCTATGCGCTTGACAAATAGAATTTTACAGTTTTCCACAATGGTCAAATTCTTCAGCACTAGCCTAGCCTCAAAGGTAACAACTGAGACATCAAAGAGTAGAGACACTGCTTGATAAAAATGTAAATGCTGCTATATTACAAAGTCCAGGTGATGCAGCTACAGAATGCAATAGACCCGCTCTCAGCCATGAAAAAATCATACCAATTTTCCAGGTGACTGGGAAATACAAACCTGGAAATTATGTCCTGGATCCAGTTATGACATCAAGCAATCCACAGCAATTCATCCACTAAGTCCTTTGCGCCACCCTCGGAGTCATCGCTACCTCATGCCACAGAGCAATAGCTCAATAAAGTAATTAAGCAGATTCCATTTCTGATGCTTAAATTAAAAATAATCATAAATTTGGTAGTCACAATTGATCAAAAACAAGTGAAATACCGGCTGCTCTGCCGAATTCACCATGGGCAACCTCTCACTCTCTCCATTAGGCGATTCCTTCGCAGACTTGAGCCTCTCGATGTAGATACTCGCGTTCTCAACCCTTCCTCGGTTTCCTCTTCTTTGACAACCTTTACAATAAAAAACTACTAGACTTTAACTGGGTTCCTTGGCCATCAGTTTCATCGCCAAAAGCTTCCTCAACATCCCTCTGATCGATCTGTAAAACATCTCCAGCTTCTACTTCCTCAACAGTTTGAACAACTGCATTTCACCCTAGAGGCTCGTTCACAGATGTGAACGGAGGAGACAACGATTCTCCACAATTTAAGTCCTCATTGCCCTCATTCAATGAGGGAGGGTGGTCCTCAGATATTGGGGAGTTAATCTGGAAACCGCCATCACTATCCTTCTTGTTTTCACTTATCAGATCACCATTTTCTAATCCCAAAAGAACCCAAAGAAAAGGAAATGAATCAGTAAAAGAAATCACCGAATATCTAACCCCAAACTAAAACAAAAAAAAAAATATACTCATCCATATGGGTTTAAAAGGTTGCGAGTTAAATTAAGATCGGGAATTTTTGAAAGATAAGCCATCAGATTAACCACACACAGCCAAATGAACAAACATCTAGCAAACCAAATGACATTGACAAGTATTTACCAAACAAAATTGACAGAAAAGATAAGGTTTATGAAACTTTCCATAAACCTCCATTTATTTTCATGGTCATGTGTTGCAATATTCAAAGTGCAACAACGTACAGAATCACTACAAACCCACATTCACCAGTAACAAGCATAAGGAATCATAAACCTTCAGTAGCTTTAGTTGTCAATTGTCGTATGTCACAATTTCATAGTAAAGCTATGTAGATACAAAACCAGCAACAAAAGCAAGTTCAGAAATTGACCTAATGCATGCCTCAGGAATGCAATGACAGTATTGAGCCACAGCCTCCAAATTTATCGTTTGCACAGCCATATATATCTCCTTTATACCTAAAAATTGGTAAGAGTCATCTAATCATATGAATAAACAAATTCTAGTAAAGTTTAGTTTTGTGTCAGTATGATCAACAGATGTACTAATGATCGATAATGATGCTGCAAACATTATGCATGGTTCATGTCACATACAGTGAGCATACTGAAAACTTCTGCAGCTGAAAATCCAGTCCTCTTCCACTGTTCAAGTAGAACATCAAGAGCTTCCATCGCTCCATGTCTTCTTGCCTATGAAAGCACAAGGAGAAAAAACAGAGCAAGAATATCAAATTAAGCAGCATTTTCAGAGAGACAGTTGTTCTTAATGTAGTTTCAACATAAATTTAGGAAATCCATTTCATGAGAAATGTTTTCTCCTTCAAGTTAACTGATTGAGAATATACATAAGATTGATTCAGGCGTACTACGTGAATTCGAGAAGATACTCGCTTAAAGTGGCTGAGAATCTCACTTGTAAAAAGAGGCTTCTTATTAGATTAGCCACTTCCAACTTTTCTAACAGTATTTTCATATATATATATTTACATATATATCCCTGTAGCAAGGTGTCTTTATTTTTTATTATATTATAAACGGGCCACATATTTCAGATCAACTATTTTTCACCACATATCTATTAATGTGACAGCAATAGAATATTAGATAAGAGATGTCTACCAGAAACCCAGCTTAAAGTACTTATGTAAATGTGATCATTGTAAGAAGAAATGTGGCCAAGAAGCAGGTTCTTAGATCTTGAAAGGCAATACAATGCTCACAATGCATTTTCATACCAAAAAGGCATATCAAAAGTCTAGCTACCATACAACCTAAGAAAATATCATCAGGAACTTTCCCTAAGCGGATAAAGAACGTAATATCGTTCCAGACAAAAACACAGTGGCAAATGAAAAATGTAAAACAATGTCTATAATAATGCAAGATTATTGTTATTGTTAGCGGTAGACATATTTTATAAATGAATGATGGGAACCAAACCCTTTACAGCCTAATAATGTATGGAAAATTCCACTTATTAACAGATTTGTTCAGATATATCGTTTTATCATCTAGAAAAGAAACAATCGAGGGAGAAACATGAAATGATCAACGATAAACTACGAGGGATAACAAAGTGCTGTTGGCCAAAATTTATAGAAGGGGAGGCGAAGCAATGATAAACACACATTTAAATGTCTCATTAGTCTGGTTTCTTCCTCGCTGCAATAATGTTCCCATCCTTAACAATCACACACAGCTAGTCACCAAAGTACAATATAAACAAAGTACAATCTGTGATCCTTCAATAATTAAAATTGAAATACTAATCACCTGAATTAGAAAATAAATTATCATATAGAAATGCACCTTGTTACCCAACTGGAACTTCAAAGCAGTCCAGAGCAAGCTTTGGCTTATATAAGAAAAGCAATTCTTAGGAGAAAAAAATATGAGGACAAGAGTCAGAAATTCTCTCAAGCAGGCATGCATGCATGCAGGCAGGCAATTCAAGAGGAAATCTGCATCAAGTTGCTACCAGTAGAAATATTTCAACATCAATATGCAGCTGCAGATGGAATGAATGCGTGTCTCATAGCTATATGATCAAGATCTTGCAGGTCTTGTATAATATACCGGTCATTAACTTCAAGCAATGATTATCACCACATACTCATCTCGTGATTCAGATGCAAATCCCACGTAACTTTTAAGCTGATTTGGCTCTAACAACACTAAAGCAAGAACAGCAACTAATTTGAGAAACTACATGTTTCTCATTCCAGTGTGTCATACCATTGGTACCTCAGAAGCCTATCTTTCATTGATCAGGTTTCCCTCAAACATTCTTAGAAGTTTCCAGGAGTTATTAGCTTTTAGGTCATTTTCCTTCATAAACGCTATGGCACATAATGACAAAAAGAGAACTCTAAACTGTTTCCAAGGCCTTACAAATTAGAACTAACAATCAGCTTCTTGTGCTTTTCTCTCTATTGTACTGAATAACTTATGTAAACTCCTTGTTTCTCGTGATTAATTCATTTCCATATCTACAGTCCACAGGGCAAAAGAAAATAACTACCTAACCAGTAATCCATGGGCACAACCAACGTTCATACTACTCTCACGCTCTAAGTAAATTTGGTTTCAATTCTCCAAAGTTGACAGAGTCAACAAGTGATAAAAGGACTCAGCTGTCAAGCAACCTTTACTGGTGGCTTGCCATCTCACTGCATCATCTCCATTCCTCTATGGTTTTGCCTCTTGGGCGCCTCATAAAACATAGAGACAGAGCCCTATCCCAGTGATCAAAGTTTCTCGAAATTCAATTCTCCTGCAAACCTATCACCCGCAGCATATCTGTATGATAATTACATACACATCCACATCCACATTTCCTAGACACCTCAAAAGCACCCAAATCCATCCATGTCTCCCTCCCTCCCTCCCTCCCTTCCGAGTCCCAACCTGCAGCGCCCGGATTGGCTCAGTTTTTTGCCTGAAAAGGGGACTGAGCCAACCCATATACACCCTACTTCCCATTATTTCACTCTCCCTCGCTTGTTTTTCCTTTGAACCTAGACTTCAACTACTTCTTTCAATGAATCGCCACCTATGAAAACAAAGAAAGAAAAGCTATACCTTCCAGAGATTATCGCTGATTTTGCAGCGTGTAATGTCAGACAACCAACTCACAAAGAAACACTGATTCAACATCTCTCCAACAAAATTCAACAACACATCCTTCAAGTTCCCGCACAATTGCAGCACCAAACGAATCAAATTCAAAATCCATCACACCAACTTAATTAAAATTCGGAGGTCCACAGCTTGACAAGCCCTCCCACAAATTGAGTAGGACACTGTGCAACACCAGTGCAGGTACAGAATCTGTAATTCTACGCTCGTTCAAGTTCCTCTCTACTTTCATCTCTAATATACTGTCGTCATCTCTAGTACACATTCCACAAAAGATGATTATCCGGTGAGATATTCAACTCAATTTTCTCTGGGAAATTTTAACGTGGAGAATGCAGTCATACTAGAGAAGATGATTGTCAATGCTGAATTGTAGAAACAACATCCAACAGTATTGATGAAGCTATTGGGGTGTGGTTCATACTCCCCATCGATAGGAAGGCACGGGAGTCATAGGGGGTCCAAGCCACCGGATGACTTTGATAGTTTTGGTCCATATTTTATTGGTAATTTGGTTTTGGGCCCATACTTTCTCAGCCCCTAGGGTTTTCTTGTGCTACCTATAATATATAATCTCTTTCGCTTGTAATTGATGGTAGTATAGAGAAGTGAGATGTGATAATTATAGTGGAATCCCCCTGCTATATGTAGCCCTAATTTAAGGATGAACCATGATAAACCTCATGTGTCGATTTTTCTATTCTCGTCTTTACTCTCTATTTTTTGTTGCGTTTGCGTGCCTAATCTTAACAGAAGCCAGTTGATCTTTGCAATATGCTTGAAGTGACCGAACTAATACTAAGCCACAAAACAGCTTCCAAAAAATGAACTTATAGTTGATTATCAATTCAAGGGATGCCCTTTTGAAAGCATACACAAATCACAAGTTCTCAAAGATCTCAAAAGATAGATATGTTGTCCTTGGCAATAAACGGGTTTGTTGTTATTCGAATAAACTTGATACTATAAATAAGCTGTAGGGATCTGGCACAATTATTATGTTATTCAACAAATGATCGGTGCATATTTTCTTGTGAGTATGGCTTGTTGGATTTTTAGCCACTCAATGTAACCCAAGTTACTGTCAAATAACATCTGCGAGGTTTTTGTATTTTCAGTCAGACCTGTGTGGATTAGTTATTTTATGATGTGGTTTTGTCCTATGAATGGTTTAGCTTCCTCTTCTTTCTGGCCAAAACAGAAGTGCATCTATTAATCTCGTGAAGGTAGGCTCTGAACTGCAGAAAAGTTATGATGTACTTGAGTTTTGACGGCATTTAGGCAGGAAATATAAGAGGAATAAACAGAGAAGTTGTCTCATTCCTTTGAATGATAAGTGTCCTTTAATCCCCTGGACTAAGCTAATTACGCTTGAGTTGGCATAACTGGGTGAATATTCTAAGCTTTGCTTTGATTGGCATTTGTGCTATCTGTCATCTTCATGTTTAGGCATCACCGCCCATGTACAAATTCGATTCTAGACCCAATGACGAACGTAGCCATAACGTGCTTAACATGCACGAAGAAGCCTGAACGGTACCGTGGTAGCTCAATTTAGATTCTATACGGCCTATGTTGGGTGGATATGCTATATCACGGAATATGGCAATTATGGAATACGAAACATCCCGTCTTATTTCCCCAGTACTTTGTGACTTGACTTCAGTTTATCCCCGATCGTCATCCAGTTACTCTGTGTTGGGGAAAAGTCAATCTCGATCGTCATGTCCGAAAACATATTCAGAACGAATTTGATTAATGCGGAAAACGTGCCCGAGAACCATCGAACTTGTATCACCAATCGTACAGGCATATCACACAATGAACATACCCGGTATTGTCACAGATTAAGTGCCACTTTGCGCTTGAAAGTTCTTCGATCGTCTTTCGTACTAGTGTGCGTTCCGAAGGAAAACAGAGAAGACAACGTATTCGAAGGAGTGTGTTTTGCACATATGAAAATCATGTCAGTTTTTCCAAAGGGTGCCTTCTTTTATAGATAGGCAAATAACTACCTCGTGGGCCCTTGTGGCTCACAGGCTGGGTTTAACCCATCTTGGGGGGTCCACCCATTATTTCTTTCATCTCCCACTTCGCCCATGATGGGCTAAACACAATTCTCTTCCTTGTAAAGTTCATATTGGCAAATAATCCGTGCGACTAGCATACTACGAGCTCGTTGTTATACATCTGTTAGGAATATATAACAGCTCAAATTTGGGCATTATCCGAGTAGAATTAGTATGCGGTTTCCTAGATCAATCGGTCACATTTTTATCTCTCTTGATCTCTTTCAGTATCTCGTATATTTTATTCACAACTATAATTTACTCAAAATCATAATTGGTCGACCTAATGAATATAAATATTGAATGTGACATCATAAATTAAATTGATTTTCTTCTTTCCTTAAACCTCTCCATTTCAATCCAACTTGCTTTTCTAGAAATGCCTCGTTAGACCGAATTATCATGATCATCGGCAACATCCTAAGATAGCAAACACTGAATAGAAATTTTGAGAATAAGTAAGAGTCGTGAGGGCACTTTAAATGAGAAGAACTATTTTCCTCAAGAGTCTCACACGACTTAAAAATTGAGATCATAATTTTTGTCAACTCTTATCGGTCGTCCCATGCATACGTAATATGAAATACGTATTACGGTATTCTCTCCTTTTCCCATAGAGCGTATGTCTTTATTCTCAATACCGTACAGATGATAGTTTAGACATACTCCATGTCCAACTTGAGTTCACAAATCTACTCTATTCATAAGCATCTATCAGAACTCACATTTGGCATTAAAGATAGGTAAAGTAAAATATATAGGTCATTTTACCTTGAACATAATAATCTATATGTCCTCATCTTAACATTTTGTTAAAGGCGACGTCAAGCTTCAAGCTTTTTAGCTCTCAATTATCACCTAGATAACAAGCTTAAAACCGACTCATCTCTATTCATCACCACGGTGAGTAAAAGGCGATTACCCGTGTGAGTCGGCTAATCTCTCATCTATCCGACATACCTTTTCAATATAATGCACTCAGCATTGACATTCATAAACATCATACAAACTTATAGGAATTGATAATAACAAACTTCATTAATAGTGAACATTTTGGGAAAATTACAATATTCGGTACATCATATTCTACACAGTCCCTAGAGATCTCACATGACTATGGAAAACTTCTCTAGAAATCGTTTTTCGTCATAGGATCTGCTATCATCCTTTTGTATAGATATGTACTTCACATTCACTTCCTTTCGTGCAACCATGTCCTTGACATAGTTATATTTAATATCTATATGTTTGGTCTTTCCATGGTACTTGGGATCCTTAGTTTACGTTATTGCTGCTTGGCTATCACAATAGACCAATCTTTGGGTTTGCAGCATTCTCGATTACACCTAAGTGATCCAAAAATCTTCTAAGCCAAACAGCTTCTTGTGCATTCTTGATAGAGCCACGAACTCGGCTTCCATTGTAGATAAGGCTACGCCTTGTTATTTCTTATTGCTCCAAGATATAGCGCCATTATTCAAGAAGAATACGTATCCGTAAGTAGATTTTCTTTCTTTTAAATCTTCTCCCCGATCAAGATCGGTATAGCCTTCAAGGTGTAGATCACTTTCTTGATAAGTCAGCACATAGTCGGCACTTCCCTTTAGATATCTCGGATTCTTTTGACGGCGATCCAATGTGCTTAACCTGAATTGGATTGGTATCTACTTACCATTCCAATTGCATAACAAATATCTGGTCTTGTACACATCATAGCGTACATCAAGCTTCCGACAACACTAGCATATGGAACTTGTTCCATTTGCTCCTTTTCTTGTGAAGTCTTAGGACACATTCTGTCGTTTAATACTTCCCCATTTGCAATAGGAGTATCTATTGGTTTACAATCTTGTATCTGAAATCGCTCAAGGATTTTATTCACATACGTCTCTTGTGAGAAAGATAGGGATTTCTTTAAGCGATCTCTTGAAATCTTAACTCCAAGAATGTATGCAGCTTCACCCATATCTTTCATCTCAAAATTGGAAGATAATCAATTCTTGACTGTATTAGCCAACTCTATACTTGCTTCCGGCAATTAGTATATCATCAACATATAATGATAAGATCACAAATTGATCTTTGGATCTTTTGATATATACACAATTGTCTTCACTAATCATTACAAAATCATATGTTATTATTGCATTGTGAAAACGTATATACCATTGTCTCGAAGACTGCTTAAGGCCATATGGAGACCTCAATAGTCGACACACTTTATGCTCCTGGCCTTTTGTAATGAAGCCAATAGGTTGCTCCATATAAATTTCTTCCTCTAATTCTCCATTGAGGAATGCAGTCTTTACATCCATTTGATATAATTCTAAATCTATACAAACTACTATTGCCGAATAAGGTGAATAGAGGTAAATCTAATCACAGGGAAAAAAAGTTTCTTCAAAGTCAATTCCTTCCTGTTGATTATATCCTTTCACCACAAAAGGCGAGCCTTATACCTCTCTATTAAGCCATCAGCCTTACGCTTTATTTGGAGAACCCACTTGTTCCCAATGGCTTTATCCTTTTGGAAGATCAACCAATTCCCAAACTTGGTTTGATCTTAATGACTCCATTTCCTCTTCCATTACATGTATCCATTCTTCCTTGTCATGGCACTTTAGAGCATCATTTATATTCTTCGACTCATTTTCATCTTGTGGGGCGATCATGAAGGCTTCTCTTTCAATGTCAAAACGTCGACAGCTAATCCTATTACGACTTTGACTGTCGTATGGAATGCTGTAAAACTGATGATTCACCATATTCCATTTCGCTCCCACTCGAATTAGATAATAGTGGCGTCGTCTCTTTAAGTAGTTGCAATTGAGACTGGGTTGCATTCAACTCTCCATTTGTCACAATGCTCCCACTAACTTCACTATCACGATCCACAGATTCATATAGTGAGTAATCACCACCTACTTTGCCCTTTTTAGGAAATTCATTCTCTAAAAATGTGACATCTCGTAATTCAAATTCAGTTATACTTCCGCTTTCTTGTTTACCTATGAATATATTTCCTTTTGAGTCTCCTCGAGTATCTTATAAAAATACGCTTTTTGCCTCTTGAGCCTAATTTTCCATACTTGTGAGAAGACTCACGAGTATAGGCAGCACAACCCCAAGGTTTTAGAAAGCTTAAATCAGGCTTTCTGCCTGTCCATAATTCATATGGAGTATAAGCAACTGATTTAGAAGGCACACGGTTAAGTATGTAGGCAGCAGTCAACAAAGCATCACCCCAAAAAGGTGATTGGCAAGTTAGCATGTGCCATCACCGATCTAACCATTTCCATTAGAGTTCAGTTTCTTCTTTCCGCAGCACCATTTTGTTGAGGAGTATATGGAATAATCAGTTGTCTTTCTATTCCCTTTCATCACATAAATTTCTCAACCGATCAAACAGATATTCTCTCGACCTCGATCGGATCTTAATGCTTTTATTTTCTTGTCTAATTGATTTTCTACTAAGCTCATAAATCTTTTAAAGCAATTTAAAGCTTTGGACTTATGAGAAATCAAATCGACATGTCTGAATCGAGTATAATCATCAATGAATGTGATGAAATAAACAAACCCGTGCCTTTTCTTTTATATTCATTGGATCACGGATGTCGGATGGATTAATTGCAAAGGAAATTCAGCTCTTGTTCCTTTTCCAAATGGTTTCTGTGTGTTGTTTTTTCCTTATAGGCAATGCTCACATATGGGCAAATCAACCTTTTTAATATTGCCCAATAAGCCATCTTTAGCCAATCTATTCATTTTTGTTGGCCAATATAACCAAGTCAGCATGCCACACGCTCACATCATTCTCATAAGAATCAAATAATGTAAATAAGAAATAACTAACATTAGCTTCACAATAGCCAACATCTAATACAATGAAACCATCTAAGAAATATCCGAACCATAATAACTTGTACCTAAACACAAGTCTACACCATTGTTACGGAAGTTTACACTAAAACCAAGTCTAACTAAAACCAACACGGAAACTAAGTTCCGACCAATCTCTGGAGCAAATAGCACATCATGTAGAAACAATGTCGCCCACCACACATAAGTAGTTGACAGGTGCCAATGCCTCTAACCTTCACTCTTGAATTGTTCCCCACGTATATCCACTTCGCTCCTTGTGGAACTCGGGCTGAACTCCATGAAAGCTTCTCTGTCCTTCTTTACATGGTCCGTGGCTCCCAGTCTCAAGCGGTCCACAAAGGATTAGATTCGGTTAGAAACACTGAACTAGACACATAAGTAGCATTTTCATGAATGCTAAGGGTTTCTACTTTCTTTGGCTCGCCACAGTTACGAGCAAAGTGACCCTTCTTGCCACAGTTGAAACATTTCACTCTTGAAATGTTCTTCTTGAAAGGACGCTTTCCTTTCTCCTGTTGGTTGAGCCTTGGCTTCTTCCCTGAAGGACTTGGCCCTTTGCCTTTCCACTTCTTTGACCCAGCAAGGTGCTTCCTCTTGGAGCCCGAAACTCCATGCGAGCTAGAACCAGCAAAGTAAATATCAGTTTCTGACTTAGCCGCCATGAGACGATCCTCTTCCAGCTCAAGATGCCGCATAGCATCCTCGAAGGTTTTGATACCCTCATTGTGGGTCAAATGGATCTTCATGTGCTCCCAGCTTTGAGGCAAGGAGCGGATTACTGCCTGCACCTGCTGTTCATCAGTGAGTATGTGCCCGCATCCTTTAGCTCGCTAATCATATTCGACATCTGCCTCAAATGTTATTTCATGGTCTTTTCATGAGACATCTTGTATGAGTCGAAACGGATAGTGAGTTGTCTCGGTTTGGTCCCGAGTTCGACCAAATCTTGATGCCGGTGCAGCCCACATCTCTTTAGTGTTCGAAACGTCCGAACTCTCGCATGATGTCATTGTCCATGCTACTTAGCAACGTAATGCGAGCAAGGGAGTTCTTTCTTTTCCAAACAGCAAAGGCATCTTTATCCCTCTTGTGTTGGGCAGTTATCCCATTCTCAGGTTCTTCCATAATCTGGTTAAGAGCTTCGAGTGCCTCTTGCTCTTCCAGCACATATTGAATCTTAAGACTCCAAATCTCATAATTGTCGCCATTCAATTTTTCTCCCTTATTAAGTTCAGCCACTATATTCTTAGTTGCTGAAGCCATCGTATCTGAACATTTCAGACACATACGCATGAGTTATTAAAGCCTATCTAAATGCTTCATCAGCATCATGATTACATAAACTAATCATGTTAATGAATAGTTTCACTAAAGATCTTAGAGTCGAAAGTTCACTATGTTCCCAATCATCATCTAAAAAACCTAATTTGAAATTACCATTAACATAATCATTTTATGTAATGAAATTAGTTCTTCAAAAAGTTATACAAACTTTGAAAAAACTTCCCACATAAAATATAACACATAATATGGCAATATAAAATGAAAATCACAAAAAGAAAAAATCATAGGCATATATATCATAACACATTCACAAATGTTAACATGTACATAATTGATTCCAAATCCTAAAAGGACAACATCAAGTGTACCAATCCAACACATAGACAGGAAAGGACTCATAAAATTCTTTAGAAAGTTTTATTTTCTTCGGAACATAAACAGAGACTCCCGAAAACCCCTAGATCCGGGCCATGGTTTGCGCCGAGACCCATTCAATGCAAAGGTTGATGTTCTTCTTGCCCCGACCCTTATGTATTCTTGCACAAAATTCTCCACAAGCATCTTATAGCTTGGACCATTTAAGGTTTCTCTAACCTTATCAAGCATTCTTCCCAACTCCTCAGGAATAGTGCATTTTAGGGCTCCGACCATTACATATTCCGGCATTACAAAACCGTTCCAAATGATATCCTGTATCATTTTGTTGACCTTAATGATGTGTGTCATCATATCATCTCTAGCGTCCCATCGATAAAGAGCTAGCTTGATTCTTAGGTTCTCAAGCTTCTCCTTTTGAGCTGCCGTTCTTGGGATTATCGGAGTGACGTCTCAAATATACCATTGTTCCTGCAACGAATGCAGAACAAATGATTACTTATAATCCATGATACATTAAGATAAAGAATGCTTATTCATATACATATGATCTGACACTTGTATTTCAAAAAATACTAGAGAAAATGCCAAAGAATATACCCCTAAGTACGTGTACATAGGGTTTATCGTGCATTTTCACATTCATAAGTGCAGCAAAAATGTAATATGAATATACCATGACGTAGAGCATTCCAATACGAACACATCGATACCAAGAACGCTCAAATCGGAGCTCAAATGAGCTCGAACGGGCCGAGAGAACACACAGGGGTCATTTTGCCAATTTGAACCGGTCCGGTTCGACTGGTTTGACCGGTCCGATCGGGTTGATCGGTCCGACCGTTGACCGTCAACGGTTCAGTCAATGGGTCGGGTCAATGGTCAACGGGTCGGGTCGGTTAAACCGGTCGGGTCAAAAGTCAACCGAGTCGGGTCGGGTCATCGGATCGGGTCGGCTCGGCTGACGTCACGATGACGTCATCATCGGCGGTTGGCGCGGCAACCGACGCGCCGTTTCGCACGGCCGCGCGTGGGCCTCACGCCCGACGCCAGCGTCTGACCCTTGCCGGGCGTGAGGGCGCGTCGGCGGCATCCTCCGGCGACGCGCCGCCCACCATTTTGCTCGTCTCGACGAGCCCTTTCTGTTTATGCAATAAAATTGAAGTTTTGACGAAAAACAAAAAATCAAAACATGCATGAACAGTTCGGCGACGCGAAGAAAACGAACAAAAACGAGACCAAAACAAAAAAACAAGCAGTATACACTTTACGATACATAAGCATGATCGGGAAACAAGTAAACGGGCTCTGATACCAATGTTGGGGAAAACTCAATCCCAATCGTCTCGTCCGAAACATATTCGGAACGAATTCGATTAATGCGAAAAACGTGCCCGAGAACCATCGAACTTGTATCACCGATCGTACAGGCATATCACACAATAAACATACCCGGTATTATCACAGATTAAGTGCCACTTTGTGCTTGAAAGTTCTTCGATCGTCTTTCGTACTAGTGTGCGTTCCGAAGGAAAACAGAGAAGACAACGTATTCGAAGGAGTGTGTTTTGCACATATGAAAATCACGTCAGTTTTTCCAAGGGGTGCCTTCTTTTATAGATAGGCAAATAACTACCTCGTGGGCCCTTGTGGCTCACGGGCCGGGTTTGGCCCATCTTGGGCGGTCCACCCATTATTTCTTTCACTCTGGATAAGTTCTCAACAATAAAAGAATTTTAGTCTCTTTGGGATGACCTAGTGAATTTGCTGCTGTCAAATTTTGTGCCTCTGGCAAAGTTAGTCGAGCTGCATTTAAATGATAGGAAATGGAGAGAACACAATAGCAAGCCAATACGAGAGTTATAAGTGGAAGCTATTCTTTTGAAGGACTAGTTATTTGTGAGGGGAAAGGACATTGGAGAGGATAAAGAGAGTGCTCGTAAAAGTATGACCATGAGTAGCTTTCTTCCCAGTCCGATGTATGACCATGAGGATTTGTTCAAAAAGCGAGAGGACATCCTGAATAAGGCTTTCTATTTGCCATAAAGTATTGACCTCTTACGAGAAATCTGCGGAGCCTACAAATCCACCAGCAAATCTCTATTTGGCCTGATATTTCTCTGCACATACTTTCTTGGAGTGGTTTCCCAATCCCTGGCAGCACGAGAGATGTGTGAAGCTTCTTTCAAGCCACTCAAAAGGCACCATGCATCCCGTATTCCCACGTTGATTTCATGAGGAGGGTCAAGGCCAGAATGATCAGTTCCTCTTCGAATACGAGCGGAGGGAACTCCACGGTGTCTTCGAGGCGGCTTCAGATGGCGAGGTTAACATCATCTCCTCCACTTGTACTTCATCAGGGAACCAGTTCCCTGCTCAGGTACTCAACTTGCAGTTCTTGCTTCTTCATTAGGACACGCAATTTTGCTCGCCCTAGTATGCCGTTTGCTTACGCAGCATCTTAGTTTTTTTTTTGTTCAGGTCCAAGTTAGCAGGATATGGCACTGTTATCCACTTTCTGAAGGAGAATTCCGCGGGGCCATTGAAGACACCTACCTTAGTGCCAGCAAGTTCAATTTCGGTCTCTCCTATGATCAGGTAAGGAATACGTCTTGTTAACTATACTACATGACCGATAATGGAGGTAATGGCCGTCGTCAGCAGAACTCGTCCTTCCGACTTCGGTTCTTTTCACACGTCCCTTGCTATACAATAAGGTTAGGGATTTGTTCTGTCTCCAGGAGCAAACTAGAGATCTTCCCGCTGTAAAAACGTATCAAAGGGTTTGTTTTACCCCAAAAAAGTTCAATGTCCTAAGCATTCAAGATATATGTTTTTAGCACCTCAATAAACCCATAACCTTGGATTCTTTTAATTCTATCTTGAATATCTAAAGCCTCTCTGGTCGATACACAATCATATCGACATTGTCGGGACAATGGTCACAACTTTGACTTCAATATGACCGCCACTAACCCTGCGTCTTCGAGCCAAATTTAAGGTCATACCAGAAACAGAAATGGCCGACACAGTAGAAATTACTGCATATGCCATGGATGAATTAATTAGGGTTGTACGGACGAAAGAACTGTTGTGGATAAGGCAAATCAATGTAATACTGTCTAAAATTTCATTGATTTTAATGCTGTGGATATCGATTTATAAAGACCGAATTGCTATGGATTCCATATGATAATTACTCCCCATAAAAAGATGATGAAGGTTCAATAATCGAATTCAATCCAAAGCAAGAGAATGTTCGCGCCAAAGCAATTCATAAACTTAGAAAAGAAAATTCAATCACGAATGTGTTACCTCTAGGGGTGTGCAAAATGGACCACTCAGACCAAAAACTGCCCGGTCCGGTCCTCTCTACAACTATGATGCCCGTTCTTTAGGCATTTATCATTAAATCTGATTCATTGTTCAAAAGGTACGACTACCCTTCTCAGTTCCCCTTCCCTGTATGTCTTACAGGTCTCAAGCAAGAAGGGAGTCATGGAAATGGGCAGAGGCAACGGCCAGAAATCCAAGATGGCTCATGAGAGGAACTTGGAGAAGCAAAAGGGTGCCCGAACTAAATAGTATAAAAAGAATTAGTGACTTGTATTACAGATGACGTGGGCCTTGGAATATGACCCTGTTTACACCAAAAAAATGGCCAACTTGTCGATATGGTTCAGTCATGGTCGATGAGTGTTTGTACCAAAGATCATCAAGGGATACATGGTGGAGGCTTGAGGCAACGTGGAAGCAAATATCATCAAATTGTTAACATAAGGGACATATGTTAGAGACATGGGTCATGTGTATATGTTTACACCCAAAGAGGACCAATGTTTGGGTATTATTGACAAGACTGGTCATAACCTCGCCGAGGAAATTTCGATTCTGCACTAGTTCGGAAAATTAGTCATAACTTTGTCAAGACAGATCGGATTGACTCGATTTCAAAGCCAAAAGAAGGAAGACTCCCGGATCTACAACTGTTTTGTTTTGAGTTTTCTCATAAAAGCATTGTAGAAGTTATCGAGGTTAAAGGAAGTCGACGGTTGTGACTTTATCTCGTCGAGGAAATTTCGGTTCTGTGCTAGTTCAGGAAATAGTCATAACTTCATCAAGACAGAATGGATTGACTTGATTCCAAAGCCAAAAGAATGAAGACTCCCGGATTTATAACTTTTATGTTTTGAGTTTTCTTAGCAAAGTACTGTAGAAGCCATCGATGTTAAAGGAAGTCGACGGTCGTGACTTCATCTCATCGAGGAAATTTCGGTTCTGTGCTAGTTCGGGAAAATGGTCATAACTTTGTCAGGACAGATCAGATTAACTTGATTCCAAAGCAAAAGGAACGAAGACTCCTAGATCTACAACTTTTGTGTTTTGAATTTTCTCATAAAAGCACTATAGAAGCTATCAAGGTTAAAGAAAGTCGACGGTCGTGACTTTGTCTCGTCGAGGAAATTTCGGTTCCGCTAGTTTGGGAAAATGGTTATAACTTCATCAAGACAGATCGGATTGACTTGATTCTAAAGCCAAAAGAACGAAGACTTCCGGATCTTCAACTTTTGTGTTTTGAGTTTTCTCAGCAAAGCACTGCAAAAACTGTTGAGGTTAAAGGAAGTCGATGGTCGTGACAAGTCAGGATGCGAAATTAATACACTTTAGTGAAGAATTGCCAACTTGAAGGAATCGATAAAAGTACAATCTCGGATACAACTATCAAAGAAGTAACCGTTAACATAGTGGGTCAAAGCAAGAGCCAATGTAGTGAAGTCGAATAAACTGTCAAGATAGTAGACTCAACGTAATCTGTTAGAAACCACTAAGGAGCATCCATGTATATTTTGAGGGAACAATTACTTGGAAGCATGATCATAAGGCGATTATCACTTGCAAACAAGATTATAGGACAATTATCTTGAAAGCAGAACCATGGCATTACATGGACATGAAGACGAGATTTTCGGAAAGGAAGAACATGGGCACAACCGTTGAAAACCGCTAATGTAAGGACCTCGGTCCCACCACGCCCAACTGCGTCACTCCTTGTGTAATATTGTCCGCTTTGGACACTAAGTCTTCATGACTTTAAAACGTGTTACACAAAGCTTAAGGGCCAAGTCTTATAAGCAATCCTAGGACTCCCCTAAAAGCGATGTGGGACAAAGACATGCCCCCATTGCTATCCTAGAAGCCTGCCAGAGCCACTTCTTGTCCAGGGCCCTCGCCCCTGGCGACCACTCCCCGCCTCGTCGAACACTGGTCGTTACATTCTCCCCTCCTTTGAGCCACCCGAGCGTCCTCGTGGCCCCACACACCGCCAGGAGTCGGCTCGATACCATTTGTAAGAACCTTAGCCCCACCACCTTCTGCTGCGCTCGCCCACTCCTTGTGTAATATTGTCCGCTTTGGACACTAAGTCCTCACGATTTTAAAAGCGCGTTACACAGGGGTTAGGGGCCAAGCCTTATAAACTCACCAAGATCTCCCTCCCTAAGCGATGTGGAACAAGAGACATGCCCCCTTGCCATCCTAAAAGCTTGCGGAAGCCACCCTTGTCCGGTCCTCGGACCCCCGGCGACCACTCCCGCCCTCATCGGACCGGATCGTTACAGCTAAGGAGCAGTTACCATATATTGACACCTAAATTTTGACTAACCATTTAGTGATTAATTGTATAGAAATTTAATCCTTAAACAAAAATATTAAAATTACATAACATAGAGTTTAGATTCATATAGGTTAATTGCATAACCAGCGGTGGCAAGTAAGCTGAAAAGTCATAGTGTAAACCGAATTCGGGCACCGAACGAAATTCCGCTCATTCAGAGAACGGGGCAATGGGTCTTGGTTACCTTAATTTAAGCTTAAATCAGCCCAAATTAATTCAGCCCATTTAAAATTAAAATAAAATTAAATAATAAAGCCTAAGCCCATTAGGACTAGGAAGCATGGTCAATTAACTTAGGGTTGTAATATAAATATGTGATTATACACTTCTATGGAGGCTCTCATAATTTTCAGAGAACACATTTTCTGAGAGCACGAGAGACAAATGTGAGCGAGAGCAAGAGTGAAAGAGAGATTCACGGCTGAAAAAGAAGAGAAGTCCTCTCCTCCCGCGGTGGTTCCTCCTGCGCTTGGCAATCATCCATCATCGCCGTGCCAACACTTCCATCGTTCGAGAGATTTGGCCATTGAAGACCCACTGCCAAAGCAATAAAATCTAGTCAACACTAGACATGGTCAAGCGGTAGGTTTTGTCCTTGGTGGTCTCTGTGCAAAAGATAGAAAGGAGAGAGCGGAGAAAAGTATAGAAAAAGGAGGTCTTCGAGGTTTTGAGCGGCGCCACTCGGAGGACTTCTCTGGGATCAACGTTCTGCGTATTGGAGAGCATACACTTGAGGTCTTCACAGAGCACTACACACAGTCACGCAGACAATGGGAGAAGACGTCCATGAAGACTGCTTTGCTCAACGCCGCAGCAAGCTTCCAAGCGATTTCATTAAGTTGTGACAGGTTTTCCAGCGATCTTAGTCGTGCTCGCGGTGACCAGACCAGCTGACGAGCGTCCAGCGATCCCAGACAAGTTCCTTCAATTTCGAAGAACGTTGAAGCCTCCCGGGCACCACCCTAAGACAATATGCTGTTTCACTGGTTTACTGGTCCGAGTCACTCACCGTGTTGATCAGAAAACCAGTGAAAGCCGAGCCCACCGTGAGCCGTGTCGTGTCCTCAATGAACCAGACCAGCAACTTCGACACACTGGGGAGCTATTAAAATTTCATAGAATACCCGTGTGTCTTTTTACAGGTTTTCGAGAGGTTCCCAGAGCAGCCAGCAACTTCCTGTGGATTCCACGAGCACCCTATCTAGCTGCCCTTCGTGACCCTTGGCGTAGTGCTCAATTTGAAGAAAGCTACTCGCCACTCAAGCGGTGACGAGTCCAATAGGTTCGTTGAGTGAATCACAAAGTCAAATTCAGCAAAGCTTCAAAGAGAGGTCCGATTGTTGACTTGGATTCACCAAGAGGGCATCATTATCAGCACATTCAAGCTACACCGCACCCGTCGCGGTCCATTTGCCGCCGGGTCGTCTGATTTGCAATCTCGATCCACGTGATTCAAATTTGGAAAGTAATCCGCAAACTAGGTAAAAATCTCTATCCGGTATATTTTCAAAATATTTAGATTCCTAGTTCGGATATTTTGAATATTCCGTGAATATTACGTGGATTGCTTGCTATCTTCGGATAACGTATGTTATATCTACAATATTCGAAAACACCCAAAATTAGAAATTACTCCTAATTTGGCAACGATATCTAAACGACTATCTAACCTTATCCCTAAGGTACAATATGCGCAATCGAAAATCATTATCTCATACATAACCACTTGAATACGATAATAAATTTTATTTACTTTCCAAATTTAAATAATAGGATTTCCATCGATAACTATAACTTTATAGATATGACCGTTGGTTCGATTCTCTTTCCTAATCCGAATTTGATAAGAAGAATCTTATGGATTGCGTGGGTTATTTGAGTGCGGTTGTTATCTTTGTTTATTTGCTTTCCTTTTAAAGAAAAAAAATCCAAAAAATATTTAGATAGGATTTAAATTAGAAGTTTGCATGCTTAGAGAATCCTAAATATATCCAAGAGAGTAAGATAATTATTTGATTTAAATTGGGGTTTAGAGTAGCATATCTCCTAGTTTAAATTAAAAATTGTTTTAATCTTATTGGATTATTTAGGATATTTAAATTTCAAATTTCCATGAAAATTGAGTAATTTTTAATTTCAATTTTAATAAAAATTTCCAAAAAGAAGTTGTTGGGTTACATGTTATTTTAGGCATTTTTTTTTTCGAATTTCATTGGAAAAATACCAAAAGATGCATCGCTTTTCCCGTCATTAGAATTATGTCACGCCGTCAGATGTCGATAGTTTACATGCTAAGTTTCTTTAATCGCATGTCATAATTTGCACGTCATTGCATATAGGTTAGTTTGTATGTTAATAAAGTGCAAACCCTAAAGAACACCTTGAGTGCATTGCTTTGCTAATTAAAAATCATATTAGGATTGTTTGTATGATTTTTTAGCTAACAATGCAGATGCTTGCGTTGCTTTAAGGTATGTTATTATCTTTATCTAGCAATTTATTTATAGCTTTCCTTATTGGGTGTTAAATTGGTGGTTTGCGCACCTACATAAACACCTCACATGTTAGTAATTAGGTAATAAAGTGGATCCAGACTGCTTACTTAAACATTTTTTGAAAAGAAAAGGTACCGAAAGGCCGTTAGACTAGATCTAGCATAATCAAGTCCTAGAGTTTAAAACCTCTAGATCATAGGAATAAAACATATCTCCCTATGTTTTATTTTTTTTCTAATCGACCTACCCAAATAGATTAGTGGTGACTCCAAGCATGAAAATTTTTGCATATTAAAAAACTTAAACTCTAAGTTGCGAATTGGTAGGGCTTGAGAGGGCCCAAGTTAAGCTTAGACTTAATAATCCATTAGCCTTAAAATTTTAGGTCACAACACCACACAACCATTATAAATATCACCGCCATCTACCGGAGAGAGAGACCCTCGACAAATCAAACAACATGTTATCTTTCAATTATCTTTACTTTCATGTACCGCACTTTACTTTTCCTTAGCTATAGCTTTTCAATTCACGTCAAATTAAAGTCTGGCGTGTGACTCTATCCTGGTGTTGTGTCATCGATTAAATTCCAGCATTACATCTTTGTGTACGTGTGTGGCTGTATTTTCAAGCTTTGTTATCGATTAAATTCCAGCATGATTTGTATGTAGAGTCCAATTCAAGTTCAAAGTAAAAGTTCATAGTTTTTCCTTGTCTGCCTCGATATTTCCTGTCCGAAGTCGCCACGGAACCCGGTCTCCTCTCAAAAAGAACTGAAGAACGACTTTCGATAAATTATATTTCATCGTGAGAGCGATTTCCAAGTTTCAAATAGACCCAGACTTGTTCTCTATGTATGAAGAGCCCGATTTAGCTGGTTAAAAAGCCGACGGGTCTATAGGAAAACCCAAGTCAATACGACAGTGTGGGAAGTTTGAGGGAGAAAATATGAGAAACGGAGCAAAGATTTCTGATGCCCATTTGCCCATCTCTATTTTCCTTGTCGCCAGTGTCTTGAAGGATAAGAGCTCAAAGCTCTTGCAAGAAGCTCAGGGCCTGGATGATGTCGTTAAGGTTAGCTTAATAAAGTTGAGACCCTTATCGGAGTTTTGATTTTGCTGTTATTTATTAAGAAGTGTAGACAAGCATACCAATACATTGTGGCGAACTGAAAATGTTTAACTAGATCAACGTACAGTATACCTTTATCATAAACTTAGCTTTAGGACTTACACGATGATTAGATTCTTCTTTCATTGAGAAGATGATACTAGGACTTACACCTATAGGGAATTTTTTTTCAAGTGAAAGAATCACTTCTCTGTGGGTGATTGGTAAATTAGGACTAGAGTTTTCTTTTACTATATGATGCAAAATAATTCTATGGATGGTCATCCAATTATGAACACGAGAGAATAGAAAAGCAGTTAGGCAAATATTGAAATCGATCACTTCTCTTGCTGGGCCGTATTATTTTTGACATTTGGAAGTTAGACATTCTTAATAATATTTTAATATTTTTTACTTTTTTTTTTTTTTCTGATTTTTTTGTTCGGTGACCGCCAAAGGTAGAAGAAAGGGAAAAAAAAAAGAAAAGAAGAAAAAAAAAAAAAAATCGAATAAACATTAAAATATTATTAAGATTTGTCCACGCCGATTGCCAGCGATACCACATAAGCCAGCAGCATCCACGTTAATGCAATATCCGGCCAAAATTAGTCGGAAGGACTGAATTGGCATAAAGATCGAAAGTTTAGGACTTCATTGGCACTAAAAAAGGTTTAGGACTAAATTAGCACAAATGCAAAATGTTTAAGATTATTCTGACACTTTTCCCGAATAACTCTATAGCTGGTCAAATGCATTCTCAAGTAAATGCATAATAACTTTGAAATTACACTCGCTAAACAACCTTTTAAGATCGAAAATAGCGTCCACGAAGCTTACTCATTATTGAGCTACGCTTTTGTACGCTAAGGAGGTATTTCCGTTACAAGGATCTCTCCAAGGCCATACCTCACGTGACAGCGGGTTGTAATTCTCTATCATTCAATTTAATCTAAGTTTTCGATATGGAGTTGCCACTAGTCATTATTGTTAGGTTGACTAGAAACCTAATCGGTGTACGGGAGAAATACCACAATTTTGCGAACTAGAGATTCTAATACGGGGATTTAATTATGCTAATGATCCCGAATCAAGATCCCTAATGCCTTTTCGGTACCTAAAATGATACAATATGTCTAACGTGTCACACGAGTTTCCGAGGTCTATCCACTTATTCTAACCATTCTAATTGTGGAAATCAATCAACCAATAATTAAATGCACAATCAATTGCAATCAAGTAAAACAACCCTAATTTGGTCTCTAAAAATGAAAATCAATCAAAACATTCAAACCCTAGTGAAGCCCTAGAGGCTTATTCATTTGATGGTTTGTGTCATTTTATGGTTTTACGTTTTTTTAGGGTAAAACCCATAAACTAAGGATTTTATAAAAATGCCATTTGAGCACTTCCAAAAATTCTAATGTCACTTGTAAAGGTTGGCCACAATATTTTTGAGTCATTTTGTGGATTTTCTGGATTTTATTTTGAAAAAATATTTTTGAGAATTATCCATCCCGAGAGCTAGTTTTCATATTTTGGAAATTTTCTCTAGAAATTTTCAAAATTTTTTAAAATTTTTTTATGGATTTTCCAATTTTCTAGTTTTTGTATTTTTATGAATTCTCACAATTTTTATTTGGTTTTCTGGATTTTCTGAATTTCTATGAAATTTTCTGAAATCTTTTTTAATTTTTGAGAATTTTCTGATTTTTATGAATTTTCTGAATTTTTTTTCTAATTTTCTATTTTTTAGAATTTCTAAAAAATTTTATTTAATTTTTCTGAATTTTCTAATTTTTTTTGAATTTTTGAATTTTTTATTTTTTTATTTTCTGATTTTTCTAATTTTTATTTTTAATATTTTTTAAAATGCTCCCCTTTGAAATAGTGAACCGGACCGAACCAGTTCAAACCGGTTCAATTGAGCCAAACCGCAAGTATCGGCGTGACAATCGCTCCGACAAGCACGACGTCGAAACGATGTCGTTTTGGCGTTTGTTCTTATCGGCATTTTGTTGAATACCTGGTATGCATGGTTTTTAGTTTATCATTCTCGGGTTGCCTATTCAAGCCTTCCTCCGGCGACCTTCCGGTGCTGATTTTGCCATTTTGGATTGATTCATCATGAAGCCCATGTTACCTCTTCGCCAAACTAACCTAATCGGCACGCCCGTCGGACCTTTGTCGGTCGACGAAAAACCGATCTCTAAATACTAACTCATCACTGACCTAGACTAACATCTCTAAACTTCAAATCAATATTCTAATCACCCTAGCTGTCTAGATCAATTCAAACAACAATCAAAGCAGAGAATGAAGTCGGAAATCACTAACTTGGATGGCCTAAGCCACTATAAGTACTTGGCGAGGTCAAAGTTGCTCCGACGAGGTGATTTAATGGGTGACTGAGGAGGTTTATGCATGTTTTGCAATCAGAAATGCAATCAAACAAAGTAAAACATGATTAGAATGAAGTTTTAAGCATCAACTATCAAGAAAATTGCAAGATTTAGCACGATAAAGTTCAACTATTCAATCTGAAATTCTGAAAAAGCAGTGATGACAATCGAACTTTACCTTCTTCGTCGAGGATCAAATGAAATTTCCAAGGCAAATGACGACTGTGGAGTTCTTCCTTAACACTCAAACTCCAAAATGGTATCTCCCGCTTTGCTTGAAGAGGTTTGGACTACGCCACCCGATCGTGATTTTTAGGTGCCGGTGACCAGTTTCAACACAAGCTTTCCAAATGAGGAGGTTCACCGTCGAAGCCGATTTGCTAGCGTTTTTAGCTGAAAAAACACCGATTGCTCGGTCCTTGGAACCTCGACACACGCCTTACGCTAAAACTCTCTCTTTCTCGCTTTCTAGTTCGCTCTCTGTCTTTTTTTTTTTTTTTAACCCAGGGGAACCCCCATGCGGCCGGCCGAGTAGGGAGTAAACCACGGGGCAACACGTGCTAGCCACCACACACGTGCCACCGGTTAACTAGTTCGCTCTCTGTCTCTCTCTAGAATTTTCGCAAACGTCTAGTCTTCGTTTGATAATGTTGTTCCAGCTTCTTCTAGCTTGATTTTTCCCGCCCAAAGTTGGTTATCACCAACTTGGAATCGATTGGATCGAATCTTTGATGCCAGCCGAAGATTCTCCAACTGGAATCGGAGTTTAACATGTGCTCAACTGCTCAGATTAAGTCGATAGAGTTACAGGCACGAGCAGGTTTTTTTTTGGATTTATAGCATTCGGGTGAGTTGGGAGAAGAAGGTGATCGACCTAAGTCGGGTTGACCGGTTGATCCGCAGAGACTTGGGTTGGTCTAAAATCGCGAATTAAGCCCGATTTTAACCCAATTTTTCTAATTTAACCCCAATATTGAATTCCTCATAACATTTTGCAGCAAAATATGGGATTTGCCCTAATTTTTGTTATAATTATGCCCGAAATTTTCAAATTGTAAATTCGGATCATTAGGGTTTTTATTCAATTCGATACATAAATGACCTGATTGGGAAAAATTGGTGCCAAAATTGGATTACCCATGCCTGATTAACCCTAGGAATGATGGTCTTAGGGTTTGACAATTTCGAATTAGACACGATTCCCAATTTGGATTTAAAATTAACAATTTTTAATTGAATTTTGGGGCTTTTTAATTTCTTTAGCAGATTGTGCAATTGGACTGACCAATATGAAATTCAAGGTCCCAGAATTATTTTTTTATGAAGACACTATTGCCTAAAAATGACTAGAAATTACTCAATTGAATTTTTGGCTCAAGTTGGGCTTGATTGTACCCAATTTTGAGAAAAAACACATTTCCAATTGAAATTTTCCAAAATTGATGCTATTTTGATGAAATTGAATTTAAAATAAGACTAATGGTTATTTTTATGCAATTTTTGATTCCATTTGCTTTTTTTTTCTTCATTTTCTCTCTTATTTTGATTAAAAGAAATTAAGAAAAAATTCAAGAAAATTCTAAAAAATTATTTTTGGTTTAGAAATAGATTCCTATGCTTGGCCAAGGTTTATAATCCTAATTTTTGATTTTAAAAAAATTAAAAAAATGAAAAATCAGGTGTCAACACTCATGCATCTAATGACCTAACGATGATCCAACTATTAGGAATTTATACCATAAACACTCGGTCTCGTTTAACCCTAGAAACCCAAACACCCAAAACTCGATTTGGGTGCCTTGAATGGATTTCATGAAGATGCAAAATGAGTGAAATTGCTGTGGGTAGCACCATAATGAAGCCGATTTGGACATACAATAATAAATCGACATCCAATTGGAAGTTTGTTTACTCGGTCATAAGGTAATTATTCAAAATTTATGAAACTTCTAGATCAAAATTCTCACGACCCAGTTCATATAACAACATGAAATTCGCAGAGTAGAACTAATATACAACATAGAAAAGAATCGACATCCAATTTGAAGTTTGTCAAATTTCACCACATGATTTTTGGTTCTCTTAGTTAGGGGGGTGAGCGCGGTTCCAGGTAGAACCGGAACCGGAGAACCGGACCCGTGGATCCTGTTCGGTTCCAGTGTTCCATGAATGAGAGGATCCGGTTCCCGTTCCCCATTTTTAGAACCGGAAACTGTTCTGGTTCGGTTCCTGTTCCTATAGGAACCGGAACCGAACCTTGAACTGGAACCGGAACGGAAAACATAAACTTAGTATTAAGAACCCTAATTCCCAAATGCTCCCTTCTCCTCCTGAATCACACCCGATCCTCCAAAGCTCCCTCCCACTTCCGCTTCTGCCTCGCTCCTCGCTCCCGCTTCCCGCTTCCGCCTCGCCCTCGCTCCCGCTTCCGCTTCCACAGTTCTCTCCCTTCCGCCTCGCTCCGCCTTCTTAGCCGCAGTCCTGGCGACCTCCCACCGGATTTGCTCCGATTATTCGGGCTTACCGCCCGTCTTCCTCCTTTGAAGCTCAAATCGCTCGATTAGATTAAACATCGACCCTACCTTATAAATACCGACCGCGCTGCCTCATTGCCTTCCCAAATCTCTCAAATTTTCTCTCGGGGCCTGGGGTTTGTGCTCTCGTTTCAAGAACCGCAGCATTGTTCATCGATCTCGGTACATATTCTTGCTCTCCTTTTGATTCTTGAATGACTCGATTGGGCTTTGTTCGTTGATGCATTGCTAATCTCTTCGTAGATTGCACGTAGTTCGGTGTTCACGATTGAATAGGGAGGTTTCGGTCTTCTGGGTCGTCTTTTGTTTTTTTGGTAAGGTATTCTGGGTCTTCTGGGTCGTCTTTGTCTTTCGATTTCTTGTGAAAAACCAGGCACTGATTGCGAAATTCATTGGAATCGTTGTCTTTTCTGCGTTTTTGATTGGGACTGAGCGGGTATGGAAGAATCAGGGGAAAGAATTGTTCTTTCGCGATTTTGGATTAATAGAGAGATTAGATTGAATTGTTTGAGGCTTTTCGTGAAAGGGTAGTCTGACTCTTATAATGGCATGATAGAGGAAGACTTTTGTCTCTTGATCCTGTGATCTTTTTGATGAGTGAAACTGAATAAAAAAGGGGTTTTTAATGTTTTCGCGTAGTGCATCGATTTCCTTATCTTTCCTGAGAAACTAGAGTAGAATCAGAAAGAATTTCACCCCAGGCATATTTTCCATTCATCACAATAGCAAGAGTTCTCAATTGGGTTTTTATTATCAGGTGGAGATTACTCTTTCCGGGGCTTCTCCGTTTCTAATTTTATTTTTCTTTGCTTAAATTGACTTTTGAATGCCCTGTTTTATTCTGGATTACAACTTTTAAACTTTTGTGTGATAAGTAATTCTGGCCTGTATTGTTGACCTGATCTGCATAGATTGAATGCACGGATGCCAGGGTTAGGCCTGTATGAGCATTACATTTGGGATTTGTGGATTTATCATGTTTGATTGATTGCAGACTAAAAGCAGAAGGAACTAGAGCTATGGGGAAGAGAAAGTCTTAGGCAAAGCCACCTCCTAAGAAGAGGATGGACAGACTTGATACAGTCTTCAGCTGCCCTTTCTGCAATCTTGGCACTAGTGTGGAGTGCCATCTGTAAGTTTCAAAGTTCCTTGTGTTTCTGTCTTTTTTCTCCTCGCATAGGAACGAGGTTGTTATAGGTTTATCCTCTGAACACTAACATTGAAACTGCGTGACATGTTTTGTTTTTTGAAACAGTGCATGGTTATATCATAAAAAGCTTTTTATAGATTTAAGACCATTTTCCTACTGAAGTGTGTGCTGATATTTTCTTTAAAGTATCAAATGAGGGCCCTCTCAGCTGATGTTGTGCTTTTCCAAGCATTTAACAATCCTGATGTATACTAGTACCGCGCGGAAGCACAAACTAATCATTGAATCTCACTGTCATCTAATTCTCGATGTTTAATCTAATCAGCATTATCATGTTCCCTATTAATCCGTTGGCAGTTCTTTATTTTGCGTGAGCGTGTGATTGGAGATATTATACAAGGTTTTGGCTTTCTTCTTGCTTTGATCATAGTGAATCATCTGGGGATGATTTGGCGATGCACCTTTATTGTGAATGATAGGTTTTCTTCTTCTTCTTTTTTTTTGAGGTGGGGTGTTTGATTGTATTGTATGGAATGGAATTGTAATATGGAACCGAAATTAAAAAAAGAACCTGTTGGAACCTGGAACCGACCCTGGAACCTGTGACAGGGTAGGTTCCAGGTTCCACGCTCCGACGGGTAGGTTCTAGGTTCCTCATTTTGAGGAACCTGTACCCGAGGGTAGGTTCCAGGTTCCAAGCGGAACCTACCCGGAACCTGGAACCGCTCACCCCTACTCTTAGTCATGCCGAAATCTTCAAATTGTACATTCTTGATTCATAGATTAAACTAGGGCACGAAATTTTATAGAGTATAAGAATCGCTGAATGGGTAACAAAAACTATAATTTAATTGTCCAAAATAACAAGCAAAACGGTCAAATTGCAAAATATCATTTCCGGTTCACATGCCCTTCAATATTTGAAATTCTCACGGCATAGGTCGAGTTATAACATGAATTTTACCAAGAAGACTTGCCATAGAACGGGTAACTAAAATCCCGTATCGATATGAAAAATAAGCAAACAAAAGAACTGGATTCCAGAACTTGCTCATAAATCATGAAATATATGCACTCCACATGTAATTACATCAAGATTATGCATCAAGTGAATTCTTAACCCATATATAGCTACTCTTATACCCCATGTAAGAAACTCAATGATCTAGAACTCATTCATGGAATTTACAACACCAAGCCTTGGATAAAGAAACACATGCCTAGTTTGCAAAATTATCGTCTTTGAATCGAGCAATACAGATAAAGCCATAAAATTCGGGACTAGCTTTTCCTCTCTTTCTCCTACCTTCTTAGACGGTCTTAGTGGATAAACTGTAGTTGTACAGAATAAGGAGGGAATGGAGACCGTAACCTATCTATGTAGCATAATTTAATAGACTCATCCATTTCGGTCATTGTTAAAATACTGGTCTTCATTTTCATGGATCGGCAAACCATTTAATATAACCGAGATATGCTAACCCTATATAATATGATCACATAACCATAATTGCTCAATACAACATTCTCATATATTTTACAAATATTATAACAAAGTATTTTCCTAGATCAAAATATTATGCAATTAATGTTAGCCCACACTTATAAAAATTTCAACACATTATGGTCCAAAATTAGCATGTTACTTTTCGATAGATTATGGGTCTTTCAGACAAATATTTTGGTAATTTCAAATGTTTTAATAGATTGGGTTATAACATAATCAGTGCTAGCTAGAAACGAACTCAAAATTCAACATCTTATAACCAAAAAGGAAAAAGGCCTCTCATTCAGGATTGAACAATACTAAAAGCACACTAAGGGAAGAAGCAATTGCCAATTGCCTCTTGATCGAGCAAAACATTGAGATTTTTATGTACTCTTAAAGCTACAATGTGACTATCGAACCGATCATGGTCACCGTGATAACCAATCCAATTATTGAGATTTCCCCACAATTATATGCTAAGCAAAGTCAACAATGAACACGACATTAACTGACTTTACAATATTATAAATTCAAGTAATTAAGGCATAATTGGTACAATCGGGAAGTTTAAATCCGTCAATGTATTCTTTGCCAGGAAATCCATGTTAATCACATGCAAATTGTTGACCTCTTTTATCATCATTGGGGATTAGGGATCACGATTATATGATCCAGAACTCCGGTGCTCAGACACATCAATAGCATTGCCTATATAATTAACTCAAAGCTCGAAAAACTCAAAAAGAAAAAATCAAGCAGATTACAAAATAATGCCGATAACAAAAAAAAAGCATAAAAAGTGACGCCTCCAAAGGGTTATGCCGTAAATTATTTTAATGATTTAATAAGCAAGTTAAAGCACGAAATGAACTTGTGATTGTAGCTGCAATCCCCAATGAACACATGACCATCCGGACAAGAATCAAGCTTCTTCTCTCAGGCCCCCTTGCGGAAATTCTGCGATTGAAAAAGCAGTAAATGACACATGCATTGTCAGGCAGAGTGCACAAAATCTTTAAAGCCACTTCATGGAATGCTAGCTATTTAATTACATCCTCTTACCACAAAATAGAATGCTAATCATCGTTAGTAACATTCACATGGATCTCTATATTAAAAGGGTTGTTTGATCAGACTGATTACTAAATGTTTTAACATCTTGTGACAAAAATAGTTTAACCGCTTTCCGACATCACACACAAATGGGAGAGAATTTTATTGTGCTAGAACTAGTACCAATGATATCGCATCTACAATAGTGCTTTACATGTAGAATACAAATAGACACAACACTATGGTTCAAGAGTTATTTTGCGATGAGCTTAACTCAAGAATGGGAACTACCTTGAACTGCAAGTTAGACTTAGGTTATAGTCAAGTGAAAAGAATAACTGACAAGAATAAGAACAACAAGCAGTAAAATCAGAATAAACCAAGAATCAGGAATGAAGAGCGAGGATGTTGTCTAACTTCATCTTGAAGACCTTTATATTGTCCATGCTGTTATTGACTCCCATCATACAAGGAAATCTAAAGCCATAAGTATACTCAATCTTAGTATGAGCATCATATCATACTGCCAAAGCAAGAAACATTGCCACAGCGCGCTAATCAATGTCATTCCATTGTTAACAGGTTATAATATAGAAAGGCCACACAACGCAGCCCATTTATTATATGCACAAGGAACTGATAATCATTCAATACACAGCAAAGGTGCATCAAAAAAACTTTACATGACGGACATGATGTTCAGAAAAACAAGGAATCACAAGTTGAAAGGTCTTACCTAAGTTGTACAAAGGCACAAGAGGATTCGACAGGAAGAATCAAAGAACAGAGATCAAATGAGAAGCTGAGTAACCCGTGGCCTGTGAAGCTTGGGAGCTGAAATCAAAATATTAGCATTCGCATATATCTACAATACTAAAACAAAAAAATAGATTCCACAATGTTGTAAACAGCAAATGAATGAAAAAGGAGGGAAAAATGGCGAACTAGAATGATATTCATGTTACAGGGTTCTATAGAACAGAGAAGAAAACCAAATTCATTTTATCATTGTATAGAAAAATTATTTCAACGCCATCTTTTCTGTATGTAATGAGTTTCCAAAACTTTCAAATGATCTCAGAAGCATGAAAAGGTTCTGGTCTCATCAGTCTCTTCAAATATTTGCAACTAAAGAGCTCAAATAAGAGAATTACTCGCCAAGAACCATATATGTTTAGTAATTCACGATAGGGATCAAGGAAGAAGATATTTCTCTCAACGAGTCTAACAAATGGATTATCAATTATTAAGATACTGCACTTCATCTTTTTCCTTACGTCCCATTTCTCAAATGGCAATCTGGCTAAGAATACCCAGTCTAAAGGAAAGCTATATTTGATAAACAGGGCATCTGAAAATTGGCCAAAAAAAATGACTGGCCATCTGAAACTCTTTAACTTTTCTCGACTGTGCATATTCTACACCTATTAATAGCAACCATTACATGGCTGAAAACCACTCACTCAAGAAACTATACGTAGTGTCAGTCTGGTAAAGTGTACCCACCATTATAGTTTCCTTGTTTATAAAAATCTCACAAAAGAGAAACCGCTTCTGAAGCCATTATCTCTCCACAACATTTAAAATCCTTTAATCAATAATTCCCATTACTGCAAGAGAAACAAGAAAGCGGTTGGAAACATTCATAAATCTGGCAGGGGGAACACAGATGAAAATTCTGTTGAAACCAGCCAATGTTTTCAATGATTCTACATTTTTCCCTGGCTCAGCAGCTTGAAACCCAGAACAGATTCCAATTGCAAAACTTGTCCAAATATCACGGCAAAGATAATTTAGCAGACTAATTGACAAAGCACTTTGCAAAAGAAGGTACTATCAAAGCAAAAACAAGTTAGCCGATAGGAGAATGTCTTCTTTAAGAAGTTTACATTTCAGTCCTCAGATTATCAATTTTAAGAAATGTCCGTACTCTAGAAAAAAGGTTTTCACGCAAGCAAATTATCTCTGAAGTGTACCATTTGATTCAATTGACAGTAACTAGGCTCTATTAGCGGCATTGACCTTGGCAAAATTCTTGGATCAAATCTAAAAATGACGCTTGTTTGGGGTAACTATAGCTTAAAATTTTTTTACTTTAACAATGCCTTTGGGCCGTTCTATAGTTTCTCTTCTATGTAAAACCCAATGTCCATGGAGAACAACTAACATGCTGTAGACAGGTGATACTTAGAGGCTTTTAATTTAGATGGGCAACTTCTCTTCAGAGAAATGTTGCTACCAGGATCTCATTGAGAGAAGATTTGTGGATGATTTGTATACTAGTACTGGCTAGGATGGGTTTCAATCAGCTATGGCTTCCAAACATTGCATAGGAACTATGCTCACCATTATAACAACAGTCTCATACTCTATCATGAAACTATGCAATAATTAGGGCTAGTTTTTTAGATCCAGAGGGAGGAAATTGAGCAAGGCAGTACATTATCTGCAAGATGAGTCCTTTTGCTTGATGTTGTATTCAGAAAGGCAATGAGCTAGTTCATGTTTCCCACACTACGTTTGACTCATAGTCAGATTATTAAGAGCAGCATAACTATAAATTTCAATCTCTAAAAGTCAAGAGTTTTCATGGTTTATTTCCTTTTCCCTAAATTTTTTGTTAAGATGCATCCTTGGTACATCTCTTGCTTCTTCTCCCTGTACTTGAGCTGTTGTTATTTTAAAAATACGTGAATAGAAAAACAATGTCCGTAATCTAGATTAGCTACTTCATGAACTGCATAATCACAATGAAACAGATCCTGTTTCAACGTTTTAACTTTTGCATCAACAAAGTTTGAGTAAAACCTTGATGAGTTTTAAACAAGCTTAGAACATGAAATTTTAGATCATAGCACCGTCAGACAGATGAAATATCATTCTGGAAACACAAGCCATACACCGCAACTTAGTAGGCACCTGCTCCAACGTATGCAAGAAGAGACAATTACAACTTGTAAACACAAAAAGAGGTTTCTTTATCAAGTACATTGCCCATGGCATATCAGAAAGCATAATTTACTCATAATTAAATTATCACATTTCTTTGCAGATTTCCAGATTTAACCATGACAACACTAAAGACAAAAAAAAAATCTCACTGCAGTGAGAAAATGTGAGAAACAAGGGGGAAAGGGAACAGGAAACAAGAAACTAATGTTAGCTTAACTTGTAGCACTTCCCAGAATCGTACATCTTTTAGGGCATATGAAAAGAATACAAAAATGTCTAACAAATCACAAAGAATTTGAGGAAAAGGAAACAAAGCGAAGAAATTTAGAATTAATATATACTTGAATTCTTGACACTTCCAGAAACTCCACTTAAGGACAGAAAAGAGGGAAAATTAATTCCATAAACCTCCATTTATTTTCATGGTTATGTGTTGCAATATTTATATAGTGACAACAAACAGAACCACTACGAAATCACATTCATCAGTAATCAACATAAGGAAGACCTCTAGTAAGCTTTAGTTGTCAATCATCATATGTCACAATTGCAAAGTGCAGCAAAGTAGATACTAAATCAGCAACAAAAGCAAGTTCAGAAATGCATGCCTTGGAGATACTTGAATGCAATGCCAATATTGAGCCACAACCTCCAAATTTATCATTTGCACAGCCATAATATACTTCCTTTATACCTAAAAAGGGTAAGAGAAATCTTATTATTTATGAATAAACCAATTTAGGAAAGTTCAATTTTATTTCAGTATCCTTACCAAAAAAAAAAATTTTATTTCAGTATGACCAACAGATGTACCAATGACCGATAATGCTGCTGCTGCACACATATGCATGGTTCACATGTCACATAAAGGGAGCATGCTGAAAACTTCTCTGAAACTTCTGTAGCTGAAATTCCAGTCATCTGCCACTGTTCCTGAAGGACATCGAGAGCTTCCATCTCTGCATGTCTTGTTGCCTATGAAAGAGCAAGAAAAACAAAGCAAGCATATCAAATTTAGGAGCTTTGTCAAAAAGATAGTTTCTCACAATCTGTAGGTTAGCATAAATTTAGGAAATGCATTTCATGAGGAATGTTTTCTCCTTCAAGTTAGCTAATTGAGAGAATATGTAAGATAGATTAAGGCATATACTACATGAACTCAACAATTTTTGCTCGGCTGAAGTTGCTGAGAATCTCAAATGGAAAAAGAGGCTGCTTACTGGATTAGTCACCTCCACCTTTTATAACAGTATTTTTATATATACCCAGTAGCAAGGTGCCTTTATTCTTTCAGTATGCTCCACAAGATACTAAAAGGGCCATATATTTTTCATATCGACTATTCATTACTGTCCATAAAATCATTTATAGTAGTGTATTGTCACCATAAAACTATAAATAATTGCAGCAATAGACTAAAGTCAAGCTAAAAGAAATGTGCCCAAAGTAGTGTATTGTCACCATAAATCATTTAGATAGGAGATGATCTCTACCAGAAACCAGGCTTAAACTATTTGTGTACATGTGGCCATTGTACAAAGAAATATGCCCAAAGAGTTGGTTCTTAAATCTTAAAAGGCAATACAATGCTCACAATGCATTTTTATACCAAGTAAGAATACCAAAGTCAAGCTAACATACAGCCTAAGAAAACAATGTTAGGAACTTCACAAAAACAGATAAAGACCATAATATGGCTTCGACAGAGCACAATGGTAAATGAAAAACACAACACATTGTGCATAATAAAGCAAGAATATTGCTATCGTTGGCCTTAGTCATAACTTATGAAAGAATAATGCGAACAAAACCCTTTACAGCCTAATTATGCATGCAAAATTCCTCTATTAACAAATTTATTCAGACATATTATTGAAAGCCATTCACTAATTTAGATTAATACTAATCATCTTAATTAGAAAATAAGGTAACATATCTAAAATGCACCTAGTTATGGAAAACCAATTTCTTACCCAACTGGAACTTCAAGGCTTTCCAAAGCAAGCTGTGCCTTATATAAGAAAAGCAAATAGATCTCAAGTTCTTGGTTAGGAGAAGAAAACATAAGGATAAGAATCAGAAATAATTCAAGAGGAAATCAGCATCAAGTTGCTACCAGTAGAAATATTCAGCATTTCTCATAGCTATGGATTGAATGAATGCATGTCTCATAGCTATGTGACCAAGATCTTGCAGGTCCTGTATAATATACTGGTCACAAATTCCAAGCAATGGTTATTACCATGTTCTCATCCTGTAATTCAGATGCGATTCCCACCTAACTGTTGAACTGATATGGCTCTAACAACACTAAAAGAAAACACAGCAACTAACTTGAGAAACTACATGTTGCTGACTCCGAGAAAATCTCATCATGGGTACCTCGAAGCTTATCTTTCATTAATTATGTTTCACTCAAACATTCAAGAAGCTTCCAGGAGCTTTAGCTTCTAGGTCAATGTCCTCCATAAACACTATGGCACATTAGCATAAAAAGAGAACACTAAACTGTTGTGAAGGCCTCAAAATCATAATTGACAATCGGGTATTTGTGCTTTTGTCTCTATTCTACTGAATAACTTATGTAAATTCCTTGTTTCTTGTGATTTTTTTCTTTTCATACCCACACAGTCCAACAGGAGAAAGAAAATAACCACCTAACCAGTTATCCATGGGCACAACTGATGTTCATATTACCTCATGCTCTAAGTAAATTTGGTTTTTAATTCTCCATAGATGCCAAAGTCAACAAGTGGTAAAAAGGACTCGACTGTCCAGCAACCTTTCCTGGTGGCTTGCCATCTCACAGCATCTCCTTCATTCCTGAATGGTTTTGCCTCTTCAAGCGCCGCATAAAACATAGAGACGGTCTATCCCAGCAATCAAAGTTTTTCACAATTCAATAGTCCTGGAAAACTTTTCACCCGGTGCACATCAATATGAATTGTACATACTACATATCTACATTTCCTAGACACCTCAAAAGCACCCCCAACCCCACTATGGCTGGTTGTCCGCTGCAATGCCTGGTTTCACATGAGGGAGTCCCAACCTATAGCACCCCAATTGGTTCAGTTTTCACCTGAAAAGCAGACTAAACCAAACCATGTGCAAGCTACTTCCCATTGTTTCACTCTCGCTCTACTTGTTTTTTCCATTGAACCTGGACTTCACCTACTTCTTTGAATAAATTGCTACTTATCAAAGGAAAGAAAGAAAAAGGTATACCTTCTAGGGATCGTTCCTGATTTTGCAGCGTGTAACATCGATTGCCTGTAAATTCACTACCAAGCTTCCAGAGACTAAACTTATGGAGAAGCACCTTATTCAACGTCTCTCGAACAAATTCATGGACACATTCTTCAAGTTCCCAAGCAATTGTTGCGCCACACAAATCAATTCATAATCGAGCTGATCTATAGCAATCTGCCTGAAGGCTAGAACCTCAGGAGAGAATTGCTCGCCTCGAGCTGCTCTATCAGTTTCCATGGCTTCGGTTGGTAGTGGTAGTCCGTCGCCTCCCGCCGCTGGTCTCCGTAGCCGTCCGATTCGCTCAGGACTCTGTTTTGGGAAGACCAACTCCTTATGCTCGCCGCTTCCATCAGCAGGCGGCGATCTTCCGTTTCATCAAAGCTCGTTGGTGGTGTCGGATGGAAGATGAGGGAGGAGTCATGATGCTGAAAATCTGAAAAAACAAAAAACAGAAAAGTAATAAAAGAGAGAATAAAACGAGAAGAACAAGTAAAATCAGCGAGCTCACTTACCTGCTTCCTGAGCAAGTTTCTCAATCATTCTCTTCTCCATCAGTGAAATTGAAGTCGACGTAGTCTTGATTCGCTTGCTTTGAGCGAGAATCAGCCCATGCTTTCTCTTGGGTACTATTTGTTCATGTATCTCAATTCTCCTTTCATGATCTTGCAAGTCTTCCTGTAGATCTGTTTCGGTCGAACCAAGGTCTTCCTGTAGATCTGTTTTGGTTGAACCATCTTCATGCATAAGTAAACTCTCGACTTCTGAATATGTTGATTCATAATCAATCTCATAGAGTAAAGCTGGATCAATTAGCCGATTATCTTGGAGCATGGCTTTTAAATCGTCCTCCAATTGCTTGCATAATATTCGAATCCCCACTTTTTCATATATTTACCGAATACCGTAAGGCTAAGGCTAAATTGTACATGACTCCCGTCAATTCGACCAAAATTGAATACTCGTGGTGTGAGATAAAGAAGCTGGATATGATCGAACTGCAACGATTCAAACCAAATCCATAAAATTGCCCCTCTTTGCCATCAACATGGGTAGCAAAATGATATGAGTTTTCCCTTTTCTCCTCCAGGAGCGACACAGAAAGCAAATCCTAGAAACTTGTCATACAAGTCTTTTGAAGTCGTGAACGATATGGAATCCTTTTCAACAGGGAGAACCCACTCCGCATCTCTCTTTGAGGGAGAACAATAGAGTATTTAATATTCTGAAACAAAGATAGATCATTAGAAAGTACCCAAATTTGTTATTAGTACCCAAATAGAAAAATTCAATTTGAATTTAGTAAGTAATCCTAGTGAATTCCACTTCGAACTAGAGCTCTACAAATGAGTAGAGATCAATTGATCCTTGCTTGCATTGACATACAAGTCTCATGTGATAGAAATCATTCCCATAAAAAAGAACGGTAGCCAACTCCATTACATGCATACACGTGCATAATCACTTTATATTTGTTTGATTTTCTTAAGCCTCCAATCTTGCATTTTCTGCTATTGCAATATATGAGCACACACCCGATCCAACATATAGTCCACATCGATATGTGTGCATGTGTGTGCATGTGTGCGCATGAGAGAGAGAGAATCTAACCTGGTTAGGTGAGCAAATATCTGCCATGGTCAACCCTCTATGAACAAAATCATGAATTGAAGTTAAATCTCCCCAATTTTGCAGAGATTCGCAATTATCCATCCCAAGAGTACTCAAAAATGGTGGAAGCTCAGGAATCTCCTGTAATTGATGGCAATTTTCAACAAACAAAGAGGACAAACGATGACGTTTATTGATGGATGTAGGAAGGTTGGAAATATTGTTCCCCGACAGAACTAACCATGTCAAGAATGGAGAACATGAAAGATTCTCAAGAAAGTCTACTTGAACAAATTACATCTCCGAAGGTTTAACCCATGTAAATTTGAAAGTCCAGTTTTCGTGCAAGGATCAGCCAAATCCTCATACTTTGGAAACCTGATTAAATTTGTGCATAAATCAAGAGCCAAGACTTCAAGGTTTTGTAACTTGTAAATGCTAGACGGAAGACTCATCAGGTTCTTGCAATCACCTACATCCATTCTCTTCAAAGAGACAAGATTTTCTATTGATGCAGGAAGTCCTTTAATAGCGGTTCTACCTAAATAAAGCTCTTTTAGGGCTTCGAGTTTGTGTGGAATATCGGGGAATCTTTCAAATTTTGGGCAGTTTCCAAGATTGAGAGTTTAGAGATTTTTTGACTTGAGTTCATTGGGAAAAACACTAAGTTTAGAGCACCCCCAAAAATTCAACACCTGTAGCTTGCCATGATATGCGATTGACTCATGGGCTTCTACCAAGTTTTTGCAATACTAGAGATCCAATTCCACAAGATTTGGAGTACACGAGAAGTCGGGCATGTGAACCAGTGACTCACAACAACTGAAATTAATGTACTTCAAATTTTGGAAGTCCTGCAAAAACAAGCGAAACCAGCTCTGATAAACAACATTGAAGGGGAACAAAAAGGGGTGTTTGTATGATGATGATGATGCTTCCTTACATTTAAACCGTGGGATTCCCATTATGAGAAGAGGTTGCTACTGAAGCATATCCGGTATTGATCTTTGAAGAGATTATTACATTTTAGGTCACCAGTCGTAATTATTGAGCAATTTGTTTATTTAATGTAGAGGTAATCTGCTGCAGAGTCCACAAATAGGCCTATGTAAGTTGTTGTACATAGACGGGGGAGTCAAACTCGTGAAATGATGGTAGTTTTAATATCGGATGTCATTCCCGTTGTCCATGGTTTTATAATATTGATTTAACTTATTTGTAGGGGCTTGGCTTGATTGAGGGTTATAAAATTGGCTACACTACACATGGGGAGATTGGGTTTCTCAGGGAAACAATATGTCACAATTACATATCCTTGATTGTTATATGATCTATATTGACCGAGTGAATATCTCATAATTACATATGCTTTGGCCACAACACTCTTCATGGGGATGGAAGCAAAGAGTTTGGTAGATCAGACAACTCGAACCTAGTATTCAAGTTTCTGAGTAAATTTCTTAGCCTATTCAAAGTCGCTATAAACTGAATTTGTGAGAATTAAATATTGTTTTGAGAAATTACTAAACACTTCAAAACTTTACCAGTACTTATACATACGTACATATACAAATATATTAGCAAATTAGAACTAACTCTCATCATTTTACATTTTAGATATTATTAATATAGATACACAATACCAAAAAGTTCACAAATAAAATTGTGTTAACAATTATTAAAATATTAGAATAAATACCATTAAAAGTCCCAAATCAGTATGCAGATTTGCCCCTAATTAATTTTCGTCTCACAAAAATCCTAAACTAGTACGATAATGAGACATTGACCCTAAACTAATTTTCGCGTAACAAAAAATCCCAAACTAATACTCCTCACCCAATTCTGCCCTCCATTAGCAGATCGAAATTTGTTTGGGATAAAACTGTGTCGCGTGTCATGCATGTGGCAATCACAAAATTCAAGTGAAGTGTCACTTGGTGAGCATGACAAAACTATGCCACGCGTCATGCTGTGTAATTTTTTTAATTTTTTTTTTTAAGCCATGCAATGACAATGAAACCAACTTTGAAAAACATTATGAAGACAAAAACGTCTCATTTATTCAATTCAAAATCTAGCTCTAACATTCGATTAAGAAACTAGTGGTATGTCACTGCTAGATCCCTTATATCAAATTATTTGTAAATGCAATACACACATTACTAACAAAGTTTACAATAGATATATTACTACATCTACGTAGAAATGTTGCTCCTTAAGAAATTATTTAAGCAATTAAGAATGCCTTATAATTCTATAGATGCGAGACAAATCCTGCCGTTTACCTATGTGCATAGGGTAAGGCTTCATCACTTGATGACTACTTGACCTCTACGGTTACTTTGAGTAGGAGATCCAGTTTTAGGATATTTGATTTGTCACATCTAAATCAAACACTTCACCACTTAGCCAGCTATTCTTTGGGTGCTTTTACATTTATACACAATATCAATAAGTTTGTTCGTCATATAATTGTTTCGTTCATATTTGATCATTGTCCAATTTTTCTATAAAGTAGAAAAGGTTATATCTAAGCAATTGACGCAATCAGAATGAGGTTACACAGCTTACACTAGCACATTGACATTTTGAATTTCTTCACTAGATAGATTTGATTTGATTTGAAAGTTAACTATGTCAGATTGCTACGGACATTAGGCTTAGAAAGTATTTGAACTTATGATGTAATGACTTTCATTAAAAAATTTCAAATCTTGAAATATCTCTCTTCCACATTGTTTATTTATTTTTAATGAGGTTGTCTACACTTAATTTTTCAATTGCCAATTTTGCTGCATGTTAAAATATCTCTGACGCAAGTAATGAGGGTCATTTAAAGAAAATAGCGAAGTGGCGCCTGAAACAGAGGAGCACCATTTCCTTTTGTATACTACTACCTATAATACCCATAATCGTATACAAATGAAGTAAATAAAAAGTTCCATGTAGGTAAATGCTTACCTTAAATTGTTTTACCACTCTTGTGATATTGCCTCCGCTCATATTAAGTCCCACTAATTTCTTTGGACCAGAGGAAAATTCTGGAATCTGGTGAGCACATCCAGGCCATTCAAACCATCCAAGCTCATTAGGAAGACATATAGGACCTTGGAAAGAATTATGCACATTGTGCAAGATGAGCAATCTCAGCCTTCTCATTTTTGTGAAAGCATTAGGATTGATGCACATCTCTATCGGCTCGTAGTTCCAACACTATGGCTTTTACAGAACAATCTCCTGTATATACAATATTAATTAAGATTATGCATTTTTGGTAATTAGAGTAAAAAATAGGTAGCAGAATTTTGATATTATTCACAAATCTTACCATGTCACCTGACAGAACATCAACAACATCATCATATAACCAAAGTCTGCTGCGTCTTCCGGGATCATCTCGACATTTTTGGTTCACAATTTCTATACCCATCGCTTGAATCAAGTCATGCACTTTTATGAATCTGTACCTCCCAATGCTTATCAAGGACCTCTCAATGAGAATTTCTAATCCTATTGTTGCCTCAAGGTCACAACTGTCGAGAACTTTCCTTATGTACTCACTATCCTTTCCTTTAAAAGAAACAGACAATGTGGAGAAAAATCTCTTTATCATTTTCCTCTAGCCCATCATAACTTATTTTGAGCACATGATTAATGGTTTTGTCAGGGATTCTAGAAAGTTTTTTTAGTGTACTTTTCCATTCATGTTCTCCTCTATCACGTAAGAAGGAACCCAACACCTCAAGTGCTAAAGGAAGGCCTCCGGCATGATTCAGAACACTATCCACCAGATCTGTCCCGATTTCTAATTTTTGGTGTGTCCGAAAAGCATGATGGCTAAGCAACTCATGAGCTTCACTGGCATCAAGTGCTTCAACTTCATATATATGATCTAGACCACGTAGCATTCGTTTATCTCTTGTAGTAATAATGATCCTACTACCGTTACCAAACCAATTGCCTTCTCCTGCTAAAGCATTTAATCTGGCGCAAATCGTCCACATCATCGAGGATGAGGAGAATTTTTTTTGCAACCAAGTCTGCGTTGTATTATATTAATACCTTTATCACTATTTGACAATTCTAATCTTCGTTGCAGTAATAATGTATCTTTTAGTAATTTTTCTTGCAAAGTAACTAGACCCATGCAACCTTGTGAAGTTTCTCGAACATTTGCAAGAAAACATGAACCCTCAAATTGACTAACAATAGCATTATAAAGGGCTTTTGCTAAAGTTGTCTTGCCTATGCCTCCGGTCCCCATAATCCCACCATGACAACATCATCATCAAAGTCAACATTTAACATCGATTTCAGCTTAACCACTCGGGCATCTATCCCAATCGGATGCTTAGTGTTAGTAGTAGTAAAAAGGGTAAAGTTGTCTTTAAGACCTTTAGGTCTTATTTTTTGGTATATGTATTTGGTCACTTGTTGTGAATACACACACAACCTTTTCCCTCTCTCTCTCTCTATTTCTCATGGTATCGAGCACCTCCCCTCTGTTCCTTCTTTGTTCCTTTGTCCCTCGATGGAATGACAAGCAAATGAAAATTCTTCAAGATGGACTTCAAGCTGGCCGGAAGGTGTTTGTAGCCTTTTTCATAGTTACTGCAGTGGTTTTGTTCTTTGGACTATCTTTGTCGGTGTTGCCTTGCTTGCTTTTTGTCGCTCTTCAATACTGGCCAGGTTAGATTGCTTGGTTGTTAGACCTTAGATTATGGATGTTTGATCAATTGGGTTATGGTTTATCTATTGGTGGAGCTGCGAAGGAAGGCTAGTAACGTTGACGAGGCTTGGGGAGCCAGATATGGTCTGCTGGAATATTGAAGGATGGGTGATTCTCGAGAAGAACAATCCTGTGATGACCGAGGTGATGTCCTCCTCGTCCTAATCGAATTACTGATAAGAAGCTTGTGGGTAGTTCTAACTTCCATCAATGGAAGAAAATTGTGAAGCTTACTTTGACAAGCAGGAATCAGATTAGACACATAACTGAGCCGAAACCTGAAGATGATGCAAATTGGGATATTGTTGATGCATGCATTCTTGGTCAGATGTTAAACTCTATGGAAAATAATATAGTTGATCTAGTAACTCATATTGACACGGTCAAAGAAATGTGGGAGTATTTGAATGTATTATATTCTGGCCAAAATAACCTGTCACGAGTTTATGAGTTATCGCAGGAGTTTTACCGATCTGAAAGGAAGGGACGTCCTATGACGCAATACTTTGCTGAGTTTAAGAGAATGTATGAGGAGTTGAATGCTATTCTTCCCATTACAGCCAATATTCAGAAATGCAACTTCAAAGAGAACAATTGGCTGTAATGGTGTATCTAGCAGGCATTGGTCCCGAATATGAAACTGTTAGGGTCTCGATTCTTGGGAGAGGTCACGCATCACCGACGGATACGTTTGCTCGGGTACTTCGGGTATCTCGTGAGTCTCCTCAGGATGTTACACCTATGGCAGATAGTTCAGCTCTTGTGTTCCAATCTCGATCGGGTAGCGGTAGGAGGAGTGATGGAGAAAATCGTGGAGGATATAGTGGACGTGGTGGCCGAGGAGGAGGCCGAGGTGAAGGACCAGGGAGAGGCAAAGGCCAACAAAGACTTGTCTACTAACAACTCAAAATTTACGGACATGTCATTACTGTGGGAAAGCTGGTCATATTCAAAAATTTTGTTACAAGTTACATGGAAGATCAGTGCAACAACAACAGTTTGCCCATACTGCTTCTGGTATTGATTCTTCTCAACAGATCTTCTGAAGGAAGGTAGTTGTTATGTCTCGATGAGGAGTTTGCACGGTACACCCTAATCTCGATTTCACAGCCGCTTCTTCCATCGCTACTTTGATACAGACGGGTAATGCAACCACGTGCCTATCACCGCTTCTCGTCCTTGGATCATTGATTCGGGGGCTTGACCATATGTCGAGTCTTTCGTATATTTTCCTCTCTTACTTCATCTTCATCCAAGGTAACCATGGCCAATGGATCATCTACACATGTTAAGGGGTTGGCACAATTTATCCAACTCCTTCCTTGCCATTGTCCTCCATTGCTTTATCTTCCTCAATTTCCGTTTAACCTCATGTCTCACAAGAATTAACCAAAAACTTTCGGTGTTCAAGAACATTCTACCCCGATTCTTGTATTTTTCGTGATCCGCTACGAAGAGGACGATTGGTAGAGGACATGAGGCGGGGGGGTTGTATGTACTTGAAGATGCTCCTCCCATTGCATGTCCTAGTGTTGCATCCTTACATCAGATCCATTGTCGACTTGGTCATCTTTCTCTACATAGCCTTGAGAAGTTAGATTCTAGTTTTAGATCCCTCTCTAGTTTAGAGTGTGAATCATGCCAGCTGGGCAAATTACATCGTATTAGTTACCCGCCACGAGTTATTAAACGAGTAGCGTCCCCTTTTTGTTAGTTCATTCAGATGTTTGGGGTCCTTGTCATGTGGCTTCTAATCTGGTTTGGATATTTTGTAACTTTTGTTGATGACTATTCCAGGGTAACATGGTTATATCTAATGAAAAATCGTTCAGAATTGTTTTCTATATTTCGTGCATTTGTATATGAAATTCATACCCAGTTTGGTGTGCAGGTTAAAGTTTTGCGTTCTGATAACGCTAAAGAGTACTTTTCTGCACCTTTTGCTGACTTTATGACTCAACATGGTATGATCCATGAATCTTCCTGTCCTGATACACCACAACAGAATGGTGTTGCTGAAAGAAAGAATAGACACTTATTGGATGTTACTAGATCCATGTTGTTTGAAATGAAGGTTCCCAAAACCTTTTGGTGTGATGCTGTTCTAACTGCATGCTATCTCATCAATCGCATGCCCTCTTCTGTTTTGCGAGGTGGTATTCCTTTTTCTACTTTGTTTCCAAATGTGTCACTGTTTGTCTTACCACCCCGTATTTTTGGTTGTGTCTGTTTTATTCGTGATCATCGAACTGGAGTATCAAAACTTGATCCCAAGGCTATCAAGTGTATGTTTTTGGGTTATTCTCGTACTCAAAAGGGATATCGTTGTTATTCTCCATTACTGAGAAAATACTTTATAACTGCTGATGTTTCATTCTTCGAATCCACGCCTTATCATGATGTTCCAATTTCTATCTCTGAGTTTGATGAAGACTTCTATGTGACTACCTTTCGGTCACCTGCTCCTACTACTTCACCGGTCTGTACACAGGAACCACCTCCTCTCCAGGTTTATACTCGACGTCCTCGAGTAGCTACTATTTCCCCCCTTGCTCATGACACTACTACGTCATCTTCAGCTCCAGATCCGCCATTAGTTGACCCTCCTCTTGTATCTGATCTTGATCTTCCTATTGCTCATCGCAAAGGTACACGTACTTGTACTCAACACTCTATTGCAAACTTTGTCTCATATTCTTCTGTCTCTCCTTCTTTTCGATGCTTTCTATCTACTGTGGACCAATATCCTATCCCCAAATCTGTGTCTGAAGCATTACAAAATTCTGGCTGGAGGACAGCAATGGAAGAAGAACTAATGGCACTCCAGTTTAATCAGACTTGGGACTTGGTACCTCTTCCTTCAAACAAAACTGCTATTGGTTGTCGTTGGATATTTGCTGTGAAAGTCAATCCTGATGGTTCTCTGGCTCGTTTAAAAGCACGACTTGTTGCAAAAGGATATGCTCAGGTTTATGGAGTTGACTATCTAGACACTTTTTCTCCTGTTGCCAAACTTGCTTCTGTTCGTATTTTGATATCCCTTGTTGCCACATATAACTGGCCTTTATTTCAGCTTGATGTTAAGAATGCCTTCTTGCATGGTACTCTTCATGAGGAAGTTTATATGGAGCAACCTCCAGGGTTTGTTGCTCAGGGGGAGTCTGGGGTTATGGTTTGCAAATTAAGAAAGTCTTTATATGGTTTGAAGCAATCCCCACGAGCATGGTTTGGAAGATTTTCTGATGCTGTACTTTCTTTTGGACTGTCTAGATGTGAAAATGATCATTCTTTCTTTTATAAACAGTCACGGGGAGGCAAATTGTTTTTGATTGTGTATGTTGACGATATTATCATCATTGGAGATGATTTGACTGGTATAGCTGAACTAAAGATTTATCTTCAGCAACAGTTTCAGACTAAGGATTTAGGAAAATTGAAGTATTTCCTAGGAATTGAAGTTGCTCACTCACATAAAGGTATTGTTCTATCACAAAGAAAATATGTGCTAGATTTGCTTAATGAGACAGGTATGTTGGGGTCAAAACCTCTTGATTCACCCATGGAACAAGGAGTCAAACTAGTCACTGAGGGAGGAGAAACTCTTGATAACCCGGAGAGATATAGGAGATTGGTAGGAAAACTGAATTATCTCACAGTCACTCGACCAGATATTGCCTTTTCAGTTAGTGTGGTAAGCCAGTTTCTATCTTCTCCTCGTACATCTCATTGGAATGCAATTATTCGGATATTGAGGTACTTGAAAAAGACTCCAGGAAAAGGAATTATTTACCAAAATCATGGTCATAGCAAAGTCGAAGGATTCTCTGATGTTGATTGGGCAGGGTCTCCAGATGATAGAAGATCAACTCACGGCTATTGTACCTTGGTTGGAGGAAATCTAGTATCATGGAAGAGTAAGAAACAAAATGTTGTTGCACGCCGAAAGTGCCGAGTCAGAATATAGAGCCATGGCACAAGTGACATGTGAATTAGTGTGGATTCAACAGTTGTTGGCTGAGATAGGCTTCAAAGCTTCAGTACCCATGACTCTATGGTGCGACAATAAAGCTGCAGTGCATATAGCTTCCAACCCTGTGTTTCATGAGAGAACAAAACACATTGAGGTTGATTGTCACTTTATTCGGGAAAAGTTGCAGAGTGGAATGATCATTCCCAATCATATTCGAACCGGTGAACAACTTGCAGACATTTTTACTAAACCTTTGGGTAATGGGAGGATAGAATATATTTGTAACAAGCTGGGCATGATTAATATCTATGCTCCAGCTTGAGGGGGAGTGTTAGTAGTAGTAAAAAGGGTAAAGTGGTCTTTAAGACCTTTAGGTCTTATTTTTTTTAATATATGTACTGGTCACTTGTTGTGAATACACACACAACCTTTTCCCTCTCTCTCTCTCTATTTCTCACTTAGCAACGTACAAAGGTGTTTGGTCTAGGTGAGAGGAAATGTGCTTCACAATTCTTTGTATAAGCTCTGCCTCATCTCTGATAAAAACGAAAAAGAAGTTGTAGCATCATTTTAGCAATTTGAATAAGCAAATAATGAGTAGTCACTACTAACAATGACAAAGCGAAGTGTCTCATTTTCCAATAATCACTGCCACAACAAAATGTATTCCCACCAAGTCGAATTAGAACTCCAAGAGCTCCACACCAATCCAAACATGTTAAGGGTTCAGCTTTTAGTCATTCAAGTGATTCATGTCTTTTTGATTTATACATGATAATTTACTTATTTTTCCTTTTGACTGTTCTATGTGATTTATCTACACGCTTAATCAAAGAGAGCTATTCAAGACTTTGAATGGTGGCTAAGATTTCAATTTGAAAACTGTTAAACACCCGAAGCACAATGTCATTGACTTATGTGGCCTGTACACACTACTGATCCTGTATCTGGCGTTGTGAACTTTCTTACTCCTTCCAAAGAAATGGGATAAGTGCAATAACGCCACTTAACAATTTGTTCATTGGTAGATCAAGCTTTAACATTTTATACTTACAATCATATGTGTCGATTCATTTTTTTTTAACAATCAGTCAATATACTTGTAAAGATTAGTTTCTTACACAAAATATGAACATTCAACTTACCCATCATTCAAATGCCACCCAAACAAGCCACCAGCGTCAAAAAAGAGCTTTCTTCCATCTCTTTACTTTCTCTGAATCCATCATAAACTGGGACTCATGCTTAACCAAAGCTTCGTTGTAACTCCCTCTTGGTGTTCTCACTTCCCTGGGTTCCACTTTGTAAAACACCAAAAAGACTATGAGGTCCCTTTGCTCCTTGCACTCCATGATTTTTGTCAACTCTTCCAAACACCATGGCGAGGAAGTAATCCTTGGAGAAAACAACGATCACGATGATCGCGATTCCTCAATCGCCTTCATAAGTGCCGTTGATATTTGATCTCCTTCCTCGGTTCCTCGCTATCCCGGAAAGTGTATATTCCATTCTGGTGTAAAGCTTGGTAGAGATGGCCAATGAAGTTGTTACGTAACTCCACTCCTCTAAAACTCAAGAAGACGTCATAAATCTTTTTGGGTTTCGATGAAGAAGCCATTGAATGATGGAGATAGCTGAAAATTTTGAAACTGGGTTTTTCAGGTTGTTCATTCACCACTTGATCTTCTTGTTGATATATTCTTATAATAGAGGATAGAGATGCACTAGGGGTGAGCGGGTTCCTTATTTTTGGAGCCTCGAACCTATCCATCGGAGCTTGGAACATGGGATCTACCCTGTCACGAGTTCCAGGTTCTAACAAGTTCTTTTTTTAATTTCATTTTAGTTAAACAAAACGACAATAAACGCAACAATGACCAGTTATTGGAAAGTAACATTTTGCTTAATATAAAGGGATAGAACATACAAATAATAATTGTTGGGATGCGAAGAATATTTCCAAAGATTAAGAATTTTACTACTTGCAGTTTCAAAATATCAAATCCACCGTGTATTGCTAGAAATGATCATCACCGATACAAGTTATTGCAAGTGTAACAGCCAAGCAGGCTCAATCAGAACCTTTACTTTACATGTCCTTTCATCTTTATCCAAAGATTCCTTTGCCAACAGATTATAGCCTGTAGAGGAGTTGCATGGAAAAGAAGACAGCTCTTCATCTATATCTAAAGAGTATAGGTGAATTATGACTCGTGACTTTGATCTAATGGGTGACTTCACTCCTCAAAAATCAAAAGCTCATACTAATGACTAAGGCTAGAATGCAACCTGTTTTTTCTATGGTTCATCGAAAGATACTTCCTATGGGACAATAGAGATATACTTTAAAAAGAAAAGATCAAAAGCATGGCATAAGGTAAAGTTCTAGAAGGAAGAGATTCTAATCAACAAATTGCCCTTCCATTCTTCTGTTTGTGCTAGCGTCTGCTTCTTTAGAGAAGAGGGGCATAAGGGACCGGGAGTGGATGAACTCGGCCAGTCTAATAACCTTAAGGTTTAACAAAAAGAAACAGAGCGAGAGAGAGTCGCTCATGAACACGATCACTGTAGTTACTGCATGAAAGGAATGAAACTATACACAACTCAATAAAGCCATTAAGCTAACTACTCAGACATAAATAAACAAGTGGCACAAGCAGTTCGTGAGCTTACATCTCTTGTGTTCCAAAGAAATGCACAAAGTGCTTTTTCGGGTCGAGTCTGTGCCAATCCTCCGGCCCCGCTAATCAAGGCATAAAAACAATCATCATTCACGGAGCAACCATCGCACAAAAGATACGCACCACATCACACTCGAGATGGTCAATATAATCAATGTATCTCAGATAGTATCAGGCTTCAATCGAAAACCATGAAGACAAAAAGCTACTTGGATCTAACTGAATAGCCCATAGGCAAACCTAACGAAAACAGTGCTTGGATATGCCAATTCAGTTTTAAAAACCCAAAAAAGCAAAATTAAACCTCATTTGCCTCTATTTCCAACTAATCCAAAGAAACACATACATACGTCTAGAAAGGTTCACTTCCGAAGTGCCGGGTAGAAACAATAGATAGTGCGAGCAAGTAAGAAAATCCAAAAAGACCAGCTTCCCCAAACGTAATGACTGACCACCTATTCACTTCACAACATAAGTACAATTAAATCAAACTAAACCATTTTCCAACCGCGAGAAGGCGAAAAAAAAACAACAACAACAGAAAGTGAAAACTTACAAGAAAAAGACGAAACAATCAAAGGGAATACAGAGCAAAAAGCGTGAACCTTGGCAGGTCATGTAGGGTGGCCCTTGACTTTGGCAAGAACGAGATCGCCCAAACTCAACTGACGCTTAATCTTGTCCTTGCTCGCTCCCTTCTTGCGCCCTCAGGGCTCCAGCCATAGGCCGCTCGATTGGTCACTGAAAAAAACCTAGAACCCCGGAAACCCTAAAGCCCCCAATCGAAGCCCCCCAGCCGATTCAACGCCCGCAAACCGAAAACGAAGGGGGAGGGGACGGGAGAAGCGGCGCCGATCTTGCGGAGAGACGAGAGGAGGAAGAGCCGAGACGGCGCGTGAGCCCGAACGAAGACGATGTCGCCGAAGCCTTTAAGCGAAGCCCACCTCCGCCGCGGACGAGCCGGACCGCGGTTGATGAAGACGGAGGAAGAGCCGAGGCGGGGGCGCCGAACGGAGCGAGGAAAGGCGAGAGGGTTCCGTCGAGTCGCGGGTGTGGGGAGGGGGAGAGAGCGCAACGGAGGAGCGACCGAGCGAGAGAGAAATTTGGGAAGAAACTAGGAAGGTTATATAGTTTTACTTTTTAGCAGGGGAGAGAGCGCCGGTTCCGATTCCTGCTCCGGATCCAAGTCCGGTTTCGGGTCCAGAATCGGAAACGCGATTCCCAAAAAAATTAGAATCGAAATCGAAATCTCCTTACCCTAAAATCGACAACCAAATCAGATTCGGAATCGTGCTCACCCTAAGGTGCACGACTTTTTCGGGTACGGTGAACAAAGAATAATATTAGAACTTCGGAATATGAAGACCCGCGTACGACCACGAGACTCGAGCTTCTTCGTGGCCGACAAAAGCAACGGCTAATAATAGATCACAAACCGACAAACAACTCTAGCGTGGTGGATGCTCGGGATGGAGTTCATAGGCTCACTCATGAAAGCAACTTTAGTTTAATGAAAAAAAAACTTTGGTTGTCTTCCTCGAAATTTCGTCCCCAGCCTCTGAGAAGTAGTTTTTTCCTTGCTATATAATAATTTACCACATGACCACTCAAGAGACATATAATTACACGCAAAATCAAATATACTGGCAAAAATAATTTTAATTCTATTAATAATAGATGAACTTTGGAAGAACATGGTGCTTAAGTGTGGACCAAGATATGTAATTGGTGTGAAGATATGGACTCATTTTCAGTGAAGACCGCACACCAGCTTCGAGGAAATGGCTTTGATAAGTTTGGTCTTCAGTTTTCTTTTTTAATTAAAGTATTTCATGTCATTAGTTTAGCTTTTGTCATAGGCTCATTAATTAAAAAAAAATTGCTGGCTTCCTCAAAGGGCATTCCCAACCTCCAAGTAGTTGGTTTTTTCTTTACTTCCTTTTTTGAAACGATAAATAATAATTTAACACGTGACTATGTGAAAGATATATAATTACACGGACAAATAAATATGAGATAGATTTTAGCGCTATTTCATTTTTCTTTAAAACCAAGGGGCACGAGCACAAAAGGCCCAGCCACCCTGGAGGCCTATAAACCAACCCGTAAGCCCCATGAACAAATTAATTCTTGACCTTTGAGTTATACTAGTTGTCCTAATTTAGAGCAGTCTGCACAAAATGGATCAATGGCTTTTACGATGATACGCTTGAGGAAAATTATAATAATTTATATAGATGTTACTATGGCACCTAACGAATCGTGACAATAGGGTTTCTTGACATGCGTGGTTGACAATGACATTTGCTACCTACTATATGGACTACGGGTATGATGCGTATTATGTACTGCATTAAATTATTTGAGAGAATGGCTTCCATCTTTTAGTCTTCGTTTTCCATTTGTAATTGAAGTATTTCTTGTTATTAGGTTTGCTATTGTCAAAAGGCTCCCTAGAGAACAAAACTTTGCCGGCTTTCTCGAAAGGGCAATTCCCAACCTCCCAGTAGTTGTCTTTTCTTTGCTTTTCCTTTTTTTCTCAAGCCATCAATAACAATTTAACACATGACTATTCAAAACATATAAAATCATATGCACAACTAAGTATATGAAACGTTATCTGAAAGGTCTATACCTATTTCATTTTTCTATACACACATTTGTTAGCATGAGTGCAAACGCCTGGCTATCCTGAAAAGTCATAAAACGTCCACAAACTCTATGAACAAATTAAGTCCAGGCCTTCAACTATAATAGGAGTTCCATATAGAGCAGTTTGTATGCAATAGCTCAATAACTTTTACGGTAATATGCTGGAGAAAAATTATAACTTGGGTTGTGCAAGTGTGTATATATATATATATACATATACAAATGTCGGATTTTGTAACTTGCCAAAATGTGACCATAGGGTTTCTTGACATGAGTGGTTGACATTGATATTTGCTGCCTACTGTAGAATTCATGTGATTGATGCATATTATGTGATGCATTGGCATACGGAGAATAGATGGAATATTCATGTTACTTGATAATATCTACTTGTATTACTTCGGCAATGCATTAAGTCGATTTATAAAAATTGCAGTAATCATGACTCGATCTTATAGAACTAGTGATGATTGCTATTTGCTGAGCCATAATTTTGCTCTCCCTTTCTATTACCATTCTTTGTCAGAAGAACGAGTAAGGAGTAAATGGGGGCACTAAAGAGAATGATATGGGATGACCTAGAATGGCATTTACCAAATAAATATTTGGAAATTGAGACTACTTTTGAATTCCGTTTATACATGATTTGGGAATTTTTAAGTTTAGTAGATACAAGTTTTACCCGACAAATATTTTGCTATGAAGTCAACTTCTTATGAAATGGTTTTCGTTAAAGCCTTCGTCCTTTATAGGACAGCTGGTCATCCCCTATAATTTCGGCATGAATTTGGGGTATGATACAAATATCAAACATATTGTCGCGAAGTAAAACTGACTACTCAAAATATTTTCACTAACTAAACTTAGCTGCCGGCCTACTGAAAATGAAAAAAGCTAACATCTTCGCGCTTACCCAGAGGAGTTTTCAGATTTTTGGTGTCGATTAAAAAGCCCAACCTTCCTGTTTGTTCCTCCGGTTCCATCTATGCGGACCACATTGCTGTGTTCACACCCGTTAGCTAAGTGCCCATTATTTGAAAAGTAATTTCCATTAATAATATTAGAATTTTGAACACACGGAATCCACTGAAGACGGCATACCACGGCATTATTCGGATTGTCTTATTGACAAAAGTTTCTTTGCTTGATGTTAAATTTATTGGTAGATTTTAGATGACCATGACGTTCAACATAAGATAAGTTTTTAATTAATGTGCCGGCTTGACGGAATGGGTTTCCGCTTGTTTTACTCTTGGTTTTTCCTTTTCTTATATGGAAAATGAAGTATTCGCTTTCATTAGGTTAGCTTTCGTTATATGCTCACTAATAAGACAAATTTTGCTGGCTTCCTCAATTGGTGTTCGCGACCTCCGAGTGGTTGTTTTCTCTTTGCTAAATAATAATCTAAAGTATGGCTACTCAAAAGATATAAAATTATATGCACAATTTAAGTATATGATAGGTCTAGCCCTCTTTCATTATTTTTATATACTCATAGTTTCCCTAGAGGCCCATAAAAACTCGATAAGCCCCTATGGACCGATTAAATCTAGACCTTTGACCTGTAAGTTGGTAGTCCAGTCATATAGCAGTTTGCATGCAATAGGTTAATGGTTTTTATGACAATATGCTTGAGAAAAAGTATAACTTGGGTTCTACAAAGACATATATAAGGATTCCAAATTTTGTCATCTGGCGAAACATGACTGTCTTGATACCTTTTATATGACCTTCGCATTGTATATAGTCAATACACACACACATATATATAATTGCATTACTCGAGATTTTATGTCATAAAAATAATGATAATTGTCACTTGTTTTTTTTTTTTTTTGGGTAAAGGTAAGAATTTGTATTACTTTTCAAAATCACCATATACAAGAAACACAAGAGACGGCCTTAGGCCCCAAAGGAACAAAAATAATTGTCACTTGTTGAGCCTTGATGTTTTCTAAATTTTGTGAATACAAGTTTTACCTGGTGAATGATTTTATATGAAGTTAAATTTTTATGAATGGTTGGTTTTCAAGGCTTCATCCTTTATAGGACGGCCAATCATTTTCTATAATTCGGGGATGATACATATATTAAAATATTTTCGTGAAATAAAATTGAAAACTCATAATGTACACTTTGCTGCCGGCTTACCAGAAAGGAAAAGAAAACTAACATTTTTATGCTAACCGGCAGAATTTTTAGATTTTGGCGTTAATTAAAGAACCCAGCCTTTCTATTTCTTCCTTCGTCTTTACATATGTGGGCCACATGAGTATGACATTACCAAAACCCACTTTGTTCCGGGGCAGAAAGTCTTACATAAATTAGATCTTAGTACCCCGACATCATTTTATATTACCTAAAAAGTCCGTGCTATGCACAAGAAGTGAAGGATTAATTTAGGTTATGTTTCAAAATTAACAAAAAATGCTAACACTTCACTAATCTTGTGCAAATCAATTTTGTAATTATTTAGATAAGTAAATAATTGTAGGATAAGATTAGCAAATTTATTAATTTCTAAAACTATGCATTTTATTGCATCATTTCAAAATTTTGTAGATGTATTGAAAATTTACAATGTAGAAATCACTTTTTCAAAACTTCAAATTACACTAAATTCTTCTTATTAAGATACAGAAAATTTATCACTCTTTACCCAAAAAAAAATTTTATCACCATATGAAATTTCTCAGAGATCATTTAAACATCTTCCTTATGTATTATAGTTGTCATACTTTTTGCTATAGAATTTTCTTTCATATATTAATGTTTGTGAGCAATTTGCAGTCTTATAAAAAGGAGCATTATTTTTTCCCAGTTTGTATATTATCGAGCCAACAAATAGGTGTTCAGGTCCCGTGTAGTTCTTTCATCTCTTCACTTTCTCCAAATCCTTCCCAAACTTGGACTTGTGCTTAGCCAAAGCTTTGCGATAACTCTTTCTGCCTCTCACTTCTCTTGGGTCCACTTTATAAAACACCGGTAGAACAGTGAGGTTCTTTTGCTTGTTGCACTCCATAATCTTGGACACCTCTTCTAAGCACCACGTTGAGGAAGCATAGCTCTAAGAGAAAACGATGATTGAGATGCATGATTCTTTAATGGCCTTCACAAGCATCAATATTTGGTCTCCTTTTTCAATTCCTTGCTATCCTAGAAAGTGTATATTCCAATCCGGTGTAAAGCTTGGTAGAGATGGCCGACGAAATTTTTACGCAAATCCGTGTCTCTGAAGCTCAAGAAGACATCGCAAAATTTTTTGAATTTTGATAAAGGCGCCATTGGACGATGGAGTTTAACAATCAGCAATGAGAATCCGCTGAAAATCTGAAACTGTGTTTTCAGCTAGTGCATTCACCGCTTGATCTTCTTTGATCTATTCTTATACTAAAGGACAGAGATGCAGGACTTTTTTTTTTTAGGGTAAACAAAGAATAATATTTGAACTTTGGAAAATGAAGAGCGGCGTGCGACCGCGCGACACAAACTTCTTTGGTGGCCGACAAAAGTAGGGACCAGTAATAGATCACAAACCGACAAACAACTTTCGCCGTCTTCCTCGAAATTTCATCCCTAACCTCCGAGAAGAACCAGTCAAGAGATAAATAATTGAACTTGCATTTTCCCGATGAGCCCTCGCACCTGCTGTTGTCGGTGACTTTGAAGTCTTCTAAAAAGCCAAACTGTTGAACACGCTGTAAGATTCTCTTCAAAGATAGCGAGGGAACTATAAAGTTTCAATATTTTATTCTGACGACTTACAGAGAATTTTCTTCGATGAAAATAGAATACAATGGATAATTTTTTCAGTTTCATAATATTTTTTTTTTGAACTGAATTTATGCAATCCTTAATTATAGGATGCATTCGATTCTTAACTTATATGGATTCACTTTTATTCAAAGTTTGCAATCAAATCTTAAGATGATTTTCTTGTCATATTAGAAAATAGAAAACTCAATAGCATAAATATCTCCGAGAATTTGAAATATACTCCTGCTGTTGTCGGTGACTTTGAAGTCTTCTAAAAAGCCAAACTGTTGAACACGCTGTAAGATTCTCTTCAAAGATAGCGAGGGAACTATAAAGTTTCAATATTTTATTCTGACGACTTACAAAGAATTTTCTTCGATGAAAATAGAATACAATGGATAATTTTTTCAGTTTCATAATATTTTTTCTTTGAACTGAATTTATGCAATCCTTAATTATAGGATGCATTCGATTCTTAACTTATATGGATTCACTTTTATTCAAAGTTTGCAATCAAATCTTAAGATGATTTTCTTGTCATATTAGAAAATAGAAAACTCAATAGCATAAATATCTCCGAGAATTTGAAATATCTTACTTATCTAAAAAAAATCTCCAAAAATATGAAATGATACAGTTGTACAGCTAAATATATGTGTTGGCAATTGTGATGTTTTCCTGCTAGAAAGAAATGGTGATGATGTAGGGTTCTACTGACTACCTCCATAACATTCTTAACTTGATTGACTTTGTTTTATCAGTTAACATGGACTTTCCAATAGACAACCCCAAGTCTTAATATTCAAAATCCCTCTCATTTGCCATTATTACATGTACATCTTATCCTTGTTGATCCTCCACCACATATCAAGCCCCAAATTTTCATTGCTCACAGGCTCGGAGGGACATGATTTTTCCTCTCAATTCCACACTAGTATACCTCGTGTCATTGGTCTTTCTTGTTGTGCCACTAGGGACATGTAATGCCTAGAATGAACGACCCTATTATGCTTCTCTTGCGGCAAAGTTCACAAGAGAAGCTATCCTTTTCAATTGAAGAGTGATCTAAAAGGCTATGGTATGTGAGAAAAAGTCTAAATACATCATCAAATCCATCTATAGAAATAATGACATTTTCAATTTTGGCGATATCCTTGTGTTTGACGTGGGATTGCAAAAGGGTAACTGCTCGTTCCTCCTTAGTTATTCATCGACGAACTCTAACTTCAGTTATTAGGGTTATCATGTTTTTGGTAAATCCATGATTTTTGTGATGTGCTGGTTACATGTTGCTTTCTCCTTTATATATCGCAGAGCATACTCCTCGGACATATCGTCTAAAATAATCTAAAATGAGTGAGTATTAATGGGCTGTGATAGATGAAAACGCATTGGTTATTAAGGAATCTTGCATTTTCAACCATGATGACATGGGCATGTTTTGATCGTATGCTTTCAGCATACTAACAACTCCATAAGCAAGTATAGTTATTCTTGTCACGTGCATATACAACTATGGATATGATTTTGTTTTTAAGCGGAGTATAGGAGAGGGTATTTTATGTGACCACTATGCACATAAACTATTGCAAATCTATACATTTTAACTTCCATTAAGGATTTTTTTCATATTTGCTCAACAAGACACGTAGTCGTTCCCGGCTTGGTTGATGATGGTGTCATGCAATATATCATTGTAATATGAGATACTTTTCTTATATCGATTATTATTTCATGAGATGACTTGACTGTGTAACAAATTGAAAAATGTCCGAAGTTTGTGACTTAATTTAGCAAATATGGAGTACGTATACGATGGAACAGAAAAAATTCAAAGAAGGTGGAGACGAAGAAGCGAGGAGGAAAAAAACGAAGAAGAAAATTGTGTATCAGAAGAAAGTGATGGGGAGAGAGAGACACCCCCCCCCTCCCCACAAAGTTAAGATCTCTATTATTAGAAATTAATATCATCTTTAGTTTCATGCTCAAACTTATTTTTTTTTTTTAAATCTATCAAAATCCATATAAATTTGCTTAAGGTAAATTGCAAAATGTTGTATTCAATGGGCAAAGAAGTAATTTTCATCTGAGAAATTGTGATTTTTAATTAACTCTATATATGTGCCTCGCACGCAAATTATAGGTTGTTTAGGTATGTCTTTTTTTTAAAAAAATAAATATGAATGAAGCCAACCTTAATTAATTGAATATTCTAAAGGAAAAGTTCTAGCTAAAAGATAAATTATTAAATTCAAAATAATTATAACTAAGAGTCATCAAGAAAAAAGTGTTCCCTTGTCCCAGTACTTACTTGGGTTCTTATAAGAAAATCAAGAACAAAATTTAGAATTGAACTCATATTTTCTTAAACTTATCAATGACTAATATACACTCCAATTATGTAATCACTATGCACATAAACCGTTGCAAATGTATACATTTTAACTTCAGATAAGGATTTTTTTTCAGATTTGTGCGACAAAATATGTATTCGTTCGTAGCTAAATCAATGATGACATTGTGAAACATATATTAGTCATATACGATACTATTCTTGTAGCGATTTATCCGATGAAATGATTCGAACATGTATGTAATTGATTAGGTATGAAGTTTGTAACTTAACAAACATGAGGTACATATCGAGTGATAAAGCGTCGACGATTGCACAGAAAAATCTTCAAGGATGAAGGAGAAGAAGAATTTTCGAGGCAAGCTAGTTTTAATTTTTGATATTGTTCCTCAAAACCAGATATCAATTTTCCTATGACAGAGACTCGTGGGGCGGAGAAAGAAGATGGAGAAGAAGGGAGGAGGAAAAAACGAAGAAAAAAACAAGAAGTAAGATGGCGTATCAGAAGGAAGTGATGGGGAAAGAGGGAGAGAGCGGAAGAAACTTTTGAAATTTTAATGGGTGTAAATTTCGTAGATGGTGGTGTACATGGAGGTCATTAAGTTTGGGTCCACCTCCTTTAATTTCTTGACTTCCATGCATTTGTTCCCACTACAAAAAAAAAATCGGATTTTTCTTGCGAAAATTTGTGAGGAAAAATAAAATTAGTTGGAAATTTCCAACGAAAATTTTTTTCGTCGCAAAAATCGTCGGAAATTCTGACGAAAAAAATCCGTCTCAAAAAATCGATGGAAATTTCCAACGAAAAAAAATTCGTCGAAAAAATCGTTGGAAATTTCCAACGAAAAATTTTTATCGCAAAAATTCGTTGGAAATTTCCAACGAATTTTGCGACAATCAAAAACCGGTATTGTTCGGCATTTTTTATATTTGTTGGAAAATTCGTTTGGAAATTTCTAACGAATTTTCCATCGAATTTCAATTTCGGGAATTTTTCAATCGCGTAAAATTTTTAGTTGGAAAATTCATTGAAATTTCCAACGAATTTTGCGACAAATTCAAAAAACCCAGTATCGTTCGGCATTTTTATATTCGTTTGAAATTTCCAATCGAATTTTCCATTGAATTTCAATTTCCGGGAATTTTTTCAATGCGTAAAATTTTAGTTGGAAAATTCGTTTGGAATTTCCAACAATTTCAAAAAAATTGGTACTATTCGGTATTTTTATATTAGATTGGAAAATTAGTTGGAAATTTCCAACGAAATTTCAACAATTTTAATTTCTGGAGAATTTTTCAGTATGTAAACTTTTCGTTGGGAATTAAATTCATTAAATTCCAAACGAATTTTCTTGTCTCGAATTCAACTCTCTCTCTCTCTCTCTCTCTCTCTCTCCCCTTTGCAATCGCTGGCCTTCACCTTCTCCCTCTACCTCCCGCTTAGCCTCCTCCCCCCGCCCCCCCCTTCTTCCTCGGCTCCGGCTCCGGCTCGGCGTCATGGACACCAAAATCGGGGCCTCAACTCCTGCGCGGCGGATCCGGGCGGCGTCGGCTCCCTCCCCCGCGGCCATCCAGCGGCGTCGGCTCCCTCACCCCCCACGGCCATCCGGGCCCGAGGCCCCGGCGGTCGGCACCCCGATGCCACCATGGGCGCCACCTTGCCCGCCGCCTCAACCACCTCATCGCCCTCGCCCGGCGGCAAGGCGATTTTTTCGAAAAAAAAAAATTCGTTGGAAAAAAAATTTCCACGATTTTCCGACAAAAAAAAACATTTGTAATTTTTCCAACGAAAAATTTTTCATTGGAAAAAAATTTCCACAATTTTCCGACCAAAAAAAAACATTTGTAATTTTTTCGTTGGAAAAAAAAGTTCCACGATTTTTCGACCAAAAAAAATTTTGTAATTTTTCCAACGAATTTAATACGAGTTTTCCAAATGAATTTTCCAACGAATTTTCCAACGAAATAAATTAAATCGGCGCAAATTTCCAACGAAAATTGAAATTTTTCGTTGGAAAAATTTCCGACGACCTATTACCAACGATTTTTTTTTTTTTTGGCAACGAATTCTCCAAATTTTTCGTTTGAAATTTTGTCGGAAAAAATATGTTTTTTTTGTAGTGTCCCTTCACTGACTTGGGCTTCTCTATAGCACAAGGCGACTCTAGAGTCTCTCCATCAAACAAGGATCGCCCCACCTTTTTCCGTCTTCTTATATTTTGCCTCTCCTCCACACGCACCAAGCAGTTCTTTACCAATTTCTGCTTCGACCAAAGACGAACAGAGACATGATCACTGCTCTCAGCTCCATGAATGTCTATCCACTGTTGCTACTCGTCCTTGTTCTATTGTAAGTGATGACTAGCAATGCTAGGTCGAGTAATCCGTGGTGCATCGCTTCATTCTGCGGTGATATTCATAATATAAGTCACTCGTTTCGATTGAAAAGTAATCCAAAGGGAAGCGGCAATCCAAGAAAAGAGCTGATTTGTGAAAATAATCGCAACATTATGTATTTGCTTGATGGCGATTCTATATGCAGTCTATTAATTATTTCACCCAACAAATCATATTGGTCGACGATGGGTTCCGAAATGATAATTGCTCATCTCTCCTCCGTTATTAATGATGGATCTATCACTTAAGTATCGATTCAAGCAACTTATACTTCTTGGATGAAGAAGATATGTCGGTCATTGTGAACTGCTCAAAGCCGATTGATTCTTCATTTTACATCACTATCAGTCCATGCATTGAGGGGTCATACTCTTCCAACACATCATCAAATTGAAACTTGTATGCTCTGCTCAATCCCAGTGCATCGGATGTTAGGGATTTTGCACCATTAGCAGGTGGATGCGAGTATGGCCCAATTATGGGCCTTCTAAGCAAGTTAATATTAGCTTCTACTACTACGAGCTAATCCATAAAATCGTGGCCAATGGATTTGCTCTCTATTTTTGGTCGACTTTATCCAAAGAACTTTTTTTTGCTACTTTGACTTCTATAGGTTCTTTCTGCTTGATTACTACTTTCATTCAGGTAGATTTAATTTATATAGCATCTACGGAGGTCAGGTTTGCGGATCCAAGGTCTACTTTGGCGGTTAGCATTGGTTGGCAATGAAATTTTACAGTAATTTTGCATGATTCTCTACACACTTTTACTCGCTACTTTCTCTTCAAAACTAGAATATGAAAGGTTATCTAATTTCCAAGAAAATTATGATGAAATATATGACTTTCCGAAATTCCACCAATTGGAATTTATTGAATAATTAAGTTTTATGAGATGTGCTCACAGTAAAATTCTCCCTTGGAACTGATCATTCCCGGGAATGCTAACCATTAGGGAAAGGCTAATAGGGGAATTAAATTCACGCGACTAAAGAAAATTCGATCGTGAATGGATTTCGACCATTAAATCGCGGAAGTAATATTTTGAGCCATTGTTAGCCGATCCAAGGATATTTAGGGGTCAGTTAAATCACAGTCCTAGTAGTGGATCGCGGGTGATTCCATTGGACCATGAAATAACTTGACGAATGATTCTAAAATTATACCGAACGATCGTATCCCTCGGATCAAGTGATTGATCTTAGCAATTTTAATGACGACCGAGGTCGTCACCCACCGAATGGACTTGCACGTGATTCGATTCAATATCAGTTATGAGTCAATTCTGCGAATTTCCCCAACAAACCGCCCGTTAGCTCGAGAAACGCTTTCGAGTTGCATTCAATAAAAATTCAATTATTGAATTTAGCCCAAATTGATACTGAAAAATTAGGAAGTCACGACGAAATGTTGGGACAACGTTGCACGTGACACATGTCAATTTTGGTGCGCTTTAAATCCTTCGGAAAAAATTCGATTTGAGCAATAAACGGAAAAAGTGACCAAAAAATACTCCTAGGATTTATTAAAGGGCAAGCTTTAAGGATAAATGGCATTTTGGTAATTTTGCTCTAAAATTTTGATTGGACAATTTTACCCTTGGATTTTCTAAAATTACAAGTATGCCCTTGGATATTTTTGTGCAAGAATTGATCTCGACCGTCGGATCAAGATAAGATCGAATCGGGACCGTCGGATTAAAAATATGAGAAAAGGGCATTTTGGTCATTTCCGCATTTGGTCCAAGTTTACTATTTAGGTCAAGAAGACCCATTTCTCTCTCTCATTTCTCTCCCCTTTGCCGTGAGTTACCCCCCACCGTAGACTCTCTCTCTCTCTCTCTCTCTCTCTCTCTCTTTGCCGATCGCCCGCCCAAGCCGCGCCCGCCGCCCAAACCGATCGCCGCCACCCGGGAGGCAAGATACATCATCGCCCGCCGTCCCGATTTAGTGCCGCTACTCTCCGTTCTAGCAGCGATAATCTAGAACGCGGGTAAGTCGCTCTAAACCCAATTTAGGACTTGGTATTGACAAAGCGATTTTGGGTGAAACCGGGCATAGGATAGGTCTTGAATTGCATGATTTAGGAGTGGAATTATGTGGCGGGCCTAAATTGAAACCGGAAAATTTTTATTGGAAAATTCAAAATAATAGTGGGCTGCGAACTACTGTTCATGGGGCTGTGATGGGCCGATCGGGTCATAAGTTGGATTTCTAGAATCGAAAATTTATGGCGAGAAAGTCTCGTGAAGGACCTGAATCGATTTGAGGTCATTTGGTCGAGGAGGAAAATAATGATTTCTGTGTTATACGTGCGTTTGAATTACAATTAGGTTGTGGTGGTGAAATTAAATGTGCGATTGCGCAATTGGTTGATTTAATTACATCTGTTTGGTGCAACGTGGGCTAGATCGAATTAATTGTTGATATTGGCCATGTGAATTGTTGAGTGAGCTCATGCATGTGACTCGTCGTGCGGATCGCGTGTGATGCGATTTCGTGTAGTAAATACATATCGAATATGTGCATGAGTAAGGAGAAGTTGTGGTGTAACAAGTGATGGTGGAAAAGTATGCGGAAGGTGTGTTAGTGCGGAGGATGGGATCGGGCCGGGTGTCGTAAACCCGGGCAGCGATCACGTGGGTTTGTTGCATTTGGCACAAAAATGAGGCTTGAAAAAGCAAGTATGAGAATCGGGTCCAAGGCACGATCAGCTCGAGTAAAGATCGGAATTGGACGAGACATCATAAGCTCGGGTTCCAATCATGTAGGCTGTTGCATTTGGCGCGGGCTGAGTTGGGATCGGGCCTAGGCGTGTGATGCTCGAAGTCACCATTGGGGCCTGAGGCGTGAACAAACGCCGGGGCGGATGTGGTAAATGATCGCAGATGCCCGAGGCGTGTACTTCCAACGGGCCTTTGGCGAGGAATATGAAAAGAGGAATGAGGATGGAAGGAACAGTGGGATAAGAATGGTACATGCGCCGTGTTTGCATCTGATGTAATTGTGATTGAGTGTGGAGTGCGGCGCATGATTGAGCTTGACCATGTTAATTGATGTGCTGCGTTGTGACTACTTGATGTACGTGAATGTGTGTGATTGCATAATTGTGCGGAGGTGCGTGATAGCCTAGGTTGGGTTTAGGGGTGAATTTATTGAGAAGTATTCTCACGGTTGTTTCAACCAACAATTTCATAATCCCGACAGGACCCATGAACCCTCCACCACCGTCACCGAACGTTTTGGAGTACCAATTGCACAGGAGTGCGATGTAGCGAGTTTTTCGATGGGTGATGGGATGACCGGATGAGACACCCGGCGACCGTATTTGTAGAAGTAGGATTGCCGTTATGGGAGACCAATATGTGTCTTGGTAAACTAAGGTTTGTTTTATTGTATATATGGTGGAACAAGTTGAACAAGAAATGAAAATGTATATTCTCTCAATTCTTCCAAGTTTAATTTGTCGGGGTGTTTATGGTTTCTATTTGCGCGATTAAATCTCTGATGTTTAGTTGAGGTCGGTGATAACCTGGGACATCACAACCGTTCGACCTGAAGCGGGATGTCACGGGCTCAACGAGGGTTTCGGGCGTGACAAAATATACGTGATAGTGTACGTTAAAGTTGTGTATTTGAAAGGTTTCAGGAGGTTAGCATTACTTATTGATATCGATTGAAGGAGTTGCAGGATTCAAAATTCGCAAAAGCAAAAAATGAAAAAGTGACGGTAGAAGCCAACCGCCAACAGACCCACATTAGTTGCACATTTCCATGTGCCTAGATTACTCCTTTCCACGAAAGGGCTACAACTCCACACTAAAAAGAAAAGGATTATTGAGCCAGCACCCACTGGACTAGTTTTTGTTGGCATAGAATTTACATTTTCTTATTTACTCAATTAGTTCTTTAATTAGTCACTTAACTAATAATTCAAAAGACACTCGTAAACATTCCTTAAAGAACTGTAGTCGTGTATCGGCAGGAGGAACAAAATTATTAATTAAATTCTCTATATTTGTTGACCACGAATAATGCAGGAGGAGTTTTTTTGTGTTGCCTATCATCTAAGTGAAATGAAGCTTCTTGTATCCATCTATATGCAAATGCACGCGTCCGACTTCTCATATTTTGTTTTTGGATAAAATTCAACTTGTACAAAGTAGCTTACTATTGCTCTCTTTTCTCGTGAGTTTTGTTTTCCATACTTCTCTTCCTTAAACCCCTTTTCACACCATTCATTCCTTCCACAGGTGTCCTAGATGATATTGCAATTTGGACAGCTTTGGATTTTCTAATAATACTGGGCAAGCCACAATGATTTGTTCTTAACATGAAAATACTGGGCAAGCCACAATGATTTGTTCTTAACATGAATACACAAGAAACTTTTTATAACCTGTCAAAATTTTCTTTAGTACTTTTTTGTGTAGCCAAATTCATAATCGGGGTGCCATTTGTCCACGATATTTCTAATCTACAAATATAAAAGGAGGCACTTAGCAATGGACAAGAACATTGAAGAATTTTTGCAAGCTCATAATAACTTTTTGCCCATAAGGTACTCTTACTCGAATATAAAAAGATCACCAGAAACTTTAAGTACAAACTAGGTGAAGGGGGTATGGTTCCGTGTACAAAGGAATTCTTAGAAGCGCAAATGAAATGGCTATCAAGATTTTGAATAAGTCAAAGGCCCATGGCCAAGATTTTATTAGTGAAGTGATTACTATTGGAAGAATTCACCGTATTAATGTTGTGCAATTCATTGGTTTTTGCTTTGAAGGCTTGAAACAAGCTCTCGTGTATGATCTCATATCAAATGGATCTTTGGATAAGCACATTTTTTAGTGAGTAAGATTGTAAGTTTCTTGAATACAAGAAAATATATGAGATTGCACTTGGGGTGTGGCAAGGGGATCGAATACTTATATCGGGGTGTGACATGCAAATACTACACTTTGATATCAAGCCTCATAACATTCTTTTGGACAAGAATTTCACTTTGAAAGTTTTTGACTTTGGACTCACAAAACTTTATCCCATGGATCTTAGCACAGTTTCATTGACTACTGCAAGAGGAACTTGGAGATATATTGCACCTGAGTTGTTTTACAAAAACATTGGTGGTGTATATTATAAAGCGGATGTATACAGCTTTTGGATGTTGCTCATGGAATTGGTAGAAGGAAGAATATAAATGCAAATGTGGAACACTCAAGCCAAATTTATTTTCTGTTGTGGGTATACGTCCAAGTTAGTAAAGGTACAAGTGTTGAAATGGAAGAAGTTGTAGAAGAGGAAAGGAAGGTGATCAAAAAGATGATAATAGTTGCACTTTGGTGTATACAATTAAACCCTGATCATCGGCCTCCAATGAGCAAAGTCCAAGAAATGCTTGAAGGAGATATTGGTAAACTTCAAATGCCTCCAAAACCACTTATTTACCCATTGGATGAGTCAGTTAACAATGACATAGCCGAGATGGAACTAGAAATATTCTTAACTTCATCAAAGCGCTCCAGTAATTTCAGCTAATCTTCCTTTTAGAGATAGCAATAATGTTTAGAGAACCATGCACAGTTTGATTGGAAAAGCTTTTTGTATTTGCCCACAACCTAGTATTATGTTGGGTGGGACTTGAGCTAGTTCAACTCGATACTAATTACTTTTGAGATTCTCTTCTTGTGGCTCTTAGGTTAATGTTGTGTTACTGTATTTCATATGGTTTTACTCTCTTGCATTCTTCTTCAAAAGGATAAAAAAATTAGTTGGAAAGCAAGGACAAAAACAGAGGAGGAAGGCGGCGGACATTATGAACTTTCCTCCCTCATTACGAGATTTTGGGTAATGACAATGAAAAAGCTAACAATAACCCGTGACTTTGCCTCTTAACTTGCTACTACCAACATATGATTTGTTGATATCAACAACTGATTTTAACTTGTGAATTCATTTTCAAAGAAAATATACATGTATAAATTTTACAAAGTAGACCCATCTGTCTATGCAAGAAATAACTTTTATCAAAATGGAAAAGATTAACATCTTAGATCAAACAATTCGATGAAGTTTATATTATAAGAACTCATATTCCGTTTTAAAGTTAACACGAAATTGCTAACAAGTAATAAGATCGAAAAATATCAATTTCCTCTTATATCACTCGATTTCACGGCAATTTCAATTGTCGGGTTTTAAATTTTAGGGCACTTTAATGAAACTTCATCAATCTGGTTATGTACCCGACATTGGCCATGTAGGAAAGGGAGAGAAGGGAGGCGATCCATTACCCGCAAAAAAAAAAAAAAAAGTTACAAACATCTGCTATAGAGAATTTATCTCATATTTAGTTTCATGCTCAAAAATTTTTTTCAAAAAATTATATCAAAATCCATGTCAGTTTGCTTAAGGTGAATTTTAGAATTTGACGGCTTAGTTTTATCAAACAGATCACCTCATAAACTCGAGAACTCACTTCTTCCTCGCGGCTGTTCAGAATCACAATCCCGCGCAACTCTGGTTCTCTTCCCCACCTCTCTATTCCTCTCAGTTCTTCCCTCTCGGGAAACTGAGGCTCACAATGATGGGTTTCAACAATAGAGCAATCAATGCGCTACATTGCAGACGTGCGAATCATGCCCAGCGTCACCCTTGAAGAAGAGAAATGGTGCAAAAATTCAGACATGGGAATTAAATGGAACCTGGGCCACACGAAGCAATGCCGGTCGGAATTCCCAAGCAAAGGGAAGAGGGGGGTCGCTTGATTGAAATTCGAGTTTTGGTGGCAGATACTTCCTGATGGCCAATTGTGCGAACCGATGAATTTCAGTGAAAAATATTTGCTTAAGATTTTGTTGCGATAGGGCTTTATTCGAAGTGGGGGATGCAGGAGGGGACAGAGGAACCGAAAGGGTAAATAGGAATTTAAGGAGATTGAGTTCGGTTCCACTCTTCCATGAGGGAATCAGTGAACTGTTTCATTCTGTAGGAAAGATCCTTCGAGACGGGTGAAAATTTTTACAGCCTCGATGAAGCCAGTTGAAATCATGCTTTCTTCCTTTGTTTTCTGCATTTTCTCTACTTAGTGAGTTTCGCTGTAATTAGAGAACAAAATGATGAGAAACAAATATTTAGGAAAAAGTTGCTTAGGAAGATATTGTTATGGTTGGGCGATTGCAATAAGCTTGTCATGCTAGCTTCAAACACGTTGAGGTTCGAGCTAAATCTTGGCATCTTGCTGGCACTTTTTTTTGGCCCTCCTCTGAAATATGATCTCATAGTTAAATATAGATGCCATTGGGGGATTCTTAATTCCCCATGCAATAACTTCTCTCTCAAAGGCATAAAATCTGCAGTAGCTTGAAAGAAATTGAATGATCTTTATTTTCACTTTGTTACTTCATACAAGAACTTAGCAGTTTAGCCATTGTCTTGGACCTCTTGGTAATAAAGGCGATCACTTGCATTAGAAAGCACCAGAGTCACTGATTTCATCCCTTTCTAAAGAATGCTATTCTTAGACTTGATACAAAATTGAACAAAAGGATTCATATATTCAAACCTGCTTAGTGGGATGACATTTAGTTCGTTGCTCTATTGTTGTTGTTGCTCATTTCTAGACCACCTTTCCTATTTAATTGATGCACTGTACAATCCATTAATTAGACAGATAGCACTATTTTATAAGCTATAGTAATTTATCAACTTCCTAGGCAGATCATACTCGGTTAGACAATTAGCTGCCATGGCATATTGGGCCCTCTGCGTTGGAGCTTTTTCTATTCCCATAACATCAAATGGAAGACAACCATGTCATGCTTTGTACTATGGTGGATAGGTTCGTTAGCTGGTCACTCCCTTCGCTCACTAACATAATTGTTGAGATGGTACAGCAAAACTGGCACTTGACAGCCTCCAGTTTCTTGACGTTGGAGATGTTGATTGAATCGAAGGATATGCACTACCAATTCTCAAACCATGCGGCAGCTACTCGAATATGAGAAAACCTCCTTGAGTTTAATGCATAGCCTCTTGGCATTATAACTCTGATCTCACTAAAGTTTTCTATATGCTCCAAACCCATTTTGTGGACATTGTGGGTCTGCTTCTTGGTTGGCCATTGATACCGGACTTCAGAGAATCAGATAGATGTGTTATTATGGATTGTTTTGTGCAATTCCAAAAGCATTGGGGTGGTAATTTGCAATTCTCGCTTGGATCAATGTCGAAGTTCCAGTGTGACATGGATGCGCTATCGCGTGATGGGGTCTGGGTACTCCACAACAATTTCAAAGACTGCTCTCCCTGCTCTTTTGTTTTTCTACCATCCTGCAGTCCACTGCTTCTGGGTTTAAGCAAATCTTCTTGGACAAATAAGCGTCCACTTAACAAGATGCTACCACAGCTGAAAAGTGCAATATTTTGACGTTTAAGAATTTTTCAAAATCTGCTGCTTCACTTGCAGATGTATGATGGCCATCTGATGGATGGCAATCCTGTGTGTAGCTGGTCTGAGGATAAGAACTTGTGCATATGTGCCTTTAAATTTGAAGGAAGAAAAGGATTTTAGTTTTTGTGGACCATGAATTTTCAATTTTGCAAAGATCTCTCCTAATTCCAATGTAATGTCTTTTGGCGAACTATACATCATGACAGACGTAGATTTTTGATGGCCAGTGAATAAAAGTAGAAAGCTCTGGAAGAATCTTTTTGGTAATTCAGCTGAAAATTATCGCCTCCTTTTTGAATTTTTGAGCTATGTGACCGAGTTGCACAATCAATAATGGGTTGGGCTGACATTTATGTCTGGGTAGGCCCAAACCCGGAACCGAAATACAGAAGACCACCGCATCAAATCCACTGCTCTAATACTCGTCAATTCAGGCAGCATCAGCACTAGACCTCACTCCACTCGTTCGCCATTCCCTCGCTTCATCAATTCCGCACTTCTCTCGCTCTCTCTGCACGAAAAGCTCCAAGTTCGGCTCCTTGTTGCTGCTGCTTCCGCCACTTCGTCTTCCAATCGAGTGTGCATCTGGGCGTTGCAGTAGCTGAGGTCGGCGGCTCTACGGCACTACTAAGAACTAAGAAGCTGTTAGAAATGTATTAGGCAATAATTTTTTCTAACTGTGTCATGTTTAGGATGAATGACATCGTTAAAATATTTCCCGAGTTCGATCCCGATAGACGAAACTCGACCCAAATTAATTGTTATTTGTGGAAATCTTAATATTCCAAATTGGATATTTTGGGGATGTCCAAAATCGAGCAAAGAGAATCTGAATTTGGAAAAGCAAAATAAAGCTTGTCTCTGTGTTGGAATCAAGATCAAGAAAGGAAGTCTTACTTGGATTTTGATTGGGTGCAAGATTGTCTTAAAATACATGGAATCCACTTTCCTGATTGAAGTGGTCAAGAAAATTAAAAAAGAAAAGTCCAACGCTAGACTAATGGAGTCGACTTTGTACATGGAATTCTTTCTCCGGGTTGAAGTCGGCTACTGATGCTATCGTGACAACTACTATCAAGTAACAGTTCATCAACCTTGCAATTTAGACAAGGAGAGTATCTCAGATGCTTCTTGATTTGCTAACACTTGCAACAAACATAGGCTTAATCACATATTTCAAAGATTATTAATGTATTGTGAACTCCATGAACTTTGTCTATAGAGACCTGAAGTTAGAACCTCTTCAATTCATCATCACCCACAAGACTGTCCACCCATTGTGCCATTCGTTTATCACTTATCACCAAGAGTAACCCCAGCTAATGACTGAAAAATACCAAGTAAAGGATCTGATAAGTAAAAAGCCAACATAGTACATTATTATTGTCGAAATGGGCGATATTATCCCTGCATCTGTATAGAAATATCAAGATAGAGTGTTTTAGTCATATTAGAGTTATTGAAGCTGTTGATAGATAAGCTCAAAATTGAAACAACAGGAGAATGTTAAACATCTCGGTGGCCATAGGAAAGAATAAACGAGGAGTTCAATAGAGAAAACAGAACAGTTCCACCTCAAAACCAAAATCAGTGGCCAGAGGAACGATATATTCCAAAAGTACTATGTGTGAGAGTTTCACAACAAGAAAGCAGCATCCAGAGAAAGACGGCACCTATTACTATTGGTGGTTGATTTTTTTCTTTGTATTTTTAAGTTACCGGAAAAAAAAAAAAAAAAGCATGAGGCGGCCCTTCAGTTTCAAAAGGCTGAACTAGCTGGGAAATGGGCCAGGCCGCTTATTCACCGGCTCGGGCTTGTCCTAGATTTCTTGGCCTTGGGAGATTCCTTTTCTTTTTCCCTTGAACGGGGAGGTGAATCTCCCATGTGATTTGAGAGCCTACTTGCTTTATGACTTTTTAAGATCATAAAATTCAATAGGAACTTTACGATGTCGATTGCAAGAAAGAACTAATAGCGAAGAAAGGCTTGGTCTGGTAAGAAAATTGCTACAAGCACACAGTGAATCGACTAAGAGGCGACGGATGATTAAAAAACAAAACAATATATGAAATGATGAGTTTGAAACCTTATGATCGCAATGGTTTTCTCGAAACTCGGCGCTGCATGAGTGGGTGGGACAACATGCCAACGATGTAAGGTCAGGAATTGACTTAAAAGCCCAAAACATGCGCCAACACATGCTAATATATTTGCAAAGTTTAATAATGGACTCGCCCAATGGTCCAATCCTTAGTCCAGCGGCCATATATTTGTAAGGTTTTGAAGACTTAGCCGTCCGAGGTATCAAACTGATGTGACTTGTTCACATCCCTGTCCTTATCTTGAATATTCGAAGTCGCGCAGTGCTCGTGTGTTCATCCACCGTCCCTCCTCCCTACTTCCCCGGATTGTCAACAAGTTTGCCGGTGTCCCTACCCAAGCTTAACATAGGCTCTAGCAATTCCAATTTGGTGGAGCCCATAGCAGCGCCCTGTATAATTGCCCAGTCATGGCCGCACCACCGCTACATCTCCACAGCGCCTATTGTCAATGCCGTGTCGACCTCGGTGGAGACAATAGCTGACATATCCTCGAACATGACCGTGGCTGTACATCCTTTCGATTTAGTCCAAATAAAGCTCAACCAACTTCACTTATGTGTGAACGTCTGAACTGGATTCAAGGACGGAGCGTCACTTATTTGAGTGGGTCTCGAGTTCTGTTTTTCATATGATACATGGTAAACTTGTAAATTTTTATATGAAGAGTATATTTGACCTCTTTTGTAGACTTCAACCCCACTAAATTTTCAAAATTATAAACTTCACCCCTCACAATATGAAAAGAAACAAGTGGCATAAAAAAGTACAAAATTTAAAAAAATGGAATTTTTCCAAAAAATAAAAAGATAAAGCATATTAGAAGTTCGAACTTTATATGTATGGGAATGTATTCGATTAATGAGCCCTTTTTTGTTTCTGGTGAGTCATAGAATTTTCAATTAATGCAACCAAATCCCAATTTTCTTTTTTATGGAAATGCAGTCAGGTCATCACTTCTACATTGTTGAGGAAAAATAAAGCATATATATACCGCTAGTGTAAAGGAAATTTTACACAGGGGACCTTAACCACCATTGATTTGAGAATTTTATCTATCCAATCTTTTAAATAAATGGTGGATTTAGGCTGTTTATGTAAATATTTTTTACATTGGATGTGTACGTTATAATTACTCTTAAAAAGATTAAGACTTGATAGTTTCAAGTGAATGGCTCATGATTAGATTGCACTTCATATTCAAGGTTTAGAAGTTCCCATGAACTTTTTTTTTTAAAAAACATATCCAATCATATAAAATATTACTGCAAGCAAAAGGTACCCCTTTTTTTTTTTTTGCACAAAAAATTTCTTATGTGACAATTGATGTGTAATTTGTCATCCTTTAGATTTTGTGCTTAAATAAAATCTTCTCTCATAATAGTATTGTATAATAAGAAAATAAAATATATGGCTAAAATTACTCCTACCCTTGCTATATTGACATCCCTGATGAAAAGTTCATTCTTCGTCCGATGGGATCTTTTGTCCATTTGTTTAATGTCAATTGGGCCGGTCCGTCGACGTTTTTGTCTTTTGATTGTGGTCATCAATTATCACCTGTTCGTCTAATTTGTTTTTGATAGTGAGTGAGATTATCAATACAATCATTCTTTATTAGCTTAGGAAGACAACTCAAATTCAAGATTTTATACCAATTATTCAATTCTCGACATGATATACAAGCAACCCTTTGATTTCCTGCGCTGCCATTTTGTTACTATTATTTTATTTTTGGTGGGATAAAATACTATCCTTTCATTTTATGCATTTTGTTGCTGTTTCCAACGTGATAAAGTGGGGATAAGAATTTTGGATACCACAAATGGAATGCATTTCTGTTTCAAGAACGTTTATAGAAACTCTATGATGTGATGTTTGAGTCTTTAACTTACAGAAACTCATTTAACGCCAATGCAACCTTTATATGTGATTTTTCTTCCTATAAGAAAATAAAAACTTTTGCTGGTGAAATGGCTCCATTTTCCAAGAGATTGTCATTGACCCGAACTGAAATGGTTATAATTTAGGCTCAATACATGGTCTCATATTCAATTCATACTGGGGCATAATCTCTTGTCGGAGTAATTTCCTACTTATGATTCGTGCAACTCCAACATTGAGGCAATTTATTTGATGGATTCCCTCTCGTTTTCTTGAAAATTGCTCCAAATGCCCGCTCATTCATAAAAAAAATGGAAAATAGCTCCATACCCTTTATATTGACAATTATCTTAATTTATGCGTAATAACATATCGTTAGGTGTCCTTACCAAAAAAAAAAAAAAAATATCAGTTAGGTGGGTAGAGATGATTCAAACCTTAAACATGGAAAATGCCTCACAATCATATACATGAAGAATCAAGCGAAAACACTTTTCTTTGGTTGCCTTACGTGACAATGGTGGGATGGAAGGACTATTCCTTTTCAATGTGATTGCTCATGTATTTCAAGTGTCTTTCTTTTCAATACTTTCTTGTTGTAGCCAGGTTACCTTGACTGGAAAACTAGATTATTAAAGAAAAAAAAAAAAATAATAAATAAATAAATTGTATATATAATTCTAGAAGGAAGAGAAAAATATAAAGAGTGATGCCCTTCCAAGTCTTATAATTCCTCTAAGGCGTCAATTTTCTTAGGACAAACTACACCTCACTGGGATCAACTTATGAGCTTGAATGCTTATCAAAATCATACCAATTTAGAGCCATGTTGATTTTCTTTGTAACACAAGCACGTTCCTTTAATTGATTGCACTAATGTCTGTCTCGATATGAAAAAACTCAATTTTTTCTAAGAATATATGAAATCTCATTGACTTAAGTTGCAAATATAGATAGTTCCACTCCACTAACTCATTGACTTAGCGCTTATTTAGTCTCTTTTGTCATCACAGCACATGAAACAACTATAGTTCTTTTCTCTTTTTTTTCACAATTAGTTAATTACTTTTTTCGCTTTTGACAATTGTTAAAAGGTTTGGGACTAAATTCACACAATTTGTCACGCCCGCACCCTGACGAAAGCGCAATCATCCTTCGATGGTCGATTTCAATCGCGGCGCCCCAGGATTCGTCGCCGACCCATGCGAACATCAAAACATAAAGCGCAAGCGGGAAACGATTAAAAGCACCCAAACAAAATTAAATACCAAGGGTAGTAGAACACTTGAACAAAATGAACTACATACTTCATTCAACGGCACGTACTCACAAAATCCAACCTTACATACAAAGGCCACTAGGGTTAAAACCACCATCATCAAAAGAGGTAAGTGGTCGGGTAGATTAGCCTAGCTATACAAAAAGGGTCCACCAACTCCATGGGCACCTCTTCGGGATCTTGCTTCATCGGCTCTTCCTCGGGATCCCAAAATGTCAGAACGGACCATTCATGGTCGGAGTTGGGAGTCCGAAATGGTTATATAATAACCATGAGAAATCAGTCTCAATAAGCAACACCCTAAACCCCACCTAGGCCAATGCGTGCCCGCACAAGTCTTACCCAAACACATAATAGAGCAACCATACAACTTAGGCCCTCGGGCCCAAATCAAACATATAGTGATCCCGTAGGTTGGGCACATAACAAGAATGGCACCAGCCCAACAATGGTACATACACCCATATCAATTGGCCACGAACATATACCATGCACATGCTTACACTAAAAAAATGCACTCTTCATTACATTTGCCAATGTCATGCATATGCTCGTGCTCGCCTCATGCTCATGCCTCATCGATGCATCGTCGCACACTTGCATGCTAGCACTCTTACCATTTATCCATTTCTCCTCCGGCCAGCGTTAAGCGCCAGGTCCGACCAGCGTAAAAGCGCGCCAGGTCGACCAGCGTAAAGCGCATCAGGTCTATCACTTGAGATCGATCTCTAGCCCGCGTAAAGCGCGTCGCTCATGACACATTACCCGCGTAAAAAACGCATCAGGTTGGTCATCTTCCGGTAAACCGGGCATCGCCCCACGTAACACGCCTCAGGGCGGGTTCACTACCTCGCGTAAAACGCGCCGGGGCTTATTGTGATCACACATTAACAAATACCAATTTTATCTGAACCCCGCGTAAGGCGCGCCGTGGCATTTTAGGTGATCACAATGCACATGTCATTCGGGCACACTCAGATATGCACATGGTGCCGATGCTTGAGATGCACACTCATAGCTATAACGTTCACATTTGGGCATTTACTTGCACAACACCGCTTACTCAAATCACGATGCAACGTGCTCAACTTGCACCATGCATATCCAATTTCATGAATCAACATGCCCAATCAGTCAATCGGTTCAAATCAGCCATCCGTTGGCCCCAACCAATCACTCATGGCAATTCAAGAACAAATCATATATTAGTTGCACAAGGCCCAATTAAAACCTCAATGGACAATCACT
>JAMXDD010000001.1:18282962-18441847 GCA_024733475.1 Syzygium grande | reverse complement strand
GAACCTAATCGATGGAAACCTATAAGTTTCTGGTTTCAAGATATGCAATGGTAGGTTCTAGGTTTCAAAAAATTGAAGAACCTATTTTTGACAGGTAGATTCTAGGTTCTAAGTAGATAGAACACTGAAACTTGAAACTTAAACAAGTTTTTTTGTGTTTTTCTTGATCTATATGTGACATTCGAATTTCGCCCATTTTTGGGGTTTATAAAATACGAATTTATCGGTGTGCTTATAGTAAAATCTCACCCGGGAAATTGATCACCGGAGGGTTATTATTTTAAAACTAGAGATTTCGCTAAAATCGCACTCAATCGAATTTTTGATCGTTATTTAGACCCCCGAACTTGGCGATCGATTTTCGGGAGTTTTGAAAAAATAAATTGGGTGGTGTCAATATTATTGTAACCAACGTTGAGATTGTCAAGAATGATGGAAAAAGAGGAGTTTTTGACCAAAGGCAAATTTGGACTAGTAGACCCTCTCGTTAAAATTTGGTTTAATTAATTTGGCCTTTGTCCCTTTTTATATCAACGAGGCCTTTTTGGATAGAGGATAATTTTCGATTTTGAATTTGGGCTATCGGGTTGCATTTAATATTTGAATGATTGTTTTTTTCATTTCCTCTCTTTTCTCTTATTCTCTCTTCCATTCTCTCTCTCTCTCTCTCTCACCTCTCTCTCTCTTTGAGTCGATCTCTCTCAGCCGGTCAAATGCTTTTCCCGGAGAAACCTCGACCCGCACGTATTTTCTTTCAACTCAACGCGTCCAACATGAAAAGAAAGAGATGCGTGACTTTTCTAAGAACTCTCTCTCCTTCTTTTCCTCTTCTCCTTCTTCTCCTTCTTCTTCTTCTTCTCCTTCTTCTCCTTCTTCAAGATTTGGAGCATTGTAGATCAACTTCTGGTCCTCGTGGGACCTCACTTATTGCACGGACCGACAAACTCGCGGTTGGTGGATTCTCGCGATCTAGGTCATAGGCCCGCTGATAAAAAACAACTTTGGCTCTTCCTCGAAATTTCATCTTCGTGAAACCGACCGGTAGCTCTGTATTTCACCCTTCGCCACTTGCGCCAGTCCGCCCGTCGCCGTTGTCCGCCGGCCCATCCGCAGGCGACCCTCGGTTCCTTTTTCCGCAATGCGAACACCTACGCCCAGCCGCTTGACCATCACCATCGCATACCGTCTAAATACTTCTCTCCCGCCGCCCTCAAGCTCGCCACCACCGTCCACCATCCTCCCCCTTACCTGTCGTCCCGTACATTACCCGCCGTGCCCCCTTACTCCGGTATACGCCCCTCCTTCTGTTCTCTTCCTCACTTCCTCATTGCGTTCACGGGACTGCGGAGCCACAACCGCCCCACCACCGCCAACACCTCCGTACCACCTCTCCCTCCTCGTCCGCCACCACCGCCCGCTTCCCCACCTAGGATCATTTGGTGCCCTTAAACCCTGTCAGCGTGCACCATCGGGAAGCCGCCGCCGCCATTCTTGTCCGGCGTGGGACGCCGCTATCCAGCTGCCATTATCACTCATTCAAATTTCGGTTTCAAGCTTAGGACACCGGTGAGTTTGACCCTAAACTCTAATTAGGATTATTTGCATTTCTAGACAAGTTTAGGGGTTAAATTAGGGTAATTTAGGGGTTATTGTGCAAAGGATGGTAGGGGTTGATGTCATGCTGATTTGGTGAATTATAGTGACTGTTTGATGAGGTTTCGATGTGTAAGTGCCGAGAGATGGATGGTCGGGTTTGGAATGGAATAGTCCAAGTTCGGGGAAAGTTCGGTCTAGAATGTGGATTCTAGTGCGCTACTTTAATTGGCATTATGATGACTGATCAAAATGATATTTTGGGGAGCTAAATAGAAAATTTTTAGGATATTTAGTAGCCTAGAGTGACCGTGTGTGGGGGCTGTCCATATCGAGTTTGAATCGGACAAGGCGCGATCAATTTGGGGGTTAGATTGTGGAGGTGATTAAGGGATGTGATTGTGGTCGATTTGGTGGATTGGTATGATGAATTAATGGAGAATTAGAGGCCCGAGAGGGCGATAAATGGGTTGGATAGATTTGGATTGAATCGCCCGAGTTCGGAAAAGTTCAGGTTGAATATGTGGATTATAGTGCTGGCGTCGTAGTTGGTCTTGAGATGGCTGATCTGTATGGTGTTCGGGAAGCATAATGGAGCATTTTTGGCGATAATTATTAGCTTAGAAATTTCGTGTAGTGGCTGCCCATAACGGGATTTGATTTGGGCGAGACGCGATTAATTTGAGGTTTAACCGTGCAATTACGGGAATGATTGCAGTGTGCAATTGACGGACTAATTGAGCTTTATTTGTGATTAATTTGATGATGCCATGTCACATATCTAGCGCGACTAGGAATGGATTAGTTTGGTAGGCCTCGAATGCGCAAGTGCTTGTTGACCCGGTTATGTGAATTTGTACATGGGTAGTGTGTCAATTTGATGCTATGGCTGATTTGAATTGATTGTACGATTTGGGCATGTTGATTTATGAATTTGAATATGCGCGGTACAAGTTGAGTATGTTACATCGTAATTCGGCGCATGTGGATGCCCAAGTGTGAGCGTGATAGCCATGAGTATGCATCACAAGCATTGGCACGGCATGTGCATATACGAATGTGCCCGACGACATGTGCATTTTAATCACTTAAAATGCCCCGATGCGCTTTTTACGGGGTTCGTATAAAAATTGGTGCTTATGAATGTGTGATCACAATAAACCCCGGCGCGCTTTACGCGGGGTAGGAAACCCGTCCTAATGCGTGTTACGCGGGACAATGCCCGATTTACGGAAGATGATCAACCCGATGCGTTTTTACGCGGGTAATGTGTCATGAGGCGATACGTTTTACGCGGGCGCAGATTGATCTCGGTGATAGACCTGATGCGTTTTACGAGGGTTGGACTTGATGCGTTTAACGTGAGTCGGAGGAGAAGTGGATAAATGGCATGAGTGCTAGCATGCAAGTGTGCGATAATGCATCGATGAGGCATGAGCATGAGTGCGGCATGACCATATGCATGACATGTGTCGTGACGTCGTGATACGTGCTTATGTGCCGTGATTAAGTTCACGGGCGTGATTGCGATTATTCATTAAATGCCTAACCTGCGGGGGTCTAGTGAAATTTAGATTTAGGCCCGAGAGCCCGAGTCATTTTTTATGTCTTGAATTTATGTATTATTTAGTACTCGCGGAAGGTGCACGTTAGCCTGATTTAGATTTAGGGAATTACTCACGAGATTTATTCTCATTGTTGTTGAAACCCAATTTTTCAGACCCCGACCTTGAGGATGGCGGCGTACCAAAGTGTTTTGGGAGGAACCACAGCAAGTTGTAGTGGCCTTGAACCGCTTTTTGAATTTTTGAGCGTGGGCTATAATTGAATATTGTGTCCGGTGCCCAGATTGGACGCAAGTGTAATTGTTCATGTTGTTTGCTAAGTGGCTGTCCTTGGTTATTTGGTTCAAAAATGTTTGGGTATTGTATTGCTTCCGCGTGTGCTTTAATCTCTGTGTTGGCCGTTGGGTCGGCAACATGTCTGAGACGTCGCACACAAATCAACCGTGGAGGGATGTTCAAGGTCGTAGAGTTCTGGGGGCGTGACATCCCCATTTGATTTGGTATCGAGCAAGGTCAGCTCGATCCAATTGGGTCAAGCCACGGAGTGATAAGGAGCGATGACCTTAGATAGCTAGTAGGGTGACCTCGCGTGCTAAGTGTACCTCCCGATATACGTGTCTTGATTGATTGACTACGTTGTTTGACCCGTGAAGTACAAGTGCGGCGGGACTCGAGGTCGGTCTTGGCGTATTCTTACGATTGAAATCTCGTGCTATTTATGCTTAATTGCATGTTGAGTGTTGATCGCTATTTTATCGAGTCCCTTGCCTAGGATCTTAGACCGTTTTAGCTTGGTTTAGGTTTCTAATTCCCCGAAAGTGAAATTATAGCAGATAGGTGAGCGGTGAGAACTCTGTAATAATGAGTAGCCAAGGAAGAGGTCGAGGTCGAGGTCGAGATCGATAGGTTCGAGAACTAGAATTGTGGAGGATCCCATAGGGGATGGGATTTTGAAGGCACTTGCGAGGTTAGAATCATAATGGGACAAGAGGGCTCAAAAGGAGCCGCCGCTAGTCGCTAAGGCTGTTGTCGCTATTGTTAATTGTAATCAAGGGATAGGAATTGGGAATCGACAGATACATCACATGGTGAAATAGTTTCTAAAACTTAAGTCACCCAAGTTGGAGGAAATGGTGATTTTGAGATTGCAACTTTCTAGGTTAAGAATTGGAGAAAACCTTTGCACTGCTTAAGTATACGGAAGAAGAAAAGGTAGCCCTAGTGGTGTACCAACTTCAGGGTATAGTAAATGGCTAGTGGAGGTCACCCGAGGTAAGGTTTTCCATGAAAGTACAATCCCAAATTGGACTACCTTTGTTGAGACTTTCAAAGGGAAAATACTTCCCCGAGACTGCACGGGAACAGAAAATGGAAAAGTTTCTAAGGCTCCATTAGAATCATATAACCGTGGATTAGTATGAGGTTTAGTTCTCAAGGTCGTCTAAGTACGCATTTACTAAGGATGGTCGAGGACCTTGTGGATAGGGAGAGAAGGTTCCGCGATGGACTAAAACCGAACTCCACAATCAGCTAATGCTATTGAACCTAAAGGATTTCAACGGACCATATGAGAGGGCTCGGATGGTTGAGCAGGATATGAATGAGAGGGCTACCACCCGGATCATGGTACGTGCCGGCTAGGGATAATCGCAAATTTTGGTAAGAAACTTATGACTGGGAATAAGCGGTTTGTTTCTCCTGTAAGAAAGAAAATTGAAAAGTCGGACTACTATTATAGCGCCGCATGTCGGTCTTGTGGAAAGAGGCACGGGAATGGCCCTCGCCCAAGTGGACTTAGAGGGTGTTTTGGAGATGACCAGCATGGTCACCAAGTAAGAAACTGTTCGAATTGACAAGCTAGGCCGCCAACGCAACAACAGCAATCACGAGTAGGATATCAAGCGGAAGTTGCCCCCGAATAACCAGGACCGACTGTAGGCATAAGGAAGGGTATGCGCTATGGCTAGGACAGAAGCGAAAGATTTGTCTTAAGGATCTAAATGCAATGTGTAATGATGTTTGATGTATTAGAAGTGATTTTTGAAGTTATAGATCCGAATGGTCATGTGAGATATATAATTGCTCATGGTGAATAGACGCAATCAGTTTATGGATTTTAGAATTACTGATGACATCCTTTGACAAGATTTGGATGAACGAGTTATCGCTTGGAAATTTCGGATTTTGTAAAGAACCAGGGTGACTTACTTTGGGAGACCGTGGGATTGAAAATTGATGGATTGGGCTTCGTCTTTAAGAGATGGAAAGATAATTATTTTGTGATTGAGTTGGCCCTAGAACAGAGCCGATATCTAGAGCGCCCTATAGGATGGCACTGTTGAAATTGAAGGAATTGAAGGTCCAAATGCAGGATGTATTGGATAAAGGCTTCATTCGCCCGAAAAGCGTCTCCGTGGGGAGCGCCCGGTTTTATTCGTGAAGAAAAAGGACGGAATCGTTAAAGTTGCACATTGACTACAAACAGTTAAATCGGGTGGCCATTAAGAATAAGTATCCGTTGTTAAGGATTGATGATCTATTGGATCGAGATACAAGGGTCGTCGATATTTTCAAAGATCAACCTAAAGACTGACTATCATCAATTTAGGATTAAGGAGGATATGCCAAGATGGCATTTAGGATTTAGAGATATGTGTACTATGAGTTTACGATGATACCATTTGGGCTGACTAATGCCCCCGCCGCTTTCATGGATTTAATGAACTGGTATTCAAGGAATTCTTAGACTAGTTTGTCATTATTTTCATCGATGATATTTTAGTGTATTCCAAGAGTTCCGAGGATCACGAGGTACATTTGAGAAAAGGTTCTACAGATGTTAAGGGAGCACACACCGTATGCTAAGTTTAACAAGTGCGAGTTTTGGCTGAACCGAGTAGCGTTTCTTGGGCATATAATATCCGAAAAGGAATCTCCGTGGACCCGCAAAGATTGAAGCGATAATGGATTGGCTCGAGACCCATAGCTAGCTACTAAGGTTCAAGCTTTCTAGGACTAGGAGGTTATTATCGGAGATTTGTGGAGATTCTCACGATAGCCACTCCATTAACAAGGTTGCTTAAGAAGGAGGCTAAGTTTGAATGGACCGAAAGGTGCAAAGAAAGTTTTCGTGAACCCAAGCGAGAGGTTGACGATGCCAAAGGTTGACGATTCCTTCCGGACCGGGCGGGTATGAGAATTATAGTGATACTTCGCTTAGAGGTTTGGGATGCGTGCTAATGCAACATGGAAGGGCGGTTGCTTATGCATCGCGGGCGATTAAGGCCTCGTGAGATGAACTACCCGACCCATGACTTGAACCGACAGCAATTATTTTCGCGCTTAAAATTTGGAGGTATTATTTATATGGAAAAAAGGTTCTAGATCTACACGGACCACCAGAGCCTCAAGTATTTGCTTTCGCAGAGGGAAATGAATATGAGACAAAGGTGTTGGATGGAATTATTAAAGGACCATGATTGTGACATATTGTATCACCGGAAGGCCAACCGGTAGCGGATGCCTTGAACAGAAATCGAAAGCATCGCGCAATTGTTGGTTAAAGAGTGGATTTTATTGGAAGGAGCGGGACTTGAAATTTAAATTGAGGTAGGAAACCTCTCGGTCTGATGGCTATATTAATGATTGAACTGGAAGTGCAAGTCAAGATCAAGGCATTGCGATCTGCGAACTTTGAGATTCGTAAAATTTTGAGTATGAATGACACTAAGAGGAAACCGGACTTTCGGTGTCCGAGGATGGAATTCTTAAGTTTCAAGACGTTTGTGTGTACCCGATGACTTGGAACTTAAAGAAGAGATTTTGTCGGAAGCTTATAGGAGCCACTACAAGATTATTCCGAGCAAAGCATTAAGATGCACCGTAATCTCCGACAAAGACTATTGGTGGAACGAAATGAAAGCAGAGATATGGCCAGGCATGTGGCTAAGTGTTTGACGTGCCAACAAGTGAAGGCACAGCATTGTAAGCCTGGTGGGATGTTGTAGCCGTTGGAAATCCCAAAATGGAAATGGGAGCACATTACAATGGATTTTGTAACGGGATTGCCAAGAAGCCAGAGGGGACACGACTCTATTTGGGTGATAGTAGATAGATTGACCAAGTCAGTGCACTTCCTAGCAGTGCGAAAGGACTTCGAGCTAGAAAGGCTAGCAGAGTATATGTGCGATAGGTTGTTCGTCTTCATGGAGTACCGGTATCAATCACATCGGACCGTGATCCCCGGTTTACTGCGAATTTTTGGAAAAGTCTACAATCAGCCATGGGAACTAAGTTGCAATTCAAGACGGCCTATCATCCGCAGACGGATGGCCAATCTGAAATGACTATTCAGACTTTGGAGGTTATAATCGAAAGCGTGTGTGCTAGATTTTCAAGGCAAGTAGGAAGAACGATTTACATTTGGTGGAATTTACATACAATAATGATTTCAAAGCAGAGCATCGAGAATGACGCCATTTGAAGCATTATATGGCGGGGCTTGCGAGAACACACCGTTGTGTTGGGATGAGGTAGGAGAAAGAAGTATAACGGGTCCAGAGTTGGTTGAGCAATCGGTGGAAACGGTAAAGATTATCCGAGAAAGGTTGAGAAACATTTCGGAGCCGTCGGAAAAGCTATATCTTGATCAAGGCGAGACCGTTGGAGTTTCAAGTTGGCAACCATGTATTCCTCAAGATCTAAGCCAATGAGAGGATTGTCTCGATTTGGCAAGAAAGGAAAACTGAGTCTAAGGTACATAGGCCCGTTTGAGATTTTAGAAAGGATTGGAACGTTGGTCTATCGCTTAGCCTTGCCGCCAAATTTGTCACAAATTCATAACGTCTTCCACGGGTCGATGTTGAGGAAGTACGAACCGGACCCGACCCATGTGCTAAATCATGAGGTGATAGGCGTGGATGACAGAGTGTCGTATGTGGAGAAGCCGGTTCGAATCGAGGGCGGGAAGGAGCAGGTGTTTTGAGGAATAAGGCGATTCGTTAGTCAAAGTCATATGGGAACATCATGGGACGGAAGTCACCACATGGGAAAGCAAGGAGGCGATCGACACCGGTACCCCATTTGTTTGAGTAGTTTCGATTGGATTGTAAATTTCGAGAACGAAATTTTTTGTAAGGGGGAAGAGTTGTGACATTCAATTTCGCCCATTTTTGGGGTTTATAAAATCGTAATTTGTCGGTGCTTATAGTAAAATCTACGCCAGAAAACCGATCACCCCGGTTATTATTTTAAAATTAGAGATTTCGCTAAAAACTTTTCGATCGAATTTTGTCGTTATTAAGACCCCGAACTTGGCAGTCGATTTTCGGGAGTTTCAGGACGAAATAAATTGGACGGTGTCAATATTATTGTAGCCAACGTTGAGATTGTCAGGAATAATGGAAAAAGGAGAGTTTTTGACCAGTGCAAATTTGGACTAGTAGACCTCTCTCGTTAAAATTTGGTTTAATTAATTTGGCCTTTGTCCCTTTTTATATGCGAGGCCTATTTTAAATCGGTAGATAATTTTCGGTTTTGAATTTGGGCTATTCGGTCGCATTTAATATTTGAATGATTGTTTTTTTTTTTTTCATTTCCTCTCTTTTCTCTTACTCTCTCTCTCTCCACGCCGCACGCTTTTTCCCCCCCCGATGACCAAGACGCCGTCTCTCTCTCTCTCGCAACGCCCCCACAAAATGCCCCGCTCCTCTGCGAGACCAACCCCACTGACATACTCTCTCTCCTCTCTCCTTTTTCCTCTTCTCCTCCTCCTCCTCCTCCTCCTCCTCCTTCTTCTTCTTCTTCTTCTTGGCCGACCGTTCTGGTCCCTTCTATTCCGCTCACCCGACCATCACCGTCGCTCGCTGGCGCCCATCGCCCAACCCGTAGGCGTCGTCCGCCGGAGCCGCCGTCACCGCCGTTCTTTGTCCTCCCTCGGACCCAGTTATTCCTTCTTCCTCCTCTCCTGCCATTGGGCGCTCAGCGGTAGCTACTGCGGCTCACCCTTTCCTTTGTGATCTGCCGTCGCCCGTTGTCCATCGGCACATCACCGCCCCTCATTCTTTGCTCGTGAGACCCTCGATTCCCCTTTTCCTGATGATACGGTGTACCTACTGGCAACCCGAGCCATAACCGTCGCCGCCATCTCAACTTAGCTGCTGCCCCTCAGCAGCTCGCCACCATCGTCTGCCCCTCCCCACTGTCACGTACCGCCATCACGGCAGCCGTCATGGGCCGGCCGTCTTTGCCCCTTGCTCCGCCCCTCCGCCCTCCCCTTCCCCTGTTCTCTTCCTCACTTCCGCCGCCACGGGATCGCCATGATCATGCCACCACCGCCAACACCCCTACCACCTTTCCTCCTTTTGCCACCACGAGCCGCTTCCCCACCTAGGATCACTGTGGGCCTTAAGCCACCGCGTGCACCATCGGAAGCCGCCGCGCCACATCGTCCGTGGGACGCGTTGTCCAGCCGCCATTATCACTCATTCAGCTCGGTTTCAAGCTTAGGACACCCGGTGAGCTTGACCCTAAACTCTAATTAGGATTATTTGCATTTCTAGACAAGTTTAGGGGTTAAATTAGGGTAATTTCGGGGTTATTGTGCAAAGGATGGCGGGGGGTTGATGTCATGACTGATTTGGTGAATTATAGTGACTGCTTGATGAGGTTTCAAGCGGCTGTGTAAGTGCTTAGAGATGGCTGGTCATGTTTGGAATGGAATAGCCCAAGTTCGGGTCTAGAATGTGGATTCTAGTGCTACTTTAATTGGCATTATGGTGACTGATCAAAATGATATTTTGGGGAGTTAAATAGAAAATTTTGAGAATATTTAGTGGCCTAGAGTGACCGGTGTGGGGGCTGTCCATATCGGGTTTGAATCAGAAAAGCGCGATCAATTTGGGGGTTAGATTATGGAGGTGATTAAGGGTTGTGATTGTTGTCGATTTGGTGGATTGGTATGATGAATTAATAGAGAATTAGAGGCCGAGATGTCACGCCCGCACTTCTCAGACGCCACATCCCTCGCAGAGGTCGATTCTTGTGCGACGTCCGGTGACGCGTTGCCGACCCAAACCAAACACGTAGATTCAAAGCACATCTTAAAGTAATTAAACCACCCGCATACAGATAAACGATAACCGAGGGTAACCGCGAAATCAATACTTGAACTAATACTTTGGAATTCATATACAATATCCAAGTATAGCCGAATACCAAAAATCAAAAGCGGTTCAAGCCATTACTAAGTAAAGTGATCGGTGGCTCGGGCTCAAGGCACTACATCTAGCCAGGGGCTTCTCCCAAAAATGCATCAAGACACCTGTCATCCTCAAGTAGGGGATCCCCGAAAAGTTGGTTTTCAATAATCGTGAGAATAAATCTCATTGAGTAATTCCCTAAACCTAAACTAGGCTAACGTGCACCTCCTAACAAGTACTAAACCACACGCCAATACACACATAAGCGGCTGGGGCCCTCGGGCCTAAATCTAATCTCACTAGACCCTGGGTTAGGCGTCAAATCAACAAAAGTAGCTGCACAACATAATTTAATCACAGCACATACACGCGCATTTCGATGTCTGGCGCATGTTATGCATATGCTAGTGCTCGCACTCATGCTCATGCCTCATCAATGCATTATCGCACACTTGCACACTAGCACTCAACCATTTCTCAATTTCTCTTTTCGACTGCGTTAAACGCATCAGGTTAAACCGCATAAAACGCATCAAGTCATTCACTTCAAGATCGATCTCCGCCCGCGTAATACGCATCGGGCTCATGACATCATCACCCGCGTAAAAGCGCATCGGGTTGGTCATCTTCCGGTAACTGGGCATCGCCCCGCATAACACGCCTGGGACGAGTTCACACCCCGCGTAACACGATCAGGGGTTTATTGTGATCACACACCCACAAGCACCAATTCCAGATCTGAACCCCGTAAAACGATCGGGGCATTTTAAGTGATCACAATGCAATTGTCATTCGGCACGCTCAGATATGCACATGTCGTGCCAATGCGTGAGATGCATATTCATGGTTATTCATTCACACTTGGGCATTCACATGCGCCGAATCACAATGTAACAAGCTCAACTTGCACCGCAGATATTCAATTTCACAATTCAACATGCCCACTCGCATAATCAATTTCAATTCAACCATGGCATCAATTTAACACGCAATTCATGCACAAAATTCACACAACCGAGTCAACGGATTTTACGCATTAGGGGCCCGCCATGCTATCCCACTCCTAACCACGCTAAACACGCTACATGGCATCATCAAATTAACCACCACCAAGGCTCAATTAGCCAGTCAATTACACAGTGCAATCCTTCCCAGAAATTTCACGGCTAAACCTCAAATTGATCGCGCCTTATCCAAATCAAATCCAGTCGTGGACGACCATTATACCGTGATTTTCTAGGCTAATAATTATCGCCACAATACTCTATTGCACTCCCCAAATATCATTCTAATTGTCCACCACGAAATTAAATACGGCGCGTATTATAATCCACATATTACACCCAATCATCCCCGACTTAGGCCGATTTAATCCAAACCGTCCAGCCCACTTATCGCGCCTCTCGGGCCACTAATCCTCCAATAATTCAACATACTAATCCACCAAATTGGCCACAATCATAATCCCTAATCACTTTCACAATTTAACCCATAAATTAACCCCTAAATAACCCTAATTAACCCTAAACTCGTCTAGAAATGTAAATTAGCATAATTAGGGTTTAGGGTCAAACTCCGGGGGTGTCCCACGCTTAAAATGGCGGATGAACGATTCACGGAAAGTGAACAATAAGAATCGGTGGTGAACAAAGTGCCAAGCGGCGAATGTGCTGATCGGGTCGAAAATGCATGCTGACGGGACTACAAGTGTGGTCTAATGATGTAAACGGGGCAAAGAACTGCCGGAATGAAAGAAAGAATCCGCAAGACGGTGAGTGGCGTACTCACGGCGGCGATAAACGGAGCAGGATCGAAAGAGAACGGAGGAAGAGGGGAGGGCTTGCCACCTGTTTTGGGGGAGACAAAGTAGGGCCGGCCGGGAGGCCGAGGGTGAGGGTTGGCAAACGGGCGGCAAAGAAGAACGCTGCCGTCGGACGAGCCGACGGCTGGCGACGAAGCTTCACGGGCCCGTTTCTGCAAGGCCGACACGGAGGCTACCGGCGTGGGCGGGAGAGGGACGCGGCCGGACGATGCAATCGCGGCCGGGCTAGTTCGAGCGTGGCGAGTAGCGGGCGACCAGCCATTGCCGCTGATGGGGGAGAAGGAAGGGCAAACAGGCTACGTGACGCCGACGGCAACGAGGCTGCCGGGCAACGGCGGCGCGGGGGCACCTGGCGACACCCATCGGCCCCCGGGCGCGACGAGCCCTGGACGGGCAGGCGTAACCAAACGCTGGGGAGGACGAATCGCAAAACCGAGGGAAAAGAAGGAGGAGGAGGAGGAGGAGGAGAGAGAGAAGAGAGGAGAGAGGGAGACAGAGGGGATGGGGTAGGGGTAGGTGGGGAGGGAGCGGGGAGGTGACGCAAGCAGAGAGGGGGGGGGGGAAAGAGGAGAGAGAGAGAGAGAGAGAGAGAGAGAGAGAGAGAGAGAGAGAGAGAGAGAGAGAAAATGAAGAGAGAGAAAGGGGGTAACGCAAGGCACGGGAAGGGGCCGAGAGAGAGAGAGGAGAGAAAAAGAGAGAGGAAAGATTTAAAATTTAAAACTTGAGCGAACCAACGGACACGGTCCAAACTAAAAATCGACCCATCGGTCCCGATTTAAATTGAAAAGGGCCCAACGGTCCACGATAAATCCCGACAATATTCTAGGGCATACGGCCAAAATAAAAATACTCCGAACCACACTCACGAGGGAGGTCTATCAGTCAAATTCGCACCCGACTCAAAAATCCACTTTTCCACTATTCCTCGATAATTTTCGACGTTAGCCACAATAATATCAACACCGTCCAATTTATTTTGTCCCGAAACTCCCGGAAATCGACTGCCAAGTTTATGGTATAAATAACGGTCAAATTCAATCGAAGTGCGATTCTAGCAAAATTTCTAATTTTTAAAAATAAGAACCCGAGAGTGATCGGTTCGGGCGAAATTTCATTATAAGCGCATTGATTTAATTACACGTTTTATAATTCCCAAAAATGGGCCAAAATTCGGACTATTACGAGAGGGCGATAAATGGGTTGGATAGATTTGGATTGAATCGGCCCGAGTTCGGGAAAGTTCAGGTTGGATATGTGGATTATAGTCTTGGCGTCGTAGTTGGTCTTGTGGTGGCTAATCTGTATGGTGGGGGGAGCATAATGGAGCATTTTGGCGATAATTATTAGCTTAGAAATTTCGGTGTAGTGGCTGCCCATAACGGGATTTGATTTGGGCGAGACGCGATTAATTTGAGGTTTAACTATGCAATTACGGGAATGATTGCAGTGTGCAATTGACGGACTAATTGAACCTTATTTGTAATTAATTTGATGATGCCATGTCACATGTCTAGCGCGACTAGGAATGGATTAGTTTGGCAGGGCCTCGAATGCGCGAGTGCTTGTTGACCCGGTTATGTGAATTTGTACATGGGTAGTGTGTCAATTTGATGCTATGGCTGATTTGAATTGATTGTCTGATTTGGACATGTTGATTTATGAATTTGAATATGCACGGTACAAGTTGAGTATGTTACATCGTAATTCGCACATGTGGATGCCCAAGTGTGAGCGTGATAGCCATGAGTATGCATCACAAGCATTGGCACGGCATGTGCATATATACGAATGTGCCGAATGACATGTGCATTTTGATCACTTAAAATGCCCTGATGCGCTTTACGCTTTGGGTTCGGGAATAAAAATTGGTGCTTGTGAATGTGTGATCACAATAAGCCCCTGGCGCGTTTTTACGCGGGGTAGTGAACCCGTCCTAAGGCGTGTTACGGGACGATGCCCAGTTTACGGAAGATGATCAATAATGTGTCATGAGCTTGATGCATTTTACGCGGGTAATGTGTCATGAGCTTGATGCAAAGATCAATCTCGAAGTGATAGACCTGATGCGTTTTACGCTGGGTCGGACCTGATGCGTTTAACGCGGGTCGGAGGAGAAGTGGATAAATGGCATGAGTGCTAGCATGCAAGTGTGCGATAATGCATCGATGAGGCATGAGCATGAGTGCGGGCATGAGCATATGCATGACATGTGTCGTGACGTCGTGATACGTGCTTATGTGCCGTGATTGAGTTCTGTGGCGTGATTGCGATTATTCATTAAATGCCTAACCTGCAGGGTCTAGTGAAATTTAGATTTAGGCCCGAGAGCCTGAGTCAGCTTATGTCTTGAATTTATGTGTTATTTAGTACTCGGAAGGAGGTGCACGTTAGCCTAATTTAGGTTTAGGGAATTACTCGCTGAGATTCATTCTCACTGTTGTTGAAACCCAATTTTTCAGACCCCCAGCCTTGAGGATGGCGGTGTACCGAAGTGTTTTGGGAGGAGCCCGGCTAGTTGTAGTGGCCTTGAACCGCTTTTGATTTTTGAGCGTGGGCTGTAATTGAATATTGTGTCTGGTGCCCAAGATCGACGCAAGTGTAATTGTTCATGTTGTTTGCTAAGTGGCTGTCCTTGGTTATTTGGTTCAAAAATGTTGGTGTTGTATTGCTTCCGCGTGTGCTTTAATCTCTGTGTTGGCCGTTGGGTCGGCGATGTGTGTCCTGGGACGTCGCACACAAATCAACCGTGGAGGGATGTTCGCACGTCGTGAGAGTTCGGGCGTGACACTATGTCTTCATGTGATCTTGTGGTATTTTATGGCATTAGATGATGAGTGTATAATCTAAAATCACTGTCCGAGCTTTTCGTTTTATGACTTGTTAATGTTTCATTTTATTTGTATGTCTATATATAAGCTATGGCTAATGGATCATAGTGGCAAGTGGTGATCATTAAAGGTAATGACTTATTGCAATTGTTCAATTAATAACACAGGTGGAACCTGGATAGACCCTAAAATCAACCTGGAACTTGTGATAGGGTAAGTTCCAAATTTCAAAAAATGAGCAAGCTATTCTCATGGGTAGGTTCCAGGTGAAACATGTACAAAACATGGAACCACTCACCCCTAGTATCGATTCACATAATGACTTCTCATTTTAATTGTATTTATTTGATCCATAATATTAGAAAAACTAGTCTTTTGTATTCTCTTTGGTGAATAATAAGCTTGCTTAGTATTGTTGTGTTCATTTTCGTTTTATTTAACTTAAAATGAAATTAAAAAAAAAAACCTGTTAGACTTTGGAACCTACCTTGGAACCTGTGACAGGATAGGTTCTAGGTTGTAAGTTCCGACGGGTAGGTTTCGATTCTAAAAATAAGAAAACTTGTACGGAGGGTAGGTTTCGGGTTCTAGGTGGAACCTATAAAGAACCTGGAACCGCTCACCCCTATTACAAATAGTTTACATTTTCTTTATCACATAGCTCAAGTCTTTTGGAGATTGAAATTACAAATAAGAAAAGTTATATGCACTCATAGATAATCGTATAATTAAAATTTTAATCGCATATAATTCATATGTTGAATTATGTGGATCATCATTGTTGACGATTAATAGTTTCTACTAACGTTTCTATTTAAATTCTTCATCCTCAATCATAAAAATTTAATGGGAAAGAAGATGAATCGGACTTACATAACGTGACATATATTGATACTCCAAAAATGGATACATTGTTTTAACCAATCTATTAAATAATTGAGCCAGCAGCAGCTCAACCACAACAGTTTGTTTTTGTGAGAAAATGTTAGATGCTTTCAAAGCATCATGTGATCAACCACCCAAGCGAGTATTCAATCTCTAATTTTTATGGAAAAGATTGGTTGAAAGGATCATCATGCGGTGTTTAGGGAGCACCTTTCAATCTCTCTTTCTGTGCATGCATTTCCCTACTGCAATGATTCTGTCGCTTCAATATGGCTTAGGAGTCTGGACAATTTTAAGTTCTCATGAGGAGTGCTATATGCCACTACCAAAAAGTCCAATGTGAGGCAATTATTAGGGTCCAATAAGTAAGGTATTTTTAAATGAAAATATGTATTAAACTAAATCTAAATCGTCAAAATTGAAGACATTTGTTTATGCACTAAGTTCACCCAATTATTCTATTCAATAGATAACCGTGCCACTAATGCAACGATCAGTTTCTAGAATTCAACCATAATAATACCGCATGTCTAAGTTCGATCCATTAAATCTCAATGGTTAAAAGGATATATCTTGCATGAAACCCATCTTATCTAATGTGTATGATCCAATAATCCATTTTAAATAAGATTCATAGAAAAAAGTTTCGAAACGAGGTGGATGACCATAGTGGTACAAGCGAATCAGATTTTAAACCGTGTCCCCATCCATCGATCGTAATAGATGATAATAAGTTTTTGGATTGTGGGCTAACCTATGTTCTAATTTATAGGTGTAAGAGGAATTTGTTCAGCGATTACCTCAAAAATTAAACTTGTGGAAGATCATAAATTCTCATCCTTGAATTTCTTGTGAACAAATCCAAGTCGGTAATTTGAGTTAAGTTCAGCTGAGATTTACACGTCCAAATTTGAGCTGAGATTGACACGTCCAAATTCGATTTCATTACTATAATGTGTGAAGTCTAGCTAAGCAGAAAAGTTTAGAATTTCTTTATTTTTTTTTAATGAAAGGTATTACCTGTGAAAAATGATTCGTGGTCGAAAAATGAAAGAATTCCAAATGTAAATTTGAAGACAAGCAAAGTGGGGAAAATCAAGGAAAGAGTGGCAGTTTGAAGTTTAAATAGAAGGGAATGACATGAATTTGTGGCAGAGTTAACACAATTTATTCGGGACGATTCCGAGAGATTTGAGTTAGTACACTCCGAGCGCGGCAAGTTAAGGAGGTCAAACCCTAAGATTTTCCTATTGGACTTAACGTCAACTTATGTCCTTATGGCATGGGCCACTTGTCCCTAACTTGTTTCCTCTTGACAGGTGGCAATACAACATCCGTCGATCTTAACACGACATCCTCTTTAATGGCAATTTCTCATCTTTCACCATAAATACCCTAATCCATTTTCTTGATAGTTATATTCACAATGGGAGATGCACTGCTTTAATCTCTTCGATAGCAATGTATCAACCTCTCACCTGCCACCTTGCATTGAAGTCCCTTAAGATTGTTGAAGCTCCCATTCTCTGCTTCATTCATCCGAATGATTGGTATTACTCGTGCCCAGTACTCACCCTCTCTTTGCTAAAGAATCGTGTGTGAAAGGACAAGGTCTTCTATAACAAGTCCCAGATAATTGGTATTACTCGTGCATAGGGCCGTCAAATAGTGGGTTGTGTTGGATTTGTGTCGGGTCAAGGATGATCCGATCAAAATTGACTCATTTAATCATTTTTAACCTATTATTCAAATTTGGCAACTCATACTCGACCCAACTCATAATACTAAAATACATCTATATCTAATCCAACTTATGAAAACCATACCACTCATTTAACCCACCTTAAAATCTTCACTTGTAAATGTTACTTGGATAAGAATTTCATATCGAATTTAAAAAGTAAATTAGCACAATTAAAATATGTTAGTAAATATAGCAAAAACACACAAAAATAATGAAACATTGTAGAAGGAAAAGAAAAAGGAAAGAAAAGAAAAGGAAAAATTTTGAAAATTTTTCCAAAATTACAAAAAAATCGTCCATGTCATCAATGATTGATTGTGCCAAGTCGGATGGCACCGACTAGACCGCCACGATAGTGATTTTTTTTGCCAAAATTGGTAAATCATAAAATATTTAGGGCTACAAAGTGGCCAAATTAAACAAATTTAGAATTGAATTGATCAACGAGAAAAACCAAATTAAGTAAAAGGGTCTCAATACAATCCAAACAAGTTAAAATTAAAAAGGAACGGTGGATGTGAAGTTATGTGTAAGTTAATTTGAAAAGACAAAACTAAAAGTGAAAAGGCATCAGATAATTGAAAGGGGCCGACGAGTTGGAATGGAGGGTTTTGGTGTCATTAGTTTGAGATCTTTCATAAGCAATACAATATTTTTAGTTACTTTTTGCTTTTTATTTAATATCATGACTCACCAAAACAATATTGACATATAAATATATACATCATTTTTTATTGTAATATTGCACGAACTAAGGATATTCTTTTTGTTTGCAAATTCATAAATATAAGAAATCACATCTGGTTTCTAAGCGTATCTAAACAAGCTTACCTCAACTGGTCTGTGTTTACAAGTAACTCTGAGTAGCATACACATGGGCTGAAATGTACGTGGCCCAATTGCTAAAAAGCCGTGCGCAACCCAATTAAAATAAGTTAATTAATGGGTATGAGGTAAATTCATTTAGACCCACTTATAGTTGGACTTTGTATTTTAAACCCTTTTCAATCCAATTATAAAATTGGGGTGACCCATTATACACCCAATTTTAATAAATATGAGTGGAAAAATGAGTCCGCTAATCCATTTTGCCCCCTTTACCCGGGCACAACACTTGTCCTCTTTTACTAAAAAAATCTCGTATGAACCTGTGACAAGTCCTCTACAATCACCAGTCTCTCCCTCTTCTAGCCATCGTATAAATCCAAGTCATCTTGAATCTTGATCATCACAAAAAGAAATGAGAATAGATAAAAATAAATAGGAAAAATATAATATACGTAAGTTATAGGAAATTTTACGTAATCAACCAATTCATAATTGATGTTAGGATAATAAGACCTCATTCTTAATTAATGGCATACGTATAAAGCCACTTCTATAAATCCTTTTTCATACAGGCAATGTCTGCCAAAATTTATTAAAAGATAAACCTAAAAAATGCATAGCAACATAATGTCCCTCACTTAAGCTAGCCTCCATTATCTCCCAGACGTTGTTTTCATCACAATTTGTAGCATCACTCATCACTTCACACTATCATCCAAGGACCTCAACACCTCCCCCTCGATATCAGTGGATTTGCAGCATCATACGATTCGTGAAAAACATTTTTTCTCAAATTTATTAGAGAATTCAGTCGAACAGTTCATCGTTCGATTGCGAGAACATCATCCCCATCCCCTTCCATCTCATCTTCATTCATCGTGGATATTCGTAATTCCATCATGATAGAATTCAATTCGGTGTTCACCCCCATGGAATTGAGGTTTCAAAGAAATCTTGAACTCTTCATATTATTCCAACTTCAACTCATTCTCTAACATGAAATGGGAGAGAGTTAGAAAGCATGGAATACAAACCCGCTTCAAATTTGGCCACTTTGTCCCTCAGCACTTCTTGACTTCACAATCTTCACTGAATAAGATATGATTTTTTTTCCTCCAAATCACTCTCCATCCTATAACTTAACTTTTCTTTTTGGCATTGTCATCAATTTGTTTCCCTTTTCAACGCTTCAACTGCCTATTCCAGAGTACCGGCTTTGGACCTGCTTTTGTGGACTTCGACGCTCTAGAGAGTTCCTAATTCACTGGGCGAGACGTCGCTGGCCTTTGAAACAGAGCAACAACGGAGACGTTAATGGCGGACGGAAGCAAAGAAGCGCACGTAACCATGACGAGGAATGCAGAGAAAAGAGAGGGAGAGAGAGTCAACGGACACGATCATGGGGTTGTCGAGCACGTTCAGAGAAGCTCGCTGGACTTCAATCTTCGAGAGACTTGCTTTCACTCGGCCACCAATCCAAAGCTTAAGGTCACCACCGCCGAGTCTCGATTATCTCTATTTTGAACATGTACTCCTCGAATCCGAGTCCAGCTTCTGTCATTTCATCGAACACCTTCCTTGCAAACTTGATTCCTCCTCCACAGCGCAAGCAACAAACGGCTTCAAAACGCCGCCCTCAGAATAGGGGCCGAACTGAAGGGATGGGCTGGAGATTTATTATTTTCTCTTCTCTCTTCTTTTTCTTTTTCTTTTTCTTTTATTTTTCTTTTATTTTGTTTTCATAAAAATGCATTTTCAACTTGTCGGCAAATATTTATGTGTTAAAATCTCCCTAATCGACTCTTTAAAAATACAGCACTAGACAAAAATTCAAGTTTATGTGTCCTTGCGGACCTAGGCCCTCTTATAATTCTTTTTGTGAAAGATGTGTAACAAAGGTAGCACTCTTACTAATGCCACTTAACACAAAATTGATATGAATCAATTAGTTTATTACAAAATTACAGTGGAAGTTCCAAAGATACATAAAGGCATTCAGCTTTGGAATCGAACACAAAAATCGCAATATTATTATCAAATTTTGACATCAAAGATCGGTAGCATTGGACTCAATTTCTTTCCATCGATAATAAAAGAATATCGTATAAACTTTGGATATAAGAGTATAACTCTTGCAAAATTGCAATAATGTTGAGTTTGATCAAATGTCAATCAACCTTAATATGTGCCTCAAGTACATGCACATATCATAAAATGAATTCATACCTTACAAGAACTAAGCATCTCCCAAAGGAGATATTATATATGTATCACTAAGTTGATTCACTTAGCAACAAGATGCTGTAAAATACTCTATATGACGAGCTCACATACATGTAAGGCCATACAGATGCCACAAGTTTAACAAGGAATTTCTTTTATAAGCTTCCATCTCATATAATCAAAACTAGCCAATACCTTCATATTTCAATCTAGCATTTCAAAGGAGACAATCGAACAAAACCTTGAGAGTTTTGATGTATTTTTTTTTTTTTACAAACTCGCCTGTAGGTGGAGAATGCAATAGACAACTAGAAATTCTGTCTATTGCCAATCAAAATGGCACATCTTATCGTACAAAGAAATCCAACATGCCGATTAATGCGAGATTGATAAGAATCGATATTTCATCCGAGTGACTATCCTTATGATCATAATAGAATCCCCATTACGACAGAGTAAATAACTCGTCAATTGGAGCCTCTCATTGAAGCTAATTATGAGACAATATCAGTCTAAGAAAAAGCTTATCTCCTATGGGCAAACAAGCCTCCTAGACTGGTGTGTCTTACTACACCGCCTCAAATCCTCAATGTACAGATTACAATAATGCTCTCTAGGATGTGATTGTATATCATTAGATAATAAACATCCCATGAAGATTACGACTTGTGAGTGCTCCGCAAGTCACAATGAGTGAACCAATTTGACAGTCAAACACCCTTATCAAAATGTGCAAGTATTCTCGAAACCGGAATGTTAAAAATAACCAATGGTTACATGAGCAATTCCACCGTTCTCAATATGTGAAGCACTCGGTGCTCAAGCACATATTGAATCACGCCGACATCTTCAGACACGAATGCTCAAATAACATGAGAAAATTTTTTCGTGTGTCCCCACAAGTAAGTGACTTTAGCAACCAATCACTCATCGTACATCATGAAACATTTTATCCACTTTAGAGACTTTGTTTCAAACTGGAATGTTCAAAAACACAATATTTCAAAGAGAATATGTATGTAATTTCTCATATCAAAGTAATTTTGTAGCACCTAACTTATAAAAAAAATTATGAGTATTCAATTTATCTCAATTTATCTAAGATAAAATCTACCGTAAATATGCCAATTAAAAAAGATGGACATTGGCACATGGAGCACAACGCAAAAGACCGCACTGAAAATGGAGCCCAAAAGACTTGTCACGTGCCTAGACGCGCTTCTTCTGCGCATGGGGTTGGCCTTGCATACACGTACAGTCAATCATCGTCAACCTCTGGCTAGACCCTGTGATATCCTGAAAATTCGATCAAATTTGGTAATTTATGAAATGGTGATTTCATCGACGCTCTATTAGTTAATTCTCAATTTGGCCTGATCATCCAAAGAATACTAACCAAAGAGGAAAGACTATCAAAGAATTTTCAATGACCACCCGTTAGTTTCGAGATAAACTATAGTTGCGATTGATCGAGTTCGACCATGAATTATGATCTGATTTTGCATGTCAGTGTTCAAGGATATCACATTCGAACTATAGGACGTCGCCTCATAAATTTTCTGAATTGGCCATAGAAAATTATTTGCTAACTTGCCCTTCTAGAAACCTCTTTGTTAGATTAAATCTTGGCCGTTGGATGGAACTTGAAGAGCAAGGCTTGATCTTGGTTGTTGGATAGAACTTGGACTTTGGAGGCACCGCCATCATGACATGCATTAATGGCCATAAGACTTTAGGGGCATCTCATCATGTTATTTTGTCCATTATTCATTAATGCAAAGATTTTCAATATCAATTTATTAATGGCATTTCATGATGATATTTGGCTCTTATTCATTAATGCAAAGATTTTCAAGATCATTTCATCATGACTTTTGACTTATATTCATTAATGGCTAAGATTTTAAGAAGATTTTAAGAAGATTTTAGGAAAATTTGGTAATGATGATAAAATCTAGGAAGATTTGGTAATGATGCTATTTTGTCTCTTCTTGCTTGGGCTAGTATAAATAGAGAGAGGGAGAGAGAGAGAGAGAGAGAGAGAGAGAGAGAGAGAGAGTTTTCTCACGCCTTCCTCTCCTCCCTCACGCCACCACCCTTGAGACCCGTAGATCGCCGTCGTGTGCCGTTCATCGCCGCTTGCCACTTGTCGTGTCAAGCCGAGGCCACCACGGACAACTCGTGTCGTTGCCGTCGCCCCTCGCGTTGTCGTCGTTTTTTAGGCGAGTAAGTTAACATCTAATCCCTTGTTTAGGATGTTTAACTTGCATTAGGTAGTTTAGCTAGTTAATATTTTAGTGTGTGTGAACTTCTAGAATGAGCATTAGCGAGTCTTGATTGTTAGACTAAGTTGAAATAGATGTTGGATGTTGATTTGAACTCTTGATGTGGTATTTTCATGGCTGAGAAGTGGCGGATCTCAAAGTTGAAGGCGTTTCATGGAGTTTTTATCTTGATTTCATAACTGATTCTATTGTACATCCCTGGTTTCCCATTTTTATAAAGCATTTTGTGGTTAGACTCTTGAAAAGTATTCTTCATAAAAGTTGTTCACAAGATCTTGATCTATAACATACTTAAATTTCAGATTTTTTGAGCTCAAATGGGTTACACGAAGGTCAATTTCTTACCGAATCAGAACTGTTTTATACTGTGGATTCCGTGACCTTCGTGCCTTCTCAGATTTTTATAAAAATTTCCAGTTCAATTCCGACCATGCTTCCTTCATAAGATTTGTAAACGAAATCCATGTCTACAACAAATAAAAATTTCAAAGTGTTTTGAGAGGATTTGGTTTGTAAAACGAGTATTTCTTCTGGTTCAGTTCCCTTGTTTTGGCAGACCAGTTCTGGGTTGTTTCTGAGCCATCAAAATTGATCTTTGTATAAGGATTTTGGGATTGTGTTCATCATGGAAAATATTTGTGAAGGTCTTGTTTATAACATATTCGAATTTTATAATTTTTGGAAATCATTTGTTATGCCTTTGAGATTGATTTCCCAAATCATGCAAATCTGTCCAATTTTACTAAATTTCCATGATCTGCTGGTTCTTACTTGAAAGCATTGGTTTTTGATTTCTGACTTACTAGAAACAATAACCACACTTATCTAGCCTTTTAATGATGTTTATTTGGCATTGATCTGATGTCGAATGCTTTTGTAAATTCATATTTTAAAATGAGGTTCACAAAAGTCGATTGATTTGTTTGTATGTGTGACCACTTGTTATTGTTGTGTGGCATGAATGTGAGCACGATTCATATATGCATTGGCTAAATGAAAAGATAAGATAAGAATTGGTCTGAATGCTTGTGTGCTCGTGTGGTCACACGTTGGAGCCGTCTCGCTATGTATCACTTGACGATGCCCGGTTTATCGAGGTCTGCTGCGTATCGTGTTCGGTTTATCGGATGCCCGGAGATTATCCGGATTGTCGATACTCGAATGCCGGATCGCAGCCCGAGGGTGGATCCGATGCTCTTACGGATACCATCTTACGTGTATCGTTTGATCTTGCCGTATTGGAATGCCGTCATCTTGTGTATCGTTTGACGTTGCCGTGCTCGATGGGGTGGGACGATGCCCGGTTATGTCGAAGACTGCCATCTTGTGTGTATCGCTTGATGTGTAGTGGCCAAGAGGGATCGTAATAAATGGAATACGTGTGATGCATAGTGCTTGATTATGGGGTAGAAACCGCAAAACATGGTATGAGACGTGCCCAAGTGGATTCTGCCTTATAATCGAGACACGCTTGATCGTGATGTATTAATGCATGAGAAATCTCATTACACGTTCTGGGTATGTAATGTGTTTGATGCATCATTGTGACATATGACTATCTATATTATGCATAATATGTGTGTCAAGGCGAGGTAAGGATGCCCTGTGGTTGTTTGATAATGTTCTTTGTTGATCTTTGTATTGCCTGTTTAGGGACCCCGAGGTGAGTTGGCCTTCTAAACGGGGCTTAGGCGTTAACTTATTGAGATTTTTATCTCATTTGTGGTTGTTAAACATTTTTCAGGCCCTTAGCATGTTGAGGCACCCAGTATGGTTTGGGGTGCTTGGAAGGTGACTTTTGGTGAAGTAGATTGACCCCAACCTGGCATCTTTTTATAGACTTTTATGGACATGCCCGAAGAGGGCTTGTAAAAATATTCCAGGGGTTAATCAAGTAAATGTTAAAATGATGTTTTAATTTCAATGTGGTAAACCGTTTTCCTATCTATCCTTATTTATTGTTATTGTCTGGGTGAATCTTTGTTTAGCTTCCGCATGCGTAATCAAAAGATAAAATGTTGGGTTGGCGACGCATCCCGAGACGTAGCATCATAATGACCATCGCAGGATGTTGCACGCTCGCAGGGTTGGGCGTGACAAACCCGGTCTAGATTCATTCCAGATCTGGCATTAGAACGTAGCAAATTTGACCCTTTTAGCACAACTGAAGCTCTATCTCGATTTTTATGCATTAAAAACCTAAAATTCTGATTGAATGCTTTAATTCGAAATAAAGTCTGTGATTTACCGAGAGATAGACTAATAAACGAAACTTGCTCATTCATCTAATAGCCTAATGATGGTCCAATTATAAGGAATTTGTACCATTAACACTTGGTCTCGTCTAACCCTAGCAACCGAAACACCCAAAACTTGATTCTGGTGCCCTGAATGGATTTCATTTGAAATCAAAGCTGCAAAATGACCAAAACTGCTACAGGCAGCACGATAGTGAAGCCGATTTGGACATATAATAAGAAATCGACATCCCATTTGAAGCTTGTTTACTCCAATCATAAGAAATTCGCACAGTAGAACTGATATTCAACGTAGAACAGAACTCCCTAACTGATTTTGGGCATTAACAAGTAAAATTGTCGAAATTGCACCGCATGATTTTTGGTTCTCTTATTCATGCCAAAATCTTCAAGTTGGAAATTCTTGTTGCACAGATTATATTAGGGCACGAAATTTATGGAGTATAAGAATCATTGCATGAGTAACAAAAGCCACAAATTAATTGTCCAAACTAACAACCGAAAAGGTCAAATTGCAAATTATCATTTCCAATTCACATGCCCTTCAATATTTGAAATTTGTACAGCATAGGCCGAGTTATAATACAAAATTTGCCAAGAAGATTTAACATAGAACCGGTATTTAAAATCCCACATTGATACCAAAAGAATTGAATTCCCGAACTCGCCCATAAAAACCCCCTGAAATATATGCACTATACATGTAATTACATAGAGATTATGCATCAAATGAATTCTAAACCCACATGTCAAAACTCTCCCTAATCGTTCAATAACAAGAGTTCATCTTCACTTGTGCATTTCATCGAACTGGTGCAGCATCCCTCAGCAAAGGATCTCACATTCAATATTAGGACAGCGTTTCGACCACTAATCATCACATCAGCATTTCTCTGTCTCTACTCTGGACGAAACACCTTTGACAAAAACTAGAATCCTCGCTCTGGCCGGACAAGAAAGTTTTAGGTGCGTGCGAGAGAGAACCTTCATTTGAATGGGCTCAGATTTATATCTTTTCCGAGTGGGCTTTTCTGTGTTCTGCATTTTTTTTATTATTTGTTGATTTACTTATTATTTATTTATTTTTCTATTTTCTTTGTTATTATCTTGTTATTTTTAATTGGAACTTTTATAAGAATGAACACTAGAATTATTGACCGAAATTCGGGTGTCAACAAGGGCTTCTTCAAGGGAGAAAAGAAATTAAGACACCATTACCCCTGCTCCTTTCTATTATTTCTATTGAGGTTCTCTCTAAAGTGGATGACTTTAAGATTTTCTTCAATAAATTTTTGAAATCTTCAATGTACTCCATATATTCCAAAGCTTTCTGGATTGAAACTGAATCCTGATAAAATACAATTGTTTTTGGTTGGATATGAGGACCGATACCATGCTGAGTTGCTTCAATTTAATGATTTTAAATGTGGAATATCGTCTGTTAAGGCTTAGGTTTAGGATCTTCTCTTATCCCCAGTAGACTAAGTGACAAAGGATGTAGGTCCTTGATCAGAAAGATTCCAACTGGAATGACTGAACAGACAGTAAAAACACCTCAAATATGCAGGTAGACCCCAACTGATCAAGTTTGTTGTTATTTACAGCTCGATAAACTATTATTGTCAAATTTATACCATGCCAAAGAAGTTGACATGAAATGCTCAACATTTGTGTAATGGAAGGTCAGAGAATACTCATAGGGCCAAGGTTGCTTGGAAGAGGTTTGTTTGCCTAGAATTGGAGTCTTGTTTCTTTGTAAATGACATGTACACTAAATAGGATATGGTATTAGTGAGGCACGGCACAGCCCTGCATCCTAAGGCCTGTGGCTAGGCACTGGTCTGTTAGATCGTGGACCATTAGGGGTCACACATGATCTAGACCAGAATTATGAAGCTCGGACACATCAATAGCATGCCTAGAATTACCTCAAACTTCGAAAGCTCATAAAAAAAATCAAGATAGATTACAGAATATTTTGATGACAAAAAGTAGCATCAGAGAAGTGATGCCTACACGGGGTTATGCAATAATTATCTTACAATCTGATAATCAAGTTAAAGCATGAAATGGACTTGTGATCACAGCTACAACCCTCAATAAACACATGAAGATCTAGGCAAAAACTGATCCGGATGTGCATCACGCTTCCTTTCTCAGGTCCCTTGATAAAATTCCGTGATTGAAAAAGCAGTAAACGACAATCCATTGTCAGTCAAAGTGCACTGAATCATTTGCGGACACTTTATCGTCAATAACGTTCACACGAATCTCAATACTAAGAGGCCTATCTGAACATCATTATGATTATACAAATTTTTAAGATCTTGAGACAAGATAATTACCCTTAACTGTTTTTGACATCACAAAACAAACAGCAGAGAATCTTATTACGCCAGAATCTGCACCAATGATGTCACATCTAGATTTGCACTTTTCATGTAGTATACAAAGAGTCAGAAAACTATTAGTTCATAAGTTATTTTGCGATGAGTTCACCTCAAGAATGGGAACTATCTTGAACTGCAAGTTTGACTATAGGTTTAGTCAAATGAAGAGATTAACTGACACTGACAGGAATAAGAACAATGGCCATTATAATTAGAATAAACCAAGAATCAGGAATGAAGAGCAAGGATGTTGTCTAACTTCATTTTGAAGACCTTCATATTGCCTCGTGATTGAATACCACCATGCAAGAGAATTTATAGTTATAGATATACTCAATTGTCACATGAGCATCATATTGTACTGCCACAGCAAGAAACATTGCCACAGCACCCTAATCTGAGCCATTCAATTGTTAACAGGCTATGCTACAGAAAGGTCTCACCATGCAGCCCATTTGTCATATGCACAAGTAACTGATAATCGTTCAATATGCAGCAGAGGTGGTTCATAATACCATACATGATGTACATTATGTTCAGAAAAGCAAGGAATCATAATTTCAACAGTCTTACCTAGTTGTGCAAAGGCATAAGAAGATTCAACAGGAAGAATCAATGCATATTGATCTAATGAGAAGCCTGAGTAACCTGTGACCTGTGAGGATTTGGAGCTGAAAATCAAATATTAGCATTCAGCATACATATATATAAACAAATCGTAGATTCCACAATGTCATAAACAGAGAATGAATGGAGAAGGAGGGGAAAAAGGGAGAAGAGAAATGATACTTCATGTAACAAGGTTCAACAAAACAAAGAAGAAACATGAACCAAATTGATTTTATCATTGCAAAGGCAAATTATTTAAGGCCATCTTTTCTGTTTTAAAGCATACTAATTATCTCTGAGGCATGAAAAGGTTATGGTCCAATCAGTCTCTTGAAATATTTGCAACTGCAGAGCATAAATTGGACAATTGCTCGACCAAGAATCATATAAGTTTAGTAACTCACAATAGGGATCAAGGAAGAAGATATTTCTCTCTAACGAGTCTAACCAATGGATTATCGACTGTTAAGATACTGCACTTCGTCTTTTTCCTTAACCAAGGACATGACATCCCATTTTTAAATGGTAATTTGGCTAGGTATACCGAGTCTAGAGGTAAGCTACTTGTGATTAACAAGGTATCTGAAAATTAGCCAAGGAAAAAGACAGACTGGGCCTCTGGAAACTCTATCTTTTGTTTACTGGGCCAATTCTAAACCTAATTATAGCAACCATTATAAGGGTGAACACCGCTCCACTCAAGCAACTATACTTAGTGTCGGTTTGGATAAGTGTATGCACCATCTCAAGATGAGCACTCTTGAGCACCCTATCCTTGATGGAGAAAACTTCTAAATAGGTTCTTATCCAACCAATGCCCCACTAGTTCGATGCTTGCAATTTCATTAACCCTTAAGTCATTCCAAAACACTCCATTGGGCCAGCTTTATTTACCGGGGATCAGCAAATAATTCTCCACATCAAGGATACAACATATCTTCACTACAGCAAACAATTTACATATGGACAAGTGAGAGAGAGACAGAGAGAGACAGAGAGAGTTGTTCAGCAAGATCTATAATCACCGAAAGCCCCAGCTACAGTTCTTTCTCTAGCTGGTTGAGAGAATTTATTGAAAAGTAGGAAAAAAAAAAGAGGCTTCCTGAATTCTTCTTAATCAATATTGAAGGGGATAGGTGCTAGGAAGATTGTCGTAGTAGGCTCTAAAAGATAAATTTTTCCAGAAAGGTCTCTCATGGAGGCATTGCTAGCAGGCACAATGCTCACCTTCATTGATTGATAAAGAAAACTTTGGTTCAAAGGTAGAATTTCTCTATTATGCTCATAAAAGCCTCCTCTAAAGTATTTAACTATGGGTCCATTGAAAACGAACTACCAGTTCCCTTGGTTTATCTAATGTAAATAGGTGCACACTGCATTATAATAACATTCTTTCGAACAGACAGTTCAACTAATTAAAATGGTTGATCGCCATTTATACCATTAGGGTTTCCTCGTTCATAAAAATCTCGCAGAAGAGAAATGGCTTCCGATGCCATTATACCCCCACAGCATTTGAAACCCTCAGATCCAGAGTTCCCAACACTGCAAGAGAAAAAAGAAAAAAGATGGAAACATTCATAAATCAGGCAGATGCATCCCAGAATGCTTTTGACTCATAATCAGATTATTAATCGCAACGTAAATATAAATTTCAAGCTCTAAAAGTATGAGTTCTCATGGTTTATTCTGTTTCCCTGAACTTGCTGTTGAGATGCATCCTTGGTACATCTCTTGCTTCTTCCCCCAATACTTGAGCTTGTTCTTTCAAAACTAACACTTTAAACAGAAAAACAATGTCTGTAATCTAGATTAGCAACTTCGTGTACTGCTCAGATCACAATAAAACAGATCCTGTTTCACTACATTTTAACTTTATGTCGACAAAGTTGGAGTAAAAAATTGATGAGTTCTGAACAAACTTAGGAAACATGAAATGTTAGCTCATAACAGTGTCAGACAGATGAAAATCATACTGTAAACACAAGCAATGCACCACAATTTAGCAGGCACACGCTCTCATGTATGCAAGAAGAGACAATTGCAACTATTAAACAAGAAGGCCGATCAGAAAGCATAAATTTTGCCTCATAGTTAAAATATCATACTTCTTTGAAGATACTATATCTCTCGATTTAAACAAGATAACATTAAAGACATCAAAGAATCTCACTGCAGTGAAAAAAGTCAGGAAGAAGAGATGAAGAAACAGGGGAGAGAGGGCAAAGGAAAGAAGATACTAATGTTAGCTTAACATGTGGCACTTCCAAAACTGTAAACTTTTTAAGGCAAATAAAGAATATAGAAATGTCTAACAAGTCACCAAGAATTTAAGAAAAAGGAAACAAAGCGGGAAAAGAAAGAACAAATATAAACTTGACTTCTTAATGCTTCCAGAAACACCTCTTTCTTTTATTTGGACTAAGGAAAGGACAGAAAAGATGGAAAAAGTTCCATGAACCTCCATTTATTTTCGTGGTTATGTGTTGCAATATTCAACGTGCAACAACATACAGAAACACAATGAACCCACATCCATCAGTAATCAACATAAGGAATCATAAACCTCCAGTAATCTTTAGTTGTCAATTGTCATATGCCATAATTTCAAAGTAAAGCTATGTAAATACAAAACCAGCAGCAAAAGCAAGTTCATAAACTGACCTAATGCATGCCTCAGAGCTACTTGAATGCAACGACAGTATTGAGCCACAGCCTCCAAATTTATCATTTGCACAGCCATAATATACTTCCTTTATACCTAAAAAGGGTAATAGTCATCTAATCATAAATAAACAAATTTAGGAAAGTTCAGTTTCATTTTAGTATGATCAATGGATGTACCAATGATAGATAATGCTGCTGCACACATTATGCATGGTTCACATGTCACATAAAGGGAGCATGCTGAAAACTTCTCTGCAACTTCTGCAGCTGAAAATCCAGTCCTCTGCCACCGTACAAGAAGAACATCAAGAGCTTCCGTCTCTGCATGTCTTGTTGCCTATGAAAGCGCAAGGAGAAAAACAACACAAGCATATCAAACTTAGAAGCTTTGTCAGAGAGACAGTTACTCATAGTGTAGTTTCAACATAAATTTACGGAAGGCATTTCATGAGAAATATTTTCTCCTTCTGGTTAACTGATTAAGAGTATATATAAGATTGATAAAGGCATATACTACATGAAGTCAACAAGTTTTGCTCGCTTGAAGTTGCTGAGAATCTCACAAGGAAAAAGAGACTTCGTATTGGATCAGCCACCTCCACCTTTTCTAACAATATTTTTAAATATACCCCTGTAGCAAGGTGCCTTTGTATTTTTTTTATTAATCTCCACAAGATAATAAAAGGGCCAAATATTTTTCACATCAAATATTCATTACTATCCATAAAATCATTTATGGCAATGTATTGTCACCTCATAAATATAGATGACTACAGAAATAGACTATTAGATAAGAGATGATCCCTACCAGAAAACAGGCTTAAACTAGTTGTGTAAATGGTCATTGTATGAAGAACTGTGTCCGAGGAGCAGGTTCTTACATCTTAAAAGGCAATACAATGGTCACAATGCATTTTTAGACCATATAAGTATACCAAAAGTCTAGCTAAAAACAGCCTAAGAGAACAATGTTAGGAACTTCACAAATGCAAATCAAGACCATAATATGGTTCAGTCAAAGCACAATGGTAAATGAAAAACATAAAATGTTGTGCATAATAATTCAAGATTATTGTTGTTGTTAGCCGTAGCCATGTTTTATGAAGAATAATGGGAACGAAATCCCTTACAGCCTAATAATGCATGGAAAATTCCACTTATTAATGGATTTGATCAGATATATTATTTTATTATCTAATAAATACATATTAATGGAGTAACATAAAATGATTGACAATAAACTACGAGTGGATAATTCAAGGTCATTAATTCAGAACAATAACAAAGTGCTATTGGCCAAAATCTATAGAAGGGGGTGGAGAAGCAATGATAAACATACATACATTCCGTGTCTCGTTAGTCCGGTTTCTTCCTGCTGCAATAACATTCCCATCCTCAACTATCACACAGCTGTTCAATCAAAGAGTTCAATCTGAAATCATTCACTAATTAAGACAGAAATACTAATGATCTTAATTTGCAAAAAAAGTAACATATGAAATGCATTTGATCACGGACAATTAGTATCTTACCCAACTGGAACTTCAAGGCTGTCCAACGCAAGCTTTGCCTTATATAAGAAAAGCAAATAGGTCTTGTTACTTGTAAGGAGAAAAAAAATAAGAACACGAGTCAGAAATTCTTTCATGCATGCATAAAGGCAAATTCAAGAGGAAATCAGCATCGTGTTGCCAGCAGTAGAAATATTTCAGTATCAATATGCAGTTACTAATGGAACAAATGCATGTCCCATAGTTATATGATCAAGATCTTGCAGGTCCTGTATAATATACTGGTCACTATCTTCCAAGCAATGATTATCACCCCATACTCATCTAGTAATAGAGATGCAAATCCCACCAAATGGTTAAATTGATATGGCTCTAACAACAATACAGCAAAACAAAGGAACTAATTTGAGAAACTACATGTTGCTCATTCTAGTGTGTCCTATCATGGATACCTCAGAAGCTTTTCTTTCATTAAGAGGTTTCACTCAAACATTCAAAAAGCTTCCTAGTGTTTAAGCTTCTGGGTCATTTTCCTTTACAAATGCTATGGCACATGAGAATAAAGAGAGATCCCTAAAACTGATGTGAACCCCTCAAAAATCAGAATTGATAATCAGCTTCTTGTGATTTTATCTCTATTCTACTGAATAACTTCTGTAAACCGTGTTTCTCGCGATTTTTTCTTTTTCATATCCACAGGCTACAGGGCCACAGATAAAAACCACCTAATCAGTTATCCATGGGCACAATTGATGTTCATTTTATGCTCACGCTTGAAGCAAATTTCGTTTTCAATTCTCCCTATGTGCCAAAGTCAAAAAGTGGCAAAAGGACTTGACTGTCAAGCAACCTCTCCTGATGGCTTGACATCTCATTGCATCTTCTTCATTCCTCTATGGTTTTGCCTCTTCAAGCGCCTCATGAAACTTAGCGACAGAGTCCTATCCCGGTGGTCGAAGTTTCTCATAATTCAATTGTCCTGCACATTTTTATGATAAGCACATACTACACATCCACATTTCCTAGACACCTAAAGAAAACCCAAATAGTTCCCAACCTACGGCACCCAATGTGGCTCAGTTTTTCACCTGAGAAAGGGACTGAACCAGCCCATGTACACCCTACTTCCCTTTGTTCCACTCTCCCTCACTTGTTTTTCCTTTGAACCTAGATGTCACCTACGTCTTTCAATAAATTGCCACCTACAATAAGAAAGAAATAAAAGCTACACCTCCTAGAAATTGTTGCTGATTTTGCAGCAATGCTTATGAAGAAATACTAATTCAACGTCTCCTGAACAAATTCAACTATACATTCTTCAAGTTGCCGCGCAATTGTAGCACCAACGTATCGGATTCAAAATTCAGCTCAAGTAATACGTCAACTGATAACAATTTGGATGTGCCAGGCGTTACCTGATCTATAGCAAGCTGCATGAAACCCAAAACCTCAGGAGAGAATCGTTCACCCGAGGCTGCGTTATCAGTTTCCATGCCTCCGGTTGGTGGTGGTAGTCCGTCACCTGCACTCGCTGGTCTCCGTCGCCTTCAGTTCGCTAGGCTGTTTCAGGAAGAACTTCTTCTGTTCATCGCCTCCATTGGCAGGTGGCGATCTTCCATTCGTCAAAGCTCACTAGTGTCGAATGAAAGATGAGCAGTCGTGATATTGAAAGTGGTGTCGATGGAGTTCGAAGTTTGCCTATGGTGGAGGAAAGGAAGGAGCTTAGAACAGCAAAATCAAAGAAAGAAGTGGTAAGAAAGAATAAATAGAAGAAAGAATTACAGAATTTTATTTTAGGATATGAAGAAGCTAACCGGTGTTAAAGGGGATTTAGCGAAAAGATAAAAAAAAGGTTAGGTGGTTATGCTTATGCATAAATGAAAATAGGTGATTATTTATGAAGTATGTGGTCCTTAAAAACCTATTATATTTATACTACTATTAAAGGGTAGTTTGGGAAAGATGAAGATACATTTTGACTAAGGCTATGTTGTTTGGAGGAAAATATTTTACCAGAAAAAGTTTTTTCCATTTATCAGTATTTGGTGTGGGAAAATAAGCTGATCAAAGGAAAATGACTTCAATCAACTACCAAGTTCAAAACTAAGGAAAACAACTTCCTAATTTAAAAAGTCGAAGTCATATTCCAAAAAAGTAAGGAGGACTATTCGTACCTAAGTGTTTTGACAGATGACCAGGTCAAAAAAAAGATCTTTTCAAGCATACGCACTCAAGTGAGGATGTACTTTCATTAGGAAACCATAGAATTCTCGAGACAAAACTAGGCATAAACTGCTCAAATGGAAAAATCGTGTTTCAATATGATTCACAGCCTGATACAGAGAATGGTTAATGCACCAGCCTAGCAGTATGTCATCACACACCAATACAAAAATTGATCATGGACTCAGAGGTCCACAGCTTGAAAAGCCCTCCGACAAATTGAGGACAGACCAGGAATAAAGCAGGACACTGTGCAACACCAGTGCAGGTACAGAATCTTTAATTCTCCGCTCATTCAAGTTCCTCTCTACTGTCATCTCTAATACACTGTCGCCATCCCTAGTATACATTCACAAAAGATGATTACCTTTCTCTGCGGAATTTTAACGAACACATGACGGGCCAATCATAGCAGCCACTACAATTACATATACCCCCTAATTCTAACCATATCCATAGAATCAATCCCACTACACAAATCGAAACACCCACAAACATCATAAAATCCAAATCACGGATTCAGAGCTAATCTCTCTATCAGTCCATCATCTGGAGAAAGTGGAAGATGAGCGCAGGAAAAATTATCATATAAAAAGTGCTTAAGAAACTCAAGACATGTGGTGGGTCGCCTAGATCAGAATAACAAAGAACGACGAAGAACGATGGAGGAATTCGAGTCAAGTACCATTAACAACGAAACAGAGAAGAAAGCCGCACCTGTCTCTTTCAAAGGCAATACAATTCCTTGATGTTCTCATAAGGATTTTTCTTATATTCTAAATTTCTTCACTTAATTTACAGAATTATCTTGTTCTCTACAGATTTTGCATGTGCCCAGAGACACATTCTCATGATTATATGAGGATTTCAGCCAAGTTGTGGTAGAATTTCTGAGGTAAATACACTCCACAACTTTTCTTGGATTAAAACCAGCAAAAAATTTAAGCTACGCCTATTATAGCACCAACTTTTTCTTGTGTTACTAATAATCCTAAATTATATTAATTGTAACACTAATACTATCTTTTTGTCACATTTATACAAATTTGAGATTTCTGTGATCAAAGAAAATATTATTTAGAATATTATATCATAGTAGGCAAAGCGTATGATTTTTTTATAATAGAAAGAGGGCATTTTTGTTGCTGGTTGCAGTTTGGAGATTTTTATAATAAAAGGGGTATAATTTCGGGTTTTTGGTAATATTTTTCGTGTTTTTTTCTAAATATATTTTGGTACTTTTCTCCAAAATTGTTAAGAAAATCAAGGTGTTCCGCATGCAATGGATGCTACGGACATAATCTCAAGGTAAATGAATTTTATCTATTTCTTCCCCTATCAACTACTTCTATAGCTTTCGCAGGTAATCAAGCTACACAGAAAATAGTCGAGATTGGGATGAAATTATTGAAGTTGATGCTAATTTTTGAGTAATTGAGATCATTCCGCGAAGAGGGTAAGAAGTGAAACCATTCAGCAAAAATCACATTGGCAATACGAGTACTGTAATTTTGAGTGCATAGCACAACAGTAACTTCACAATTAACGAGTTCTCTTTCTCCGAAAATGATATATCACAATCTTCGTACTAAATGTAGTTTAGGCACATTTCTGTTTTGTTCCTACTGTACGCTAGCTGTTAATTACAATCGATCGAATCATTACAATTTTAGAAATACCATATCAAACCAAACAGCGCAAAAAGCAATCGGGCATGAGCTACGTGTGCACAAGATCCGAGGATGATATAACATTCACGTCGGGCCAAAAGCAAACTATTAAGTTCTTTGCTGAGCTCACCGTCTTTCAACTAAAAACCGATTCCCAGTTCTCTCTGCATCCGAAAGACATTAGAAGGAATCAAGCTTGAGAGTTCACGTTCAGAGGAAGCACCAGATGTTTTCATGGGTGCAAGTCTGAAAATACTCGGTTCCAAAGCCATATATTCTTTGCCAAGGCTGTATTCCCTTTGGCCAACATATGTACTGTTGTTGGAATAGCAAACAAGGTAATCCGCACAAATCAAAACGTGATTCGGTGAAAGTGCATCGGCTGGAGCAAATAATATGGAGCAAATAAGTATAGAGCAGCCGTAGTAAACTGCTGCTGCTAACAGACCCAAAGCACTTGCAGGTTGGATATGGTAAACTTGAGGAGCATCTCACCAACAAGAATGATTTTCAGACTTGAGGACCATGAGAACACAAAAAGGGTTCTAATAGTTCGTGAAAATGTCGACCAAGCTAAGTAACAAGTTCATTTATATAGGTAAGATGTAGAAGTATCCAGAAGTAACTACTGAGTTTATAGAAATGGGGAAGCAAACACGAGTCTATGCGCTTCAGAAGTAGAATTTTACAGTTTTCCACGATGGTCGAGTTCTTCGGCACTAGCCTAACCTCAAAGGTAACAACTGAGACATCAAAGAGTAGACACTCCTTGATAAAAATGTAAATGCTGCTATATTACAAAGCCTAGCTTATGCAGGTATAGAATGCAACAGACACTATTCTCTGCCATGAAACCACCATACCAATTTTCCAGGTGACTGGAAAATACAAACCTGGAAATTATGCCCTGGACCCAGTTATGACATCAAGCAATCCACAGCAATTCATCCATGAAGTCCTTTGCGCCACTCTCAGAGTCATCGCTACCTCATGCTGCGGAGCAATAGCTCAGTAAGTAATTAAGCAGATTCCATTTCTGATGCATAAATTCAAAAAATCATAAATTTGGAGGCTACAATTGATCAAAAACAAGCGAAATACCAACTGCTCTGCCGAATTTGCCACGGGCAAACTCACTCTCTCCATTGTACAATTCCTTCGCGGACTCGGGCCTCTCGATGTAGATATCTGCATTCTCCAACTCTTCCTCGGTTTCCTCTTTCTTGACAACCTTGACTATAAGAATTCTTTTAGACTTTAACTCAGTTCCTTGACCATCAGTTTCATCATCAACAGCTTCCTCAACATCCCTCTGATCAATCTGTAAAACCATCTCCAGCTTCCACTTCCTCAACAGTTTGAACAACTGCATTTCACCCTAGAGGTTCGTTCATAGATGTGAACGGAGGAGACAGCGATTCTCCACAATTTAAGTCCTCAATGCCTCATTCAATGAGGGAGTGTGGTCCCCAGATGTTGGGGAGTTAATCTGGACACCGCTGTCACTATCCTTCTTGATTTCACTTATCAGATCACCATTTTCTAATCCCAAAAGGACCCAGAGAAAGGAAATGAATCAGTAAAAGAAATCACCAAATATCTAACCCCCAAACAAAAACAAAAAAACATATACTCATCCATACGGTTTAAAAGGTTGTGAGTTAAATTAAGATTGCAAATTTTTGAAAGATAAGGCATCAGATTAACCACGCACAGCCAAATGAACAAACATCTAGCAAACCAAACGACGTTGACAAGTATTCACCAAACAAAATTGACAGAAAAGATAAGGTTTATGAAACTTTCCATAAACCTCCATTTATTTTCACTGTCATGTGTTGCAATATTCAAAGTGCGACAACGTACAGAATCACTACAAACCCACATTCACCAGTAACAAACATAAGGAATCATAAACCTTCAGTAAGCTTTAGTTGTCAATTGTCGTATGTCACAATTTCATAGTAAAGCTATGTAGATACAAAACCAGCAACAAAAGCAAGTTCAGAAATTGACCTAATGCATGCCTCAGAGCTTTTTGAATGCAATGGCAGTATTGAGCCACAGCCTCCAAATTTATTGTTTGCACAGCCATAAATTCCTCCTTTAAACCTAAAAATGGGTAAGAGTCATCTAATCATCTGAATAAACAAATTCTAGTAAAGTTTAGCTTTGTTTCAGTATGATCAACAGATGTACCAATGATCAATAATGATGCTGCAAACATTATGAATGGTTCACATCACATACAGTGAGCATACTGAAAACTTCTGCAGCTGAAAATCCAGTCCTCTCCCACTGTTCAAGAAGAAAATCAAGAGCTTCCATCTCTGTATGTCTTCTTGCCTATGAAAGCACAAGGAGAAAAACAGAGCAAGAATATCAAATTAAGAAGCATTGTCAGAGAGACAGTTGCTCTTAATGTAGTTTCAACATAAATTTAGGAAATGCATTTCATGAGAAATGTTTTCTCCTTCAAGTTAACCGATTGAGAATATACATAAGATTGATTCGGGCATACTACATGAATTCAACAAGATACTCGCTTGAAGTGGCTGAGAATCTCACTTGTAAAAAGAGGCTTCTTATTAGATTAACCACCTCCAACTTTTCTAACAGTATATATATATATATATCCCTGTAGCAAGGTGTCTTTAATTTTTTATTATGCTCCACGAGATACTAAAAGGGCCACATATTTCGTATCAACTATTTTGCACCACATATTTATTAATGTGACAGCAATAGAATATTAGATAAGAGATGTCTACCAGAAACCCAGCTTAAAGTACTCTCGTGTAAATGCGGTCATTGTATGAAGAAATGGGGCCAATGAGCAGGTTCTTAGATCTTAAAAGGCAATACAATGCTCACAATGCATTTTCATACAGAAAAAGCATATCAAAAGTCTAGCTACCATACGGCCTAAGAAAATATCATCAGGAACTTTCCCCAAAGCAGATAAAGAACGTAACATGGTTCCAGACAAAGCACAATAGCAAATGAAAAACATAAAACAATGTCGATAATAATGCAAGATTATTGTTATTGTTAGCAGTAGACATATTTTATGAACGAATGATGGGAACCAAACCCTTTGCAGCCTAATAACGCATGGAAAATTCCACTTATTAATAGATTTGTTCAGATATATTGTTTTTTCATCTAGTAAAGAAACAATTGAGGGAGAAACATGAAATGATCAACAATAAACCACAAGGGGATAACAAAGTGCAGTTGGCCAAAATTTATAGAAGGGGAAGGAGAAGCAACGATAAACATACATTTCGTGTGTCATTAGTCTGGTTTATTCCCGCCTCAATAATGTTCCCATCCTTAACAATCACACAGCTGGTCAGTCAAAGTACAATATAAACAAAGTACAATCTGTGATTATTCACTAATCAAAATTGAAAAACTAATCATCTGAATTAGAAAATAATTTATCATATTGAAATGCACCTTGTTACCCAACTGGAACTTCAAGGCAGTACAGAGCAAGCTTTGCCTTATATAAGAAAAGCAAATAGCTCTTGTTACTTCTTAGGAGAAAAAAATATGAGGACAAGAGTGAGAAATTCTCTTAAGCATGCACACACATGCATACAGGCAATTCAAGAGGAAATCTGCATCAAGTTGCTACCAGTAGAGATATTTCGACATCAATATGCAGCTACAGATGGAATGAATGCATGTCTCATAGCTATATGATCAAGATCTTGCAGGTCTTGTATAATATACTGGTCATTAACTTCAAGCAATGATTATCCCCACATACTCATCTCGTGATTCAGATGCAAATCCCACGTAACTTTTAAGCTGATTTGGCTCTAACAGCACTAAAGCAAGAACAGCAACTAATTTGAGAAACTACATGTTTCTCATTCCAGTGTGTCCTCCCATTGGTACCTCAGAAGCTTATCTTTCATTGATCAGGTTTCCCTCAAACATTCTTAGAAGTTTCCGGGAGTTATTAGCTTCTCGGTCATTTTCCCTCATAAACGCTATGGCATATCATGATGAAAAGAGAACTCTAAACTGTTGCGAAGGCCTTAAAAATTAGAATTAACAATCAGCTTCTTGTGCTTTTCTCTCTATTGTAGTGAATAACTTATATAAACTCCTTGTTTCTCACGATTAATTCATTTCCATATCTACAGTCTGCAGGGCAAAAGAAAATAACTCCCTAACCAGTTATCCATGGGCACAACCAATGTTCATATTACTCTCACACTCCAAGTAAATTTGGTTTTCAATTCTCCCTAGTTGCCAAAGTTAAGATGTGTTTAAAGGACTCGACTGTCAAGCAACCTTTCCTGGTGGCTTGCCATCTCACTGCATCTTCTTCATTCCTCTACGGTTTTGCCTCCTGGAGCCCCTCATAAAACATTGAGACAGAGCCCTATCCCAGTGATCAGAATTCAATTCTCCTGGCAAACTTATCACCCACTGCATATCTGTATGATAAGTACATGCTACACATCCACATTTCCTAGACACCTCAAAAGCACCCAAATCCATCCATATATCCCTCCCTCCCTCCCAAGTCCCAACCTGCAGCGCCCGGAATGGCTCAATTTTTTGCCTGAAAAGGGGACCAAACCAACCCATATACACCCTACTTCCCATTGTTTCACTCTCCCTCGCTTGTTTTTTCCTTGGAACCTAGACTTCACCTACTTCTTTCAATGAATCGCCACCTATGAAAACAAAGAAAGAAAAGCTATACCTTCCGGAGATTGTTGCTGATTTTGCAGCATGTAACGTTGATAACCTATGAATTCATTATCAAGCATCCACAGACAAAATTTCCGAAGAAACAGAGATTCAGCGTCACCCCAACAAATTCACCGACACATTCTTCAAATTCCCGCGCAATTGCAGCACCAAACGAATCGAATTCAAAATCCAGCTCAAGTGTTACATCAACTTAAATAAAATTCGGATGTGCCAGGCGATACCTGATCTATAGCAAGCTGCGTGAGGCCCAGAACGAACCTCAGGGAGAAAATCGTTTACCCGAAGCTACGTCACCAGTTTCCATGGCTTCGTTCGGCGGTGGTAGCCCGTCGCCTCCGCTGGCCGGTCTCCGCCGCCGTCGGTTCGCCGGGGACTCTGTTTCCGGAAGACGAACTTATTCTTCTCCTTCTTCCTCTTCTGCTCGTCGCCTTCGTCGGCAGGTGGCGGCGATCTTCCATGTCGTCAGAGCTCGGCAGTGTGGGATGGAAAGATGAGGGAGGAGCCGTGACGTCGAAAGCGGCGTTCGGTGGAGTTTGAAAAGCTCCTTCCTTTTTTCTGATTAGACGGTTTGTTTATGTATAAGATGGAAAGTGGGTAATTTTATTTATTTAAGCAAGCGAATCATCAAAAGACATGTCATATTTCCTACTATGATGGAAGGTTAATTGTTGAGAAAGCCGAAAATTAGTTTATATATATATATATATATATATATATGTTCCTTTTGTCTAGAGGAAAATTCGACATTTATAATTTAAAAAAAAAGTCTTTTTTTTCGAAAAAATGACATAACGGGGCACTATGGAACTGAGGTTGCCGATAATTTGCTAACGTTCGTGTATTCGAATCTATTTACAGTAATAGTAGAGCAAAAGGAGAGCGATTGGGATCGTTCCATGGTTCTATACTCGAGTATGAAAATGGCAAATGGGGCTTGAATTGAGTGATGAATTTATGCGTTAACTAAGTGCGAAGAAAAGCGGATGCACCGGAAATCGAAATTAACATGGAAAGGAAATGAATTGAAATGAAAATACATACATGGAAATGAAAGTGCAAGGAAGGAGAAAGTAAAAATGAGAACAAAAGGTTAGATAAACAACTCACGGAGAGCGTTCTATCTTGTCCGATGCCTGCGTCCTCTGTACTCCAGTGGAAGTTGTATCAAATGCACATCCCAAGCCCTCCTCATCTAACTCTCCAGCCACAACATTCGAACTCTTTATCTCGATATGAAGTCGAGAAGTTGGTCGAGCTTCTCTCTCCTTGTCGAGGTTTCTCTACAAAGGCTGGTCATTTCTGTCATTGTTGTTGGCAAAGCCAGCACCAGTTGAAAGTGTGACATAAAATACCTCAATGGAAATATATGGGCAACTGACAGCGTGTTATTGAGAAAAGAAGACGAGAAGAACCGGGTAAAGAGAAAAGGCATTGTAACGAAGATCAGCTGAGATCACTTACCTACGAATTGCTTCCTTAGCAAGTTTCTCGATCATTCTAACAACAAAAGCAGTGAGCAAACACTGCCATTACTCGGAAAAATCGAATAATAAAATTCAGAATAAGAAAATAAATCGGAAGGATTTACGTGGTTCGGGTTTGACCTACGCCCACGGGAGAGCAAAGACGGAATTCTACTATAGATCAAGCGATACAACGGAGATTACAATCACACTCGAGTCACTCAAACACTCTAAGTGTTTCCCAAGCCCCAATTACACCCAATAACTCACGCAGATGTTTAGCCCCACTAAATAATCTTTCAATCTCGAAAAGAATTGTACACAAATCTTAACACAAGATTTACGCTTGAACACTAATTCTTCTTGGATATAATTCACGAACGAGAATCCACGGAAACACCCATCGCCAAGCACTCACGAACGTCTTCACGTCAACCGCAGCGCTTCAAGACTTCTTTATCAACAACAACTCTTCGCTCAAAGTGCCCACTAAATATCTTTATAGCTAAAAGAAGAACACCTTGAAGCCCACGTCAACAAGAATTAGGAAACCATATTATTCAGTCAACTAGTCAAAGTTTGAACTTTCCTCTTTTGATCAACTTCAATTAGCTTTCCTTTTCTTGAAGTTTGCTGCCAACTCTTACATATTAGGAAAGCAAATTTCCAATATTTCCTTTTTGCTCGAGAAAGCAAAATATTCAATTTAAAATATTTAGATTTCTATTTCGGGCTCAAACTCGAGACATGTTTTCAACAATCTCCACCTTGGCTCGACGTTTGAGCCAAGTCACAATCGCTTTGATAAAATCCGAATTCCGCTACTACTCTCCCACAGACCCTCGATGGGCTCAACCGCCACAGATGTCTTTCAAGTCCAAGCCTATTTGAACTTCGCCATAGCCGTGGACCTCATCGAATTCTCCAAGGATTTCCGACACAATCTCCTCAATCGTAGATAAAAGCAAAACCATCATTGCATCCATATCTGTTCGAAGATCGAATCGCATCTTGTCAATTTCAAAAGAACTGTTGGCTCAATAAACTCCACCTCGCTATAAGCACCATTGTCGATTATTTCGCTAGTGCCCGCTACCTCAGGAGTTTCGGTTTGCAACTCTACCTCAAGCTGAACACCGTCTAGATCCAAGGTGCTATTAACACTCCTAGCTAGGAATCTTTGGAGACTCGTCAAATGTCTTAACTGATAACAAGTGAATTTAATTCCGGGCACCACAACTTATAGCCCGCTCACCTTTGCATAACCTAGGAACATGCACTTTCTTGTCCTTCCATCGAGCTTACCATCACTAACTCGAACATAACATGGACAACCAAATATTCTAAAAAACAGAATAATGACCACACTTCTTCGGGAGTCTGACATTCAATCGCAGTCGATGGGGATCTATTCTTCAGGTAGCTCGCCGTACTAAGTGCATCCGCTAGAAACCTTCTAGCCATACCAGCACTAGAGAGCATTTTATGGGCCGTCTCTAGTAATATTTTGCTCATCAACTTTGCAACCTGTTGTGGTTCATTGACACTAGTGCGGTGTCTCACTATGCCTTCATTCATGCAGAATTTGTTTAACAGCTCTGAGCAAAATTCCATACTACTGTCGGTCCCTTTTTGCTTGATCGTTTTGTCTCCCGATCAAAGCTTTTTGATCGACAACAGCATCAAACTTGTGAAGCACAAACACCCACGTCTTCCTCGAGTAGTCATCAAAATGTTAATATAAACTGGCACTCCGAAGGAAACCGCGACAACCTCGAACATCAAGTGAATTAATTCTGCAATTTCCGTGGTTTCTTTGACAACCCGTACTAAATTGCAATTGTTGATCTAAATCACAGCACCTGCATACATTCAATTCGTTAGCCACATAACCACATAGCAAATTTCTTTCACTTAGAACCTTCGTGCTTTTCTCGCTAATGTGCCCCAAACGCATATGCCACAATTCGGACTCTCGAACCGATGCATTCGGCGTCCAAATGGCCATTATGCTTGATTCCTTTCATTATCACCAAGGCACCTCGAACAACTTTCAGAACTCCACATTCGAAGAATACCGACACCCAAGCTGAATCTAGGGCACTCAAGGAAATCAGATTTTCTTCAATTAGGAAACTCCAGGTCAACCACGATACCATCATGCATTCTAATTCTAACATCACCAACACCAATAACATCGTGATTCGGAATTGTTTCCCAACTGCACTTTACTACTATCCGTGTATTGATAAGTAGTAAACCAGTTCCTGTTTGGTGTAGCGTGAAAAGAACAACCAGAATCCATAATCCATCCGCCAAACGATTTAATTATGTGATAGACAAGACATAATCAGCATCATCCGAATTACCATCAGCTATAGCTGCAACATCCTCCGTAGGATCAACTCTAATTCCCTTACCTTTGTCGTTCTTCAGCTTAAGGCAATCCCTTCTAAGATGCCCCCTCTTGCCACAGCTCCAACAGACAATACCAATGGGTCCTAGACTGACTTCGTCTATTCGAGTTCATACTACTTACGCTTTAAACGTGTGTTCTTCCTCTATTTTCACCTACTAAAGCAAGATACATATTCGTGATTCTCTTCTACGGATGTCTTCGCCAGAATTAAATCTAGAATACCATCAAAGCGTCAAACTTTGTCGACCCGGAGGAATTACTAACACGATAATGATTAATATTCCAACTATCAGGCAATGAGGATAATAAAATCAAAGCACGTACCTCATCTTCAAAGTCAATATCAACTGAACTCAATTGACTAATGATCACATTGAATTCATTAATATGATCAGCAACCGGCGCACCATCGCTCATCTTCAAATTTTAGACGTGCATCAAATAGACTTTGTTGATTGAGAGGGCTTCTCGTACATGTCGGCAGGGCTTTCATCAAACCCGCAGTGGTTTTCTCATTCACGATGTTGCGTTCACGAGCCAGCGTCGGCCGAATAACACCCAAAGCTTGTCTATCCAGCAATTCCCAATCAGCTTGCTTCATCGTCTCGGCTTCTCCCCGAGACGGGGGCACGTGCGATTTCATCGATATAGTTGATCCTCAATCTGCATCTTCGAAACCAAAATCCTTCCCATCAAATCGATTCTCACTTTTCCTTCTTCTATCGCCATCGATTCACTTCAACTCAGCCAAGCCAAGCCATACCAATTGTTGCGGAAGCCAAGTCGAATAATAAAATTGACAGAATAAGAAAATAAATCGGACACAGTTTCACGTGGTTGATCGTAGTGAGAGCAAAGGAATTCTACTATAGATCAAGCGATACAACGGAGATTACAATCACACTCGAGTCACTCAAACACTCTAAGTGTTTCCCAAGCCCCAATTACACCCAATAACTCACGCAGTTGTTTAGCCCCACAATTCCTCACGAAATAATCTTTCAATCTACAGAAAAGAATTGTACACAAATCTTAACACAAGATTTACGCTTGAACACTAATTCTTCTTGGATATAATTCGACGAGAATCCACGGAAACACCCACGCCAAGCACTCACGAACGTCTTCACAAGCGCTTCAAGACTTCTTTATCAACAACAACTCTTCGCTCAAAGTGCCCACTAAATATCTTTATAGCTAAAAGAAGAACACCTTCGGAAGCCCACGTCAACAAGAATTAGGAAACCATATTATTCAGTCAACTAGTCAAAGTTTGAACTTTCCTCTTTTGATCAACTTCAATTAGCTTTCTTTTTTCTTGAAGTTTGCTGCCAACTCTTACATATTAGGAAAACAAATTTCCAATATTTCCTTTTGCTCGATTTGAAATCCATAAAATATTCAATTTAAAATATTTAGATTTCTATTTGGGCTCAAACTCGAGACATGTTTTCAACAGCCATACTCATTTCTTCCAATCGAATTAGAAGTCCACATGGTCTTGGTTTGCATGCCTCAAGGGAGAAAACCTCGTAATTTCTCTTTTATACTATTTGGCTATGTTCCTCAATGCTTATTTGACATTCGTGGAAGTCCTATAGATATGCTTCACTTGAACTATCTTCTTGCACATGTGAACTCCCGGCTGCTGAATCTATTGATTCATGACCAACCTCGTAGAGTAAACATGGATTTATCAACTGATTATCACGAATCTCAACCTTTAGATTGACCCTTAATTGCTTGCATATTATTCGAAGTCCCCACTTTTTCACAGTCCTAACTCAATACTGTAAGACTACATTGTACATAATGCCTATCAATTTGAGCAAAATGGACTTCTCCCCACAGCATAGATGGCGGTAAACAATCAACAAAGATATGATCCGAATCCATTAATTCGCAATATCCTCCCAATCTATCCAGCCTTTTGCCATTAAAGTGCAGTATTATATCAAATGAGGGTTTGTTGTTCTCTTCATCTTTACCGGGAACGACACAAAATGCCCATCCAAGAATCTTGTCATACGAGTCCTCTGAAACCATGAAAGATATGGAATCTTCTTCAATAGGAAAGACCCATCATGGCATCTCTCCTTGAGGGAGAATTATTATGAATTGAGAACGATATTGTTCCAAAGATAATCCGGTAGAAAGTATCCAAGTTAGTATTAGTACCCAAATGAGAAGATCCATTGATCCTTGCATGCTTTAATACACAAGATCATGCGATTGAAATCATTCCCATAAAGTACGGGGAGCCACCTATGTTACATGCATGTGCATGCGAAACCACTTCATATTTGTTTGCTTTTTCTTGAGTCTTCAATCTTGCATTTTCTGCTATTGCAATATACAAGCACACAATGGACTTAGCATATACTCCACATCGATATGGGGTGTGTGTGTGTGTGTGTGTGTGTGTGTGTGTGTGTGTGTGTGTGTGTGAGAGAGAGAGAGAGAGAGAGAGTCTAACCTGGCCATATGAGTCGACCGTATCAGCCAAATCTCTACGGACAAAATGATGAATTGAGGTTAAATCTTCATTTTTTTTTTGTAGAGATTCACAATTCTCCGCCCAAAGGTCACTCAAAAATGTGGGAAGCTCGGGAATCTCTTGTAATTGGCTGCAGTTTTCAACATCCAATCTAAACAAACAATCATGCTTATTGGTAGATGTAGGAAGGGTAGTAATATTGTTCTTCGTAAGAATTAATTCACTTGAGAGGGGAAAACAAGAAATATTCTCAAGAAACTCTACTTCGGATAGATTACATCTTGAAAGGTCTAACCGGTGTAAATTTGAAAGTTCAGTCTTCATGCACAGATCAATTGAATCCTCATACTTTGGAAACCTGATTAAATTCAAGCAACACGCAACTTGCAAGATTTCAAGGTTTTGTAAGTTATAAATGCTAGATGGAAGAACCACCTGCCTGGGTGGCGCTACTCGAGCGCGCACTATTCCTCTCGCAAAAGGTTGAGTGTTCGAATCCCGAACGCCGCAGGGTGACTTAATCGGTGGCACATGTGTGGTGGCTAGCACGTGTCGCCCCCAGGGTTTACTTTCCGGTTGTCGGCCGTGCGGGAGTTCCCTGGGTTATCAAAAAAAAAAAAAATGCTAGATGGAAGATGTTCCAGGTTCTTGCAATTACTTATATACATTTTCTCCAAAGAAACAAGATTTTCTATTGATGTGGGAAGTTCTTAAATAGTGGTCACTTCTAACAAAGGCACTTTCAAGCCTTCGAGTCTATGTGGAATGTTAGGGAACCTTTCAAATTTGAGCATTTTTTAAGGTTGGGAGTTCGAAGATTTTTTGACTTGAGCACATTTGGAAAAACACTAAGTTCAGAGCACCCCTCTAAATTCAACACCTGTAACTTGTTATGATATGCGATCAACTCATGGGCTTCCACCAAGTTTTTGCAATTAAAGTGATCCAATTCCTCGAGATTTGGAGTACATGAGAGGTTGGGCATGCGGATCAACGACTCGCAGTGCTTGAAATCAATGTACTTCAAATTTTGGACGTCCTGCTAAAACAACAAAACCAGCTTTGATAAAGTCTTGCAAAAACAGCAAAACTAGCTTTGATAAACATTCTGAAAGGAACAAAAATGGGTTGCTTGTATGATGATGTTGCTTCCTTACATTTAAACCATGGAATTCTCATTATGAGAATAGGTTGCTACCGAAGCATATCCGGTTTTGAGCTTTCAAGAGATTATTACATTTTAGGTCGTCAATTGTAAATATCGAGCAATTTGTTTATTTAATGTAGAGGTGATCTACTGCAGAGTCCACAAATAGGCCAATGTAAGTTGCTGTACATAGATGGGAGAGCCAAAATCGTGAAATGATGGTAATTTAATATCGGATGTCATTCACATCATCCATGGTTTTATAATATCAATGATTAATAATATCATAATTTATTTGTAGGGGCTTAGCTTGATTGAGGGTTATAAAATTGCCTACACAACTCATGGAGGAGATTGGGTTTCTCAGGGGAAGGATATGTCACAATTACATATCTTTGATTGCTATATAATCTATATTGATCGGGTGTATATGTCAAGGAGCTTCGGTAGATCAGACAACTAGGAATCCACTATTTAGGTTTTTGAGTAAATTTCTTAACTTTATTAATTAACTTTTCATTAAAAGTTACTATAAACTAATTTTGTGAGAATTAAATATCGCATTGAGAAATTACTAAACACTTAGAAACTTTACCAGTAATTATACATACGTACATATATATGTGTACATTTTAGTAACTCAGAGTTAACTCTTATCATTTGACATTTTAGATATTATTTGAAAGAATTGAATAATATATAGACACACAATATAAAAAGTTTCACAAATAAAATTGGGTTAACAATAATTAAAAAAATTAGAATAAGTATCATTAAAATTCCAAATCGACATGCGATTTACCCCTTATTAATTTTTGTCTTAGGAAAATCCTAAATTGATACGATTATGACACATTTACCCTAAAACCAATTTTCAGCTAAAAAAAATCTCAAACCGGTACTCCTCATCCAAATCTACTCGCTATTAACTTACAAAAATTAGTTTGAGATAAAATTGCTCCGCGTGTCATGCATGTGGCAATCTCAAAATCTAAGTGAAGTGTCACATGGCAAGTATGCGAACGTGTCATGTTATGTGACAAAACTATGTCACGTGTCATACCATGTGACAATCATGGAATGATAGTAAAGTGCCACATGGCAAGTGTGGACGTGGGCCACATAAACAAATGATGCCATGTGTTAAGCCATGTGACAATCATAGAAGCAAAATAAAGTATCACGTGGTGAGCACATGAGTGAACACTTTGTCGGATTCCGACTCTAACTAAATATAATAGAAGAAGATCAAAAATATAAGTTCTATCACAATGAAATTTCCCGAAAGTTAATAAAATTTAATATTTGTTGAAGTTTTTCAAAGACAATGAAACCAACTTTGAAAAACATTGGGAAGAAGATACAAATTTCATATATCGAATTCAAAAGGGCTAAATTAGGTAAATGCTTACCTTAAATTGATTTGGCACTATTGTGATTCTACTACAATTTCTCATATCAAGTCCCACTAATTCTTTCGACCAAAGGAAAATTCTGGAATCCGAGGAGCCATTGAAACCATCTTAGCTCATTAGGAAGACATATAGGACCTTTGAAAGAATTATGCACATTGCGCGAAATGAGCAATCTCAACTTTCTCATTTAAGGACCGATACATATGTCTGTCGACTTAGGTGGCTTCAACACTATGGCTTTTACACCACAATTTTCCTGTATATACAAGACTATTTAGGTTATCCATGTCTAATAATTAGAGTAAAAAAAGATAAGGAGCAGAATTTTGATGGTATTTGCAAGTCTTACCATGTTGCTTGACAAAATATCGACAACGTCATCATATAGCCGTAGTCTACTGCGTCTCCTAGGATCGTCACTTTCTTGGGTCACAATATCCATACCTATCAATTGAATCAAGTCATGCATTTGTATGTTCCTGGACTCAATTCTTATCAAGGACCTCTGCATGAGAATTTGTAATCCTATTACTGCATTAAGATCGCCACTGTCGAGAACTTTCTTTACATACTCACAATCCCCACCCCTTAAAGAAACAGGCAATGTGGAGAAAGATCTCTTTCACTTTTGGCTCTAGTCCACCATAACTTTTTTTTAGCACATTATTGGTACCTTTTTTAGGAGTCGTAGAAATTTCATCTAGTGCACTTTCCCATTCATATTCTCTTCTACCGCATAAGAAGGAACCTAGCACCTCAAGTGCTAAAGGAAGGCCTTTAGCAAGATATATAACACTATCCATTATATCTATCCTGATTTTAAATTTTTGGCATGTCGGAAAAGCATGCTTACTAAATAGCTCACTAGCATCACTGTCATCCAATTCTCTAACTCCGTACACATGATCTTCATTTAACCCGTGATAAGTTAGTAAATGGCTATCTCTTATAGTAACAATGATCCTATTGCGATTATGAAGCCACTTACCTTCTCCTACTAATGCATGTAATTGGCATAAGTCATCCACATCATCAAGGATGAGGAGAACTTCTTTGTGACAAAGTCTTTCTTGTATTATATTAATACCTTTGTCAACATTGGACACTACTAATCTTTCTTTCAATGCTAATATCTCAAATAGTAATTTTTCTTGCAAAGTAACTAAATCCTTGCAATCTTTTGAAACTTCTCAAACATTCGCCCAAAAAACATGAATTCTCAAATTGATTGAAAATATCATTATAAAGGACTTTTGCCAAAGTTGTCTTTCCTATGCCTCCCTATCCCCACAATCCCACCATGAGAACATCGTCATCAGACTCAAGGTTTAATGTAATGTCTTGAATTCGACCCACTTCCGAGATTAATAAAATAGATGATTATTTCTCATTTCATTTTAGTAAGTCTCACCCGGAATTGATTATTCTCGGGATACTAACCAATAGGGAAAGGCTAACTAGGAAAAACGGTACGTGGACCCGAGAACTCAATCGTGAATCGAGTTCGATTCCAAGAAGTGACGAGGGAATATTTTGTGTCGACAAGGGCCGATCCAAGGGGAGTGGCAGATTTGGTTTGACCAACGGCGTACGATCGGATAGCGGGTGATTTCGCACGACCGAGAGTACGCACGGCGAACGATCCCAAACTTACCCCGGACGACCGCAACCCCTGGGACTAGTGATAAATCCTCGTGTTCTCTAGAAAATTGAGACCGTCATGACTCGAGTAGCCTTAGGTCGATACGCGTAACCCTTAAACAGGCGCCCGTTAGTGAGAGACACTAAAACTGCAAATTGAGTTAAATCAATTGTGGAATTTAGTCCGTACTTCGGTGTTGATTTTTGTGGACATGCGCGGCTAATTTTCAAGGACGACGTCATTTTTATGTGACCACGCATATTTGGGATTGATAGAGTCAAAAATTGAAATTTGACCCGGGACCAAAAAATTACCGTTTTGCCCCTAGGCCTATTTATAGGGTTCCGAATTTTGGGGTTAATTGGGGAATATTTTAGGGTTTTTATATTGGTGTATTTCAGCCCAATAATACTGAAAATAGTGATCTCTAATGCCCTTGGATATTTTGTCAAGTTTAAACCCTAACCCTTGGATTAGGGGCAAGATTGGCATTTTGAATGTTTGGTCAACCACCCCACTACCTCACTCACCCTATACACTCCCCTTTGACTCTCTCTCTCCCCATTTTCCCACTCACTCAGCTGACCATCCCCTCCTTCCATGACAACTTCCCCTTCTTCATTTTCCTTCTTGTTTGGTCGTGAAAGGCCAAGCTTGTCGGAGGAGCCGCCGTCGCCGCCACCAGTGCCGTCGCCGTGAGCCGCCGTTCCTCTCGCCCCACCACCACCATTCCGTCCCCCTTCCTCTCCCTCTCACCGCGTCTCTCCCTCTCCCGTGCTCTCTCTTTCTTGGCTGCTCAAGGGCCTCGTCGGAGCCACCGCTCGCCGTTACTGTTCCGGCACGGATCCACCGCTGCCCAGCCATCCTTGCCACTTGCTCAGCCCTATTTGGAGCCTAGGAATTCAGGTGAGTTCGACTTTAAACCCTAGTTAGGCTTTTGTGCGTTTCTAGATGAGTTTTAGGGGTTAAATTAGGGTAATTTAGGGGTTAACTTGTGGAGGCTGTTAAAGGCTGATTTTGTGGTGCATTTGGTGACCTAGAATGATAATTTGACTGAGGTTTGGCGGTCCATAAAGTGCTGCGTGGTGGCTGATCATGGGAGTTGTGATTTGGACAAAAATTATGGTTTCAACGAGTGAAAATTGTGAGCTAAATGGTGTCTATTTTCATAGTGATCTTGTGGCTATTTCGTGGCTTAGTGTGATAATTTTAATTGAGGTTTAGAGGCTTAGAATAGGATGTGTGATGGCTAGACATATTGGAGTGAATCGGCCCAAGTTTGGAGTAAGTTCGGGTTCAATTGTAGGTTATAGTGCGCACACCTAGTTTGGTCCGTATGGTGGCTAATTTGGGTGATATTTTGGGGAGTCAAATGGAGTGTCTTGAGGACATTTGTTGGCCTAGGATGATCTGTTTAGTGGCTGGCCATATCGGGATTTAATTGGACAAGGCGCGATCAATTCGAGGTTTAATTATGTAATTATCGGGAATGTTTAGATTGGCGGATTAAGTGGCTGATTTGTACTTGGTTGTGATCAATTTTGTGACATAGTGTCATGTGCCTAGTGTGACTAAGAATAGAGTAACTTGGCGAGCCTCGGGTGCGTGAATTCTTGTTGATCCAATTGCGTGATTTGTTGTGCGTAGATCATGTGCCATGCAAGGGTGTTTTGAATTGCTTAGTGGATGTTCTATTATGTTGGTGGGGCATATCGAAATGTGAATTAAGCATGTTGTGGCGTTGTTTGGAATAAATAGCTGAATTGTGTTGATTGCTCATTGTGAAATTCTTGAATGCCCAAGTGTGAACGTCATGGCCATGAGTGTGCATCTCAAACATTGGCATAACATGTGCATATACGGATGTGCACGATTGACGTGAGCATGTGATCACCTAAAATGCCCTGATGCGTTTTACGTGGGGTTCATATAATAATTGGTGAGTGCGAATGTGTGATCACATAAAGCCCTAATGCGTTTTACGCGGGGTATTGAACCCGTCTTGAGGCGTGTTACGCGGACGATACCCGGACTATCGGAAGATGGCCAAACCTGATGCGTTTTACGCAGGTGTTGTGTCATGAGCCTGATGCGTTTTACGTGGGCTAGAGATCGATCTCGAAGTGATAGACCTGATGCGTTTCACGCGGGTCAGATCTGATTCATTTTACGTAGGTCAGTAAATTTGGTAAATGGCAAGTGTGCAAGAGTGCACGTGTGCGACAATGCATTGATGAGGCATGAACATGAACGTGAGCATGAGCATATACATGACATGCGTCGTGACTAAGTGATTTGCGTATATGTGCCGTGATTGAGTTTTGTGCCAGTAATGCTCTTATTTATAAAGTGCCTAACCTGCAGGGTCAGTTAAGTGTTGGATTTGGGCCCGAGAGCCTAAGTCAATTACAGTTTAGACTGTGTGTTGTTTGGTACTCGTCAGGAGGTGCATGTTAGCCTAGCTTAAGTTTAGGGAACCTACTCGCTGATATTTAATCTCACTGTTATTGAAATCCAATTTTTCATACCCCTAGCCTTGAGGATGGCAGGCGTACCGATACGTTTGGGAGGAGCCCCGGCTAGATATAGTGCCTGATCGCCGAGCCATGTATTCCATTTTGATGGTGGTGGCCATTGACCTGCTTTTGATTTTTGAGCGTAGGCTATAAATGAATATTGTATTTGTTGCCATATCAATGCAAGTGTATATTTTGTAACCCTGTTGTTATACTACCCTTGGTCTCGTGAATGTTTGGTACGGATGTTTAAGTTTGCTTCTGCATGTGTCTTGTTCTCTGTTCGTTGTGTTGGGTCGACGACGCGTCCTGGGACGTCGCGCATGAATCGACCTTTGCGAGGGATGTTGCGTGCCCGGAGGGTGCGGGGCGTGACATTTAACATCAATTTCAACTTAACCACTCGGGAATCTATCCCAACCGGATGCATAGCAACATGTGAAAGTGTTCGGTCTAGGTGAGTGGAGATTTCTATCACAATCCTTTTGTATATGCTTTGACTTATCTCTGAAAAATAACGAAAAATTGAAGTTGTGGCATCGTTTAAGCAATTTGAATAAGCAAATCATAAGCAATTACTAGCGAACAATGACAAAAGCAGTGCATCACATTTCAAGTAACCACAGCCAAAATAAAATGTATTCTGTCACATCCCGATTTTTGGGCCTGGAAAGCTGCAGGTAAATTATAATATCCTCAATTTCAATTTCTGAGAATTGGCTATGGGTTAAGTTTGGCGGTTTTCCAATCAGAACTAAATTATTTTCTCTTGTTTTGGAAAATCTAGTTTTCGGATCATTGTACCCTTTCGTCTTGTTATTTTTTGGGAGACTTTTGTGATTCGAATTTCCAAATGCTTTCTTCTGAAAAGTTGTTTCAAACATTTTGAAGTTTTACATGATTTAATTTCAGAATTTTTGGAGTTGATATGAGTGATACGATGGCCTAATTTTCGAACCGTGTAAAACTGCTCAGAATGGGTATTTCGGTGATGTTTACTCCGTCTTGATTTTCTACAAGTTTTTCTGGGCCGATTTTGAAAAAAATTCCTTCACGAAAGTTGTTGAGAAATTCCTTTTCTATAACGTGTGTAAATTTGGGAATTTTCTGAGATGATTTGGATTCTGGACAGAACTTATTTTGAGAAGTAAATATTCTGTTCCAGCAAACTGTTTTTAGTCTGTATTTGAATGATTGAAAATGGTGTTTATAGAGAGAATTAGATTTTGTGTTCTTCATGAAAAATGTTTATTAAAGCCTTGTATATGACATATTCGAATTTGAGAATTTTCGGAGTTCATTTACTATATTTTCAAGTCCAATTTCGTGAACAGTGCAAAGCTATTCGATTTTGTCAGATTTCAAAGATTTATCAATTATTATTTGAAAAACGTTGAAATCTCGACTTGAGGTCTTTTGGTGATATTTGAGGACATTTCTGTGCCGAACCTCGGGTTGGGTGGAATTATTATGCGTGTTTATCGCGGAAAACCTTTAATAAATCTTGTGATTAAGTATGACACGGGTTGTGATTTTTGTGCCAATTGGTATATTTCGTGTGACCCGATTGGCCCCGAGTCATTTGCGTGAGAATTCAGTAAAGTTAGAAGGTTCTAAGAAGTCCACAGTAGGGAAATTGGTAGAAAAATCTAGAGGATAAGACCTTGACCAAGTCAAAGCTTATTCTCCAAGCTTCATTATGACCCTTATTTATTAAAGTTGGACTTTGATGCCCCACCATCATGGTTCGTATTAATTGCTTGGACTTTAGGGCCCTTCATCATGACTCGCAATAAATGAATAAAGACTTTGGGGCCTCCGTCATGATGACAAGCCATCATGACTCTTGACTTTGAGGCACCACCATTATGATTTTTGGACTTAGACTATTAATGGTTGGATGACACGTGCGCTTACCTTATGCTCCTCGATGACACGTGCGCTTACCTCATCCAAACTTTGGCCCCAAGTTTTGCCTCCCTATAAATAAAAAGAAGGCCATTCGGCCAAGGGAGAGCGAGAAAGAGTAGTCGAGAGAAAGAGAGAGAGAGAAAGAGAAAAAAAGAAAGAAATAAAGAGAGAAAACTCAACGATTAGCCATGTCTCTCTTGTGATTTGATCGAGTGAGGAAGCCTTATGCAAGGCCGTGTGTTCGTGTTCAAGCCCGAGAACCACAAAGAATCGCCCAAGAGTCACCGAGACTCGCATGTCCTTCACATGCCTCATTTCTCTAGTTCTTGTTTAATTGATGTGTAAGTGAATACCCTAATACCGGGAAAGGATGTTGAGATGCGTTGTGACGTGGTTTGCTTGGACCGTTTCTCGGTCGTTTGGTTGGTCGTAGTTGGTTCATTTCCTTGGTTTGATCATATTTCATGTTTGATGTTGTTTTGAGATAAAACCGAGTTTTGGTTGGTAAAGTATGCATGATGTGGCCATGCTCAATGTTCTCTTATTTGAACTTTGCTATTGATCTGCCGTCGATGCGAGTGCGGTATGGGCCGACTTATGTTAACGGCGATCGATATATCCTCGCTTGATATTAGTGTTTTCACTTGCTGAGTCTTCCCGACTCATCCCCCATTTTTCCCCCCACAGGTCTATAGGATGGTCGGACGGACGGCGGCAACAGGAGGAGGTTGAGACATGTTAGAGTTCGGGGAAAGCTAGAAGTTGTAAATCCGAAGTAGTGGGCTTAGGACATCCGAGCCATTTGTTATCATGTGTAAATGGCTAAAATTGAATAAGTTGGCTTGTAAAATATGTTTGCGTGTCCTGTAAATATAAGGTTTACTCATGATGCTGTTTGTCTTAATCCCGCTGTTGTTTTTCATGTGATTGTCCCGAGTTATGCTTCCGCTTGTGTTTAAAGAAAGATAATAATGAACGGGACATCACGTTTATATGACCCTGAGGTCGGGGGCGTCACATATTCCCACCAAGTTGAATTTGAACTCAAAGGAGCTCCACACCAATCAAAACAAGTTCAGGGTTCAATTAGTCATCCAAAACAATTTCAGGGTTCAATTAGTCATCCAAGTGATTCATGTTCTTTTGATTTATACATGACGATTTACTTATTTTTCTTGTTGAACTGTTATATGTTATTTATTTATACGCTTAAACTAAAAAAGCTATTCGGGACTTTGAATGATGGTTAAGATTCTGATTCGAAAACTATTAAAATACCCCCGAAGAACGATGTCATTGCCTTACAAGGCCTGTACATACGAATTATCCTGTATCAAGTGTTGCAAACTTAATTTCTCATTCCTTCCAAAGAATGAGGTAAGTGTAGTAACACATTATTAACATCTGGTCCATTGATCAATCAAGTTTTAGCATTTTATATTGCTTAAATAAGTCAGTAAAACTTTCAGGCTATGAAGTCCTATTGTCAAATTTTATTACGGGAAAAAGCCACGTGTCTATGCTATGGTTAGCCACGTGTTGGGAACTTTTATTACACTTTGAAGAGGGCAACAAGGATCCAAACGAAAGAGTTATAGACCTTACCTGAATGACTCAGGGCTTAACAAAAGCCAAAGGCAGAATTCTATTGTTCGACGCCTAAAAATAGGTTTTTTTGTGTCAGTGAATTTTAACAAATATTGGTAAGTGTCAAAAAATATCGGGAAAAAAGATCTGTGACTTTTCTTTTTGCATAACATTTTAGTAACTTATCGACAGCTTTATGAAATCACCAACCTTTTATTATAATTTCCAAATTATCAATTTTGTATTAACTTACGATAGTAGATTTGCAAAATTTACGGCATTGAATTTACTTTTATATGAAATCATTAACATGAATTAGAGCAGCCTTCTGACTTTTGTGATACAAAATAATTACACAGTAGTTTTGGGTTACCAACTCTCACTTAAGCTACTTCCCAATGTTTACTTGTTCTTTTGATTTACCAACTTTTTTATTGAGTTGCCAGTTCTCATTTGAATTACTTGCTAACTCATTTTAGAAATTGTCGACCTTAATTAGAGTGACTTACCGACTTTTCTTCAATTAAGTTTCCAACTAACTTTAAGTTATCAATTCTCGTTAGAGTTACTTTCCACATTTATTTTTCTTTATTTATCAAATTTTTATATATTTTGCCAATTTCTATTTATCTTTTTTAACTACACTTAGATTTACCAACTCTTTTATGAAATTACTAACTTTAACTTAAGCGATTTAAGAATATTCAAGAATCATCATATGAAAGCATCTATAGATATACTTACAATCACGTGTGTTGATATATTTATTTATGTATTTTTATAAAACAATCTTTATATTTACTTGTAAAGATTAGTTTCTTGCACAAAATATGAACTCTACTCAACTTACTCATCATTCAAAAGCCTCCCGGACAAGCTACCAGCGTTGAAAATAGCTTTATTCCATCTCTTCACTTTCTCTTAATCCTTCCCGAACTTGGACTCATGCTTAGCCAGAGCTCTCCCATAATTTTCTCTCCCCCCCTCTCACTTCTCTTGGGCCCCACTTTATAAAACATTGGTAAAACGCCGAGGTCCTTTTGCTCCTTGCATTCCATAATGTTCGGCACCTCTTCCAGACACCACCATGAGGAAGCATAGTCCCCGGAGAGAATGATGATTGCGATGCATGATTCTTCGATGGCCTTCATAAGTGCCAACGATATTTAGTCTCCCTTTCTCAATTTTTCGCCATCACAAAAAGTGTATATTCCATTCCGGTTTAAAGCTTTGTAGAGATGGCTAAGGAAGTTCTTACGCACGTTCACACCTCTAAAACTCAAGAAGACGTACTAAATCTTTTCGGGTTTCGATGAAGAAGTCATTGGACGATGGAGTTCAACAATCGGAAACGACTATTAGCCGAAAATTTGAAACTGTGTTTTCAGGGTGTTCATCCACCACTTGATCTTTTTTGTTGATTTATTCTTATGCTAGAGGCCAGAGATGCATGACTTTCTTTCGGGTAGGGTGACCAAAGAATAATATTAGAAATTTGGAAAATGATACTGCGTACGACCGCGTGACTCAGGCTCCTTTGTGGCCGACAAAAGTAGGGACTAGTAATAGATCATAAACCGACAAACGACTTTCGTGGTCTTCCTCGAAATTTCATCCCTAACCTCCGAGAAGAACCAGTCGAGAAATTATTACTCGCACAATCGAGTGTGGGCAAATCACTAGGGTGGTGGATTCTATAATGTCTCTGGGTCCCATTCCCCCTTCTCTCTTCCAAAAGCTCCTATGGTGGAGAATTATAGTGCTTTTATAGTGCTTTGGCAGGCAACATTTATGGCCTTGGTTACAATGGATCTTTGAATTCTCATCTCTTATTACATGTTAGATTTTGGATTCGTTTTGACTACGCTATAGCGTCCTCATGACTGAGCGTTTAAAACTTGCGGAGGCCGAGAGGCACCACAGAGAGGAAGCTGAAAGGAAAGCTAAATTGGATGAGATTGTTGAGAAACTAAGGCAAAGAGAGAGGGAACCGGAAGAGAAAGAAAAGCAATGGAAAGAAACTATCTTGGGCCCCTCCAGACCGGTGGAGCCTCCCCCTGCTTCTAATCCTGTTGAGCCTGTTGCGGTCGCTGCTGCTGCCACGGCTCAAACAAACCCTGGAAGGTATGTGCCCAAGTTCCTCAGAGAGAGGACTGGAGGCCCAGGAGCTGCACCTCCAACAAAACCTGGAAGGTATGTGCCCAAGTTTCTCAGAGAGAGGACTGGAGGCCCAGGAGCCGCGCCTCCACCAGAACCCGACCGCTGGGGTGGTGGAGGCAGACAGGATGACCGCTTCTCCCAGCCCAGTGAAAGTAGGCCCTCCGCCATTGGCGGTGGCGGCGGCGGTGGCGGTGGCGGCGGCGGCGGCGGTGGCGGTGGCGGCTCAAGGTCCACCTGGTCGTCATCCAGGCCATCGCGCGGTGGTGAACGCTGAAAGTGGCAGCTTTGAACCCCCGTGTGGCCGGCTAGGAAATGGTTTTACCATAATTTTGAGGAATGATTGTAAAGTTATTGTTTCTCCTGTGTTTACTATATGAGTAAAAATAATTTTGTCTTCTATTTAGAACGGCCTTTTGCTCGTACATTCACCCGCTAGGGCATCGGTACCAAATGAATTTATCTTGTGGATATTGCTGTGTGAGTTTTGTGTTAAAAAACTTTCTGGCCGAATGTTCAGGATCTAGTCTGTTCCCTCACTTTTGCGCCTGCTTTATTCTCATTCTCTTTTATAGCGTGCACATTTACATGCGTCACGGCTGAGATTTTCTTGGCTGAGGACTAGCCCTTGTCCTGCCTGATGAGTCGCAACCCCAGATAGCAAATCGCAACATTTTTACCAACCCAATTGAGAGATATTGATATCAGCTCCCAATCATTTTGCTCAAGGATGACAAACCTTGTCCTAAAGATCCTTCGCATCTCTCATATTTCATCCTGATGCCACGAAACCTTATTACCTTTTATTGCTGTGGAAGTAACGGGACCGGCGGCGGCTGCAGCGGGCGGAGGTGGCGGCCGTGGCCAGCAACCGGCGGGCGATGGCGGTGACCGGCGATCAACTTCCTCTCTCATGGAAAATATTTTCCCTTTTATGGGCAATTTTACCTTGACTTTAGGGGAAAATGATTTCCTTTTTATGAAAAGAGGAAATCATTTTCCTCAAAACAATGAAGGATTTGGGGATGGGGAAAAAAAATGTTTTTCCATGCCCCTGAACACCGGAAAACGCGAAAAATGTTTTTCAAAAAAATATTTTTTCGAAAACGGACGGAGCCTTACTATATAATAATTTGCCCTCTGACCACTCAAGAGACATAATTACACACACAATCAAGTGTGCCAGCAAAAAATAATATTAGATCTATTAATAACAGTAGAACTTTGGATAAACGGGGTGCTTAGGTGAGTGACGCAAGCTTCTTTGTGGCCGACAAAAGTGGGGGAGAAACAACTCTCGGGTGGTGGACGCTTGTGATCTGGTCATCCTCGAAATGGAAATGTCATCCTCGAACCTCTCTGACTGTTTTCTTCTATACTAACACATAACTACTCGAATGACATATAAAACACATGACAAGAGAGCAGACTGTTACGAAGAAGCAACTGGTTTTTGTAGAGGATTTTTGAAGAAGAAAAATCCAGTCAAGAGATTTGGATTACACAAAAATCAAACACGGTCAAACACTCACAGAGGAACCCCCGGTTGATGGCCAAAGACAGAGCAAACAAGGCGATCTGAAGTTTGAAAAGATTGATTCGGTCAAGTGAGCTGGTCAGGGATGAGATAGGAGGGGTGAAAACAGGAAGCAGGTCATTTGGTGATTGATTAAGGAAAATTTGTCCTCAAGCTTTTGGAGACAGAACGAGAAAAGGATTCGGTGGTTCTTTTTTTGTAAAAAAGAGAAATACAAGAGCTGGAGACTCTTTAAAAAGGTAAAACCGATCGTGACCTCTAAGCGGGATGGCTTTCGGTGGCTAGGGAATTCAAAAAGGGAGATTTTTTTTATTAAGAGTTGGAAAGCAACGGAAAATCAGAATCAGACAAGTACAGAAAGTGGTGAGTGGAAGAAAAAGCTTGAGAGTCAAAAGGTATGTGATTCGTTTCTCATGCTACCTTGACATGAAATTTGCTATGCCTTTAATCCCCTTCGCATGAACTTGTCTAGGGATGAATTATGTTACCTAGTTGTTCCCTTTGCATGATGGTATTGGACTGCATATGTTTCGCCCATGTTCGGCCCCTTGAAGTATCCTAGAGTGACCTCGTTGCTGGTTGCATGACTTTGCTTTGTCCAGCATGTTTCTGTTGCGTTAGATTTGCTTTTAGATTAAATCGTGTAGTTTATTATTTGCGGTTTTTGAAAGTATTTTGATTGTCATCTTTATGGGAAAATTTCCAAAAAGTCCTTAACCTATTGTACGACAGCTAATTCAATCCTAAACCTTTCAATTGTGTTAGTTTAGTCATAAACCTTTTGACAACTTGCCAATTTAATCATAAAATTTTCAATTATGTCAATTTAGTCATAAGCATTTTGATAATTTACCAATTTAATCCTAAATATTTTAATGATAAGCCAATCTAGTCCTTTCGGGCCAATTTTGACTGGAATCGCTAACGTGGTGGTTTAGTCAACACCGGCTGTCCAATGTGACAGGGCCGGCGCCGACGTGGATAATTTTTGTAATTTTTTTTAAATTTTATGAATTTTTCTTTTCTTTTCATTTTCCCCTTCGCCAACCATCGCCGGGCCTCGTTGATGGCCAGCAGAGGTCATCGGCCTCAAAGGACGCCCGCAATTGAAGGATTAATTTTGCTTATTTTTAAAAACATAATGAACACTATTAAAACAACACTAATCTTTTGCAAATCATTTTAGTAAGTTTTTAGGTAACAAAATATATGAAGGATAACTTTGGTAAAATTATGTGTTAACCTTTTAATAATAAACATTTCGTCGCATCAATCACAATTATCTAGATTATATATTTTAATCAAAACATAGAAATTACGTATCAAAACTCAAAATCACACTAAGTTCTTCTTATTATGGTATAGAAAATTTACCATCATATCAAATTTCTCAAAGATCGTTTAAACATCTTCCTTATGTATTATAGTAGCCGTACTCTTCGCTTTTGGACTTGTCTTTCATATATTAATGTTTGTGAGCGATTTGCAGTCTTAAAAAGAAGTAGTACGTATTCCCATATTGCACATGATCAAGCAATCAAGTTGATGTTCAAGCCTTGTGAAAATTTTAGGCTTCGGGCATATTAAAAATGTACGATATAATAAAAATTTCTATATTGGTTTAAAAAATTCTCATTAGGGTTGCCTCTGTATGTGGTGTATGAATAGTTTACATTTGCTTTATCACATAACTCAATTCTTTTGGAGGTTGAAATTCCAAATAAGAAAAGTACTGTGGGCAAGAAGATAAGTCAGACTTGCATAAAGTGACACGTTCTGAACTTTTATAAATGGATGTACTGTTTTAATCAATTTATTAAATAAATGAGCCTGCAACAGCTCATCCTCATCCACAATTGTTTGATTTTTATGAGACAATGTTAGATGCTTTCAAGGCATCATGTCATCAACCACCAACTGCAATTCTTGTGTCTTCGATCTTCTTCACTCTGAGTCCGAGGTGCTTTCCACGACCAAAAGTTATTTGCGTCTAATAAGTAAGAAATTATTAAATAGAAAATATATGGTAAACTAAATCTAAATCGTAAAAGTTGAAGAGATTGGTACGGAGTCCACTGTTTTTAATGTTTTAAATTCACTTTGGTTTATACACTAAGTTCACTCAATAATTTTTCTAGATAAATAACTGTGCCACTACTTCTTAATGCGTACGAACTGCCCTTTCGAGAATTCGACGGATAAAATACCACTTGTCTTATCTCGATCCACTAAATTTCATGCTTTGAAAGGGCGGATCTCACATAAAACCCACCTTATTTATTATGTTTGATTCAATCATCCTAGGTAAACTAGATTCATAAAATAATTTTTGAAATGAGGGGGGTGATCATAACGGTGCAAGCGAATCAGATGTTTAGCCGTGTTTCTAATCCCTCGATCATAATAGATGATGATCTTGTGGGCCAAAAATGATAATTGATTCCCACGAGGTGTAAGAGGAACTTGTCCAGCGAATATACAAAAGTTGAACTTAATCCGAGGATGACTATAAATTCTCATCATAAATTCTCCACCTTGAATTTCTTGTCAACAAATCCAAGTCAAGTTGGAACGTTTTTGAGTGTCTTAGTTTTTCTTGTAGAGAGAGTGCGTTGGTGAACTGAACAAAATGTATGTACCATCGGTCCCATTGTGCACTGAACAAGGCTTTTCTTCACCATGAGACAAGGCATCTTCTTTTCTCTTTAGCATTGAAAGAAGAGCGAGTCAAAGCTTATGAAATTTTTCCAAGGTAGGAGGACAAAGTTTCCAACTTTTCTATTTAGTGGAATGACTCTTAGAGAGAGTTACGAAGAATGTGAATGACCAAGAGATGACCGAGAGACTACAGGGAGACGACAGTTCAACTTTGTTACGAGGTGTCTGTGAAAGGTTTTATGCGAGAATGAATTTGTTTTTTCCTAATTTGCCTTAGGTGGATTGTCCTGATCCTTTTCAGCAATAACATAGAATAAAGCTCTATGCATTTAGTTTTTATTCAAAATATATTATTTATTATGTGTGCAATTGTCAACGATTACTAATACGATAGTTATTTTACGTGCAACGACCAATATAATCCCATTTGAACACAAATTAAAATTCTAAGGTTTCGTATGGAGTCTACTATTTTTAATGTTCAAATTCAATTTAGTTTATGCACTATATTCACTTCATAATTTTTCTAGATAGATAACTGTACCACTACTTCTTAATACATAAGATAAGCAATTTCAAGAATTCGATGGTAAACTTGTCTAATTTCAATATGCTAAATCTCATGTATTGAGAGGATAGATCTCGCATAAGACCCACCTTCTCTATTGTGTATGAGCCAATCATCCATGGTAAACCATATTCATTAATTAATTTCTGAAATTAGGGGGATGATCATAATGGTGCAAGCGAATTGTATGTTTAGCCTTGTTCCTAATCCCTCGATCGTAATAGATGATCTTGTGTGCTAAGAATGAATTCTGATTCCCATTATCTTATTCATAGGTGTAAGAGGAATTTGTTCGGCTGAGTACCACAAAAATTGAAGTTAATCCGTGGAAGATCATAAATTCTCATTATAAATTCTTAACGTCGAATTTCTTGTCAACAAATCCAAGTCAAGTTCGAACTATTTGAGTATCTATATTTTTCTTTTAGAGAGAGTGTGTTGGCAACAGAGAGCAACAATGTTAGAAAAAGGCAAAAGGACACTAAGTGTCACAAGTTGTGTACGGAGATCACTTTGGTGTCATAATTTTTTTTCGGATTACTTTGGTGCCAAATCAGACGAAAAAAGATCACTTTTGTGACTTCGGCCAAAAAAAGAGCCATATCAGATTTCCGATGAGTCACATCAGATTTTTGGCGAGCCATGTCAGCATGAAAAATTAATAAAAAAGAGCCACGTTAGATTTCTGGTGGCCATGTCAGCATTGGCATTAAAGTTATCGTTTTTCAAAAAAGTTGGCATCAAAGTAATTCGAAAAAAAGTTATGGCACCAAAGTGATCTTCGTACATAACTTATGGCACTTATAGTGCCCTTTTGCCATTAGAAAAATGAATGTACAGTCAGTCCCACTATGCACTAAACAAGTCTTCACCATGAGACAAGGCATCTTCTTTTTTCTTTAGCACCGAAAGAAAGGCAACAACTTTAAGTCAAGCCTATGAAATTTTTCCAAAGTGGGACAAAAAAGTTTCCAGCTTTTCTAGTTAGTGGAACGACACTTCAAGATAATCTTGAAGAATGTGAGCGACTATGAGATGACCAGGAGACGACGCTTTTAGCTTTGGTAGAATGAATTTTTTTTTTCTCCTAATTTGCCTTAGGTGGATTGACCTTATCCTTTTGAGCAATAACATAGAATAAAGCTTTATGCATTCGGTCATTTTTTCAAAATATGTTATTTGTTATGTGTGCAATTGTCAACAGTTAATAATACGATAGTTATTTTAAGCGCAACAACCAATATAATCCCATTTGAATGCAAATTATAATTCTAAGATTTCATTTGTTTCGAGAAAAATGAACGATTTGGCAAATATTTTCCTAAAAATGACCACTTGTATTGTTTAAAATAATTACAATGAAAAATCTTTTGATTATCGACAACAATTTATGTTTATGCATTTTCGTGAACGATGAAAATATTTTCTTGTTTATTCATCTTTGTAAATAACAATTAACTGTCCATATTGGCACCCAATGTGACCTCTTAAAATGATACCACATCAATAGAAGCCGACTCTCTCTCTCTCTCTCTCTCTCTCTCTCTCTCTCTCTCTCTCTCTCATCTAAATGAAGATCGTATAATTTTTGCTTAGCAAGTGAGTTATGTCATCAATTCGGCTTAACTTGAGCAAAGTAAGTGAGCCATGTTATCATAATTACATTACATGACAATTTATTTAATAGAGGTCTTGGTTTGAGCCAAATATATGTATAAGATTCACTCAAAAAGTACGAGTTTCTTGCCGTGAGTTCAGCAAATGTGCGGGAGACAGAAATCTCTTTAACAAACATGTATGTATGTGTACTTCACGGAAAAGTGAGTGCTTTAATAATGGAGTTCTCCCTGGACTATATGGCTAATAGTAAATATTAACACCCTCCTTTGTTATACTTTGGTAAGGTATTATACTCATAAACTGTTTCTATGCTATCTAATATGAACATCGAATTCTTCCATAAATTAAGCACAAAAAAGAATAGTTAAGTTTGTAATTTTATTTATTTTTTTCTATATATTTGATTGCATTTAAATAACAATGCCTACTTATTAAGCACGTCATTTCATGAGTAAAGCCACAAAAGTTAAATTACATCTGAAAAAAAGCTATTCTTGTTGCTTGTTCTCTTTCAGGATTTAACGAAATTTGGCTTATTTCTTAATCGAGATTTATTGAAGTTTAGTTTTGTGAGACAACTATTTTAGGGGTCGTAATCGAGTTAGCCTATTTAATAATATGGTCTTAAGTTGGCATCATAGGAACACAACCCGGGTTGCTAACCCTATCGCTCCTACGAGGCTCGAAGTGTTATGGGCAAGGTTGGAGGATTTGTCTTACTTAGAAAAGCTCGACCCACTAATGCTAGGGTGAGGCCCGGTGCAGAAGTTCTATTTATTTTTGTAATAGCAGGCTAGCTTCGATGGAAAGGTTAGGCCATCAATGGTAAGGAAAAGCATTGAGAAATAAATGCATGATGGATGAATTCTACTAAGGTCTTATTTGTTGGCTATAGAATCAGATTACCGAGAGAACTGGGGATTCAAAATTTTGTATTTTTCACTTGGAAAGATATTTAAACTTCAAATTGAATTACCAAGCAACTCTTACTTATTGAAATTTCACTACCACCAAAGTTATACTACATCACCATCAAAATCATAGAGAACCGAGTCACCAAGGACCTCGAGGGCTTGCTCAGTGTTAGTATATTTACTTTTCTTTGCCCCTATTGGGATTGTCTATAAGGCTTTGTGAGAGAGACGTCAAGAATACTATACTTTGAGACACATGTGATCCTAGGGTTGGGCCCATAACCTAAACACCATGGTCTGAGGACCCCCAAGCCAGCCTCATGACCTTGAAGCTTAAACCCAAGATCCCTGCGTTTGAACCAGGACCTTATGTGACATTATGAATTTCGACCCATTTTTGGGATTTATAAAATGAATATTTCATCAACGCGCTTATAGTTAAATCTCGTCCAAAACTGATCACTCTCGGGTTGTTAACTGTTTGGGAAAGGCTAGTTGGGAATTAAGTACGTGGACTTAAGAACTTGATCACGGTTCGGCACTTCGATCATAAGGATTATCGAGGGAATATTTTGGGCCAGTATAGGCCGATCTAAGGATGAGTATGGGCGAGTTGCTAATAATATACGATTGGATCGCGAGTGATTCCGCTTGACCATCGTACGGATTGCAAACGACCTTAAACCTAATTCGAATGATCGCGTCATTCGGAGCTAGCAACTGACCCTCAGAATTACATGACCACCGAGATCGTCATGGCTCGAGTAAACTTAAATGTGGCTCGATTTCAAATCGGCCACGAGTCAATATGCGTAACTTTTAATAGCCGCCCGTTAATTTGAGATTCGCCATAGTCGCATCCAATCAAATTTGGCCGTTATTTAGAGCCCGAACTTGGATGTCGAATTTCTCAAAGATTCATGATGAAATTAATTGGACAACATCAAAATAAGTGTGGCCAACCTCGGGATTGCCCGGATTCGTCGAAAAATGAAATTTGAACCGAGTACGGATTTAGACCAGTATACCTCCCTCTTTAGTTATTTTCTTCCGTGCCTTTTACCACTTTTCTTTTATTTGAATTGAGGATTTTTGTGGACCCTTAGATCCTAGCTTGTCCAAACAAAATGGAATTGTTGCCCTTGGAAGTGAGTTGGTGGGGTTGTTGGTTTTTATATTGTGTGTGTCTCTCTCTCTCTCTCTCTCTCTCTCTCTCTCTCTCTCTCTCTCTCTCTCTCTCTCTCTCTCTCTCCCCCTCCGTGCGTGTCCCTGCCGTTGCCTAGCCACAGCGCACCATTCGCCCAACCCGCACGGTAGTAGCTTGTCAGCGTGCGATCAACCGCCACCCGTTGCTATCGCGCCTTCATTTCGCCGGGAATATCTCTCTCCCTTTCGTCTCCCCCCTTGGCGACAGGCGTACTCGGACGCTGAGCCATTGTTCTGCTGTCTACTGCTGCGGTAGGTGATGCGCGCCTTGACCGAGCTTCGGCTACGCGCCGTTACACTGTTTCGTGAGGGCCGCCCCTCGCCCCTTCCCGGTTCTCCTCCGGTTTCTCTCCAGTTCTACCTTGCCCGGCCATTGCGGCTGCCACTTGGCGACTCCTGATCATGTAGCTGCTGCCGACCCGGTCTCTCATTCTTGCTGACTTAGTCGCGGGACCTCAACTTTTTGACGGCCAACTCACCTTCGACTTAGCGCCTCCCCCTAGCTTCCCCTCTCCCTTGTTCCGGCGACTTTCCCCTCCTCAGTCCGCCTTGTCACCACGATCGTCATAAATCGCCCGTCATTGCCCCTTGCCCCCGGCCACTCACACCCGTCACAGCGCGCCGTGCAGCCGTGAGACCAACCGCATGCCTCCGCCCCTGCCCCTACCACTGTTGTGGCTGAAGCATTGCTGCTGCCTCGCCGATTGCCCAGCTACTGTGCTGACGCCGCCACCACTGCTGCCGCCCACTCGCCCCTGCTGCACCGAGGCTGCCACTACTCTATCCGGCCACGTTGCTACCCCTTGCTTGGTTTTGCTTGGCTTTGAACTTAGGTAAGTGAATCCCTAAAACTTACCTAGTATAATGGGTATTAATGGACTTGTTTAGGGGTTGTTTAGTGTTGGTTTGGTGGCTGAGTTAGGGGCTGATTTGCTGATTGAATGTGGCTGGTTCATAGACCAATTTGTGGTGATTTTAGGGGTTAAATGGTGGTTGTTCGTGGCTGGTTCAATTGCGGATTTGATGGACTAATGTTGATTAGTTTATGGCTTGAAACGTGAGCTAGATGTGGTGATGGGGTGAATGTGTGCATGGCCGGTTTGTTGCGGCACTTGGGGGTGAAGTTTGATGCCAAAACATGGTTAGTTTGCATTGGATTGGGGGTTGAAATTGGTGATCTTATTATGACCGAACTTGCTTGAACCTTGGGCGGATTTAACACTTGAAGTGTGCACGTATGTGGCGAATTGATGGTTGGTCATTGTTACGGAATGTGACCGATTGTGAGTGAGAGTTCATGACTCTAATTGGTGAAATCATGGTTGACTTGGTGCACGTGTACAATGAATTGTATCGCAGATGATTGAACACATTTAATTGATGTTTGATTAAGTGATTAACATAGAGTTGATTGGGTCATGTGGCATGTGTGATTGCTAATATCCTGATGCGTGTTTACGTGGGGATTGAAATGTCCTGAGGTGTGTTGCACGGGACAATGCCAGGATCGATCGGAGAGCTGTCAACCTGAGGCGTGTTGACGTGGGTTGTGGTATGGAACTGATGCGTATTACGCGGGTCGTGAATAGTTTGAGTGAATTCGTATGTGTACGGTGCTTGGTTGAATGTGATGGTTGTGAGATGCTATTATGTTATAGCGATTTGACTAATATGCAAGGGCTATGCATGATTTGAGACGAGGTAAGGTTGCTTGTGTGAATTCTGGCATGTTGGTCGTGGTATTGTATGTTTAGTGTTGTCTGGGGTACACATTGGTCTATGTGGGGTTTAGGACGTCTGCTTATTGAGATTTATTCTCATAGTTGTATATAAACGATTTCATATCCCCAACCCTGAGTATGAGTAACCTGCCGCGGCGTTTTGGGGTCCTTATGCACACTGTTCATGTGGAGACCGAGTACCCCGTAAGTGCAGATAAGACCTATATTAGGCACTTTAGTACAGTTTGGGTAGACGAGGGTCGGGATGAATTCAAGTGTCACACCTACCTTGCTTGGTTTTATTGTGAGGGGTTAGAGACGATCGGCCCAATCCATGGATTCGAAGGACAACATCATGGCGGTGAGGATGCCATGGACTAGGAGCCTTCGGAGAAGTATGCCCCTGATGGAGAGGTCATTGATCCTGAATACCCTAGCCCAGAGTTGGAAACTATAGTACCTGAGCCCGTAGCAGAGCCTGAGGAGTCTAAACCCGAAGAAGAATCCAAAGAGGAGCCCATAGAGTTAATGCTTGAGGAGGAACCGATCGAGATCGACTCATATACGGAGTCTGAGTCCGTAGGGTCCAACTCGGATTTGGCAGCGTAGGGGTGTTTAGTGCTAAGCATAGAACCTTTTCGATGGAGCTCTTTTTGTGTAGCTAAGTTAGCCTACTCGACCATCTATCCTTTTTTTTTTATGATGATGGTGAACTCTAACTCTAGTGGCCTAATGCTCGATTCGTAAGGATGGATGTTGTAAGTATGCTTTTATGTATTAAATGTATTGTGGTTATGTTCAAGTGTTTTCTCACTACCCCCTCCTTTTGATTATTGTCTGGGTGTTATAATCGTTTTCACTTATGTTTATTGATTGACGCTTGTTTAGGTCGGCGAAGAGTCCTGGAACGTCTCATTTGATATGACCCTCGAGAGGTGTCGCAAGTCCATTGGTGTTCGGGGCGTGACATCCCATTTGATTTGGTATCAGAGCAAGGTGAGTTCGATCCAAGTTGGTTGAAGCTTGGAGTGATAATAAGCAATGATCTTGGGGTAGTAAGTTAGGGAGACTCATGTGCCATGCGTACCTCCATACTATTTGATTGTGATTGCTGAGTGATTTTATGCAATAACATGTGAAGTACAGGTGCATCAAGACCTGAGGTAACTGCACAAACCCTGTTGGTTATGATGAGGAGTTGTTTGTAATTGACTGTCTGCTTTGTGAATTATTGTTGTGATTCATTGCCTAGAGCTTTAGACTTGTATAGTTAGCCTAGGTCCCTAATTCCTGAGTGGAATTATAGCAGGTAGGCGAGTGTGAGAATCCCGTGAGAATGAGCAGCCGAGGAAGAGTTCGAGGTCGAGGTCATGTGGGTTTGCAAGCTAGAATTGCAGAGAATCCCAAAGTGGATGGAATTCTGAGGGCACTCAAGGAAGTTGGAATCTTAATGGGTAGATAGACGGAAGAGCGAAATGCTACTACCGCTGCTGCTGCTGAGGCTGCCATCGCCGCTGTCGCTGCAGCCTCCAATGGGGTTACAACGGAAACAATGGGAGTAATAGGAATGATGGGAATCCACGTCAAGGGCAAGTAAATCCAATCAGACCGATGTCTAAGTTGGTCGAGCAATTTTTGAAGTTGAAGCCTCTGAAGTTTGATGGGAGAGGTGATACTGAGGCTGCACCACGATGGGTGGAAGAATTAGAAAAGGCTTTTGAGGTATTGGGGTGTACCGAGGAAGATAAGGTAACATTAGCAGTTTACCAACTTCAAGAAAATGCAAGCGATTGGTGAAGGGCCACAAGAGATCAAGTGTTCCCTGTTGGTACTACTCAGATTTGGACAATTTTTACTGAGACCTTTAATGGCAAGTATTTTTTGAAAAGCGCCCGTGAATGAAAGTTGGCTAAATTCATGAGACTCCGTCAAAGCCTGATGTCAATGGATCAATATGAAATTGAGTTTGCAAGATTGTCCAAGTTTGCCCGGAAAATGGTAGAGGACCCATTGGACAAAGCCTAGAGGTTCCGAAATGGGCTAAAGCCGGACCTTCGCAGCCAGATCATATCACTAAATTTGAGGGGCTATCATGAGATTTATGACCGGGCTTAAGCAATTGAGCATGAATTGGTAGATTGGGCTGCCGCTTCTGGATCACGATATGCCTCTGCTAGGGACAACTGTCACTTTGGGAGGAGGCTACCAAAAGATTTATGACCGGGCTTAAGTAATTGAGCATGAATTGGTAGATTGGGCTGCCGCTTCCGGATCACGATATGCCTCTGCTAGGGACAACTGTCACTTCGGGAGGAGGCCCATGACTGGGAATGGTCGCTCCGTCCCTTCCATCAGGAAGAATATCGGGAAGCCGAACCTGTGACGCCCTGTACCTCGGGGCCATTAACGTGACGTCCCGTTCATTATTATCTTTCTTTAAACACAAGCGGAAGCATAACTCGGGACAATCACATTCAAAACAAACAGCGGGATTAAGACAAAAGCATCATGAGCAAACCTTATGTTTACAAAGTATGCAAACATGTTTTAACAAGCCCTTCGGGCCATGCCAACAACACATATTTTCATAGCCGTTTACAAATAACAATTGGTTTGGGTTTCCTAAGCCCACTACTGCTTCTCGCTCCTCGCTTTCCCCGAACTCCAACATGGCTCGAACTCCTCCTGTCGCTGCCGTTCGTTCGACCATCCTATGAATATGAGGGTGGGAAAATGGAGGGGGTGAGTCGGGGAAACCCAGTAAGTAAACCTACTAATATCAAGCGAGGACGAGGGGATCGCCGTTAGCACAAGCCGGCCCTTACCGCACCCGTATCAATGGCAGATCAATAGCAAAGTTCAACAAGAGAACATCAAGCACGGCTACATCGTGCACACGTTACAAACCACGGCTCGGTTCTATCTCAAAAAAACATCAAACACGAAACATGATCAAATCGAGAGATGAACCAACCACGATCAACCAAATGACCGAGAAGCGGTCCAAGCAAACCGTGTCACAACGCATCACAACTTCCTTTCCCGATATTAGGAAGTGTACTTACACAACCAACCAAACTAGAACAAGAAAGGAACACGGGAGTCTCGGCGATTCTCGGGTGTGAACACGAACACTCAGGCCTTGGACGTGGCTTCCTTACTCGATCAAACCACAAGAGAGAGACGGGCTCGCCGATAAGTTTTTTCTTTGTTTCTTTCTTTCTTTTTTTATCTTTCTCTTTCTCTCTCTCCCTCACGGCTACTCTCTCTCTCTCTTCTTCTCTCTCCCTTGGCCGAATGGCCCTTCTCTCTATTTATAGGGAGGGAAACTTGGGGCCAAAGTTTGATGAGGTAAGTGCTTATGTCATCGGGGCAATGAGGTAAGCGCTTACCTCACAAGCCATCATGATGACGGCCTCCAAAGTCCAACTATCCTTAATGCGAGTCATGATGACGGTGGCCTCTAAAGTCAAGAACAATAATGGCTTCATAAATGCTTGTGGAAAAATGAAGCCAAGCAATTCATACAAGCCATTAATTAAGCTTCTTGAACAAGCTTCATTCTTGGCCAATCATTTTCAAATTTCGTTTTCCCCTGGTCCGACCTCCGAAAAATACATAAAATATCTCATTTGAAAGCTCGGAACGTGTCCTTTAAATCACCGGAAGACACCAAGTCCAAATTCCAACGTTTTCATATAGAAAATGCTAAATCTTTGAAATATGGCAAAACCGAACAGTTTTGCACTGTTCACGAATTTGAACTTAAAAATATATTAAATGAATTTCGAAAATTCTCAATTTCGGATATGTTATAAAAAAGACCTTAATAAACATTTTTCGTGAAGAATACAAAATCTAATTCTCTCTGTAAACACCATTTTCAGTCACTCAAAGACAGACTAAAAATAGTTTACTAGAACATCATTTTTATTTCTCAAAATAAGCTCTGCCCAATATACAAATCATTTCAGAAAATTCCCAAATTTACACACGTTATAGAAAAGGAAGTCCTTAACAACTTTTGTGAAGGAAACTTTTCCAAACTCGGCCCAGAAAAGCCTGTATAAAATCAAGACCGTGTAAACATCACCAAAATTCCCATTCCGGGCAGTTTCACACAGTCTGAAAATCAGGCTATTGTACGACTCATCTCAATTCCAAAAATTCTGAAATTAAATCATGTAAAACTTCAAAATGTTTGGAACAACTTTTCAGAAGAAAGCATTCGAAAATTCAGATCACACAAGTCTCCCCAAAAATAACAAAACGAAGGGGCACAAATGATCCGAAAACTAGGTTTTCCAAAACAAGATAAAACAATTTGGTTCTGATTGGAAAACCGCCAAACTTAAACCATAGCCATTTCCCAGGGACTGAAATTGAGGATATTTCAATTTACCTGCGGCTTCCCAGGCCTAAAAATCGGGATGTGACAATTCTCCCCCTCTAATAAAATTTCATCCTCGAAATTTAAACGCGTACCTGGTTCCTCGAATAAATGCAGGTATCAACTTTTCCTCAATTCCTCACTCTCCCATATGGCTTCTTTTTATGCCCTGGTAACACTATAGGACCTTAACTAAGGGAACGGCCTTACCTCTCAACACTTGCTCCTTACATTCCACGATCCGCACCTGCTCCTCAGATAGGATACTCTGCTGTCCACTTCGACCTCGTCGAAAATTCAGCACGCGTGCCGGATCGGGCTTACACTTTCAGAATATCACAACATGCACCTGAGCAAGTTTCAGTGGCGACGCCAACCGATAGGCCAAATTCCTTATTCTTCTTAGAATTTCAAAAGATCCTACATACCTGGGACTTATCTTACCTTTATACCTTTACAGCAGCCACTGTAATCCGAACTCGCTCTGGACCAGCGACCTTTCTTTCCCCGACCTCGATCCAACATACCAGAGTGCAGCAAGCTTAACCACGCTTCCGCTGCGCTACTCTGATAAAATCTTTCTCAAACATAGTTTAATTATAACAATCACAAAGATCATACTGATCATTTCAACCAAGAGTTCCCTATCTTACTTAGTTCGGTTTATTGCTTTTCTTACCCGTCATCCTAGAAGCCTGCCAGGAGTCGCACCTTGCTCAGGTCTTCAACCTCGGCGACACTCTTGCTAGAAGCCGCACCTTGATCAAGCTTCTTGCTCCGGCGTCCACTTCCTAGCCAAGAGCCGCTCCTTGATCAGGTTCTGCCCTGGCGATCACTCCCCGCCCTCATCGGATCGGGTTATATCAACATTCAACAGCCTTCTCTTGGCTCAACACCGAACTGCAACTTACTAGAGGGGAAACTGCTTGGACTTCTCTTTCGAGGTCATTGGCATCCCTTTGGGACTTTCCTTTTTCCTCGTGACGTCGCAACCTGGTCCTTAGCACTTATTTTGTTATCAATAGTCTAACAAGACTTTCTACAACACAAGAATAGGTCAGTGATCACAAATAAACAGGAGCACTTAAGCTATTCAATCACAATCAATCATTCACATGCGCAGGGGTGTTTCCTAACTAACTACCCCAACTTCAGCGCACCTTATCGCTCCAGGTCTTTATTCCCGCTTTGATTTTAGAATCGTTTTCCCAATTCGGTGTACAGTTCAATCATTCTTGCCTTTAGCCATCCTAGAAGCCTACCAAGAGCCGCTCAACAATCAGGCCCTTCACCCCGGCGCCACTTCTACCCAGAGGCCGCTCAATGATCAGGCCTCTTACCTCGGCGCCACCTCTGTCAGAAGCCGCTCAATGGTCAGGTTGGATGCCCCAGTGCTACTCCCTACCCTCATCGGACTGGCCAATTGCAAGCTGCCCCGAACTGCACCTACTGGAGGGAAAACCTGCTCTGATACCAAATTAATCTGTGACGCCCCGTACCTCGGGGCCATTAACGTGACGTCCCGTTCATTATTATCTTTCTTTAAACACAAGCGGAAGCATAACTCGGGACAATCACGTTCAAAACAAACAGCGGGATTAAGACCAAAGCATCATGAGCAAACTTTATGTTTACAAAGCATGCAAACATGTTTTAACAAGCCCTTCGGGCCATGGCAACAACACATATTTTCATAGCCGTTTACAAATAACAATTGGCTTGGGTTTCCTAAGCCCACTACTGCTTCTCGCTCCTCGCTTTCCCCGAACTCCAACATGGCTCGAGCGACAAAACCTTATATTTAGAAGACATGCAAACATATTTTACATGCCAACTTAGTCTATTTTAGACATTTAGACATAACAAACGTGTGGCTTGGGTGTCCTAAACCCACTACTGCTTCTCGCTCCTCGCTTTTCCCAAACTCCAACATGGCTCGAACTCCTCCTGTCGCTGCCGTCCGTTCGACCATCCTATGAACCTGAGGGTGGAAAAATGGGGGGGGGGTGAGTCGGGGAGACCCAGTAAGTAAACCTACTAATACCAAGCGAGGTCGAGGGGATCGCCGTTAGCACAAGCCGGCCCTTACCATACCCGCATCGATGGCAGATCAATAGCAAAGTTTATTCAAGAGAACATCAAGCACGGCTACATCGTGCACACGTTACAAACCACTGCTCGGTTCTATCTCAAAACAACATTAAACACGAAACATGATCAAATCAAGAAATGAACCAACCACGATCAACCAAACGATCGAGAAACGGTCCAAGCAAACCGTGTCACAACGCATCACAACTTCCTTTCCCGATATTAGGAAGTGTACTTACCCAACCAACCAAACTAGAACAAGAAAGGAACACGGGAGTCTTGGCGATTCTCGGGTGTGAACACGAATACTCGGGCCTTGCATAAGGCTTCCTTACTCGATCAAACCACAAGAGAGAGACGGGCTCGCCGGTAAGCTTTTTTCTTTCTTTCTTTCTTTCTTTTTTTCTCTTTCTCTTTCTCTCTCTCCCTCACGGCTACTCTCTCTCTCTCTTCTTCTCTCTCCCTTGGCCGAATGGCCCTTCTCTCTATTTATAGGGAGGGAAACTTGGGGCCAAAGTTTGATGAGGTAAGTGCTTATGTCATCGGGGCAATGAGGTAAGCGCTTACCTCACAAGCCATCATGATGACGGCCTCCAAAGTCCAACTATCCTTAATGCGAGTCATGATGACGGTGGCCTCTAAAGTCAAGAACAATAATGGCTTCATAAATGCTTGTGGAAAAATGAAGCCAAGCAATTAATACAAGCCATTAATTAAGCTTCTTGAACAAGCTTCATTCTTGGCCAATCATTTTCAAATTTCGTTTTCCCCTGGTCCGACCTCCGAAAAATACATAAAATATCTCATTTGAAAGCTCGGAACGTGTCCTTTAAATCACCGGAAGACACCAAGTCCAAATTCCAATGTTTTCATATAGAAAATGCTAAATCTTTGAAATCTGGCAAAACCGAACAGTTTTGCACTGTTCACGAATTTGAACTTAAAAATATAGTAAATGAATTCCGAAAATTCTCAATTTCGGATATGTCATAAAAAAGACCTTAATAAACATTTTCCGTGAAGAACACAAAATCTAATTCTCTCTGTAAACACCATTTTCAATCACTTAAAGACAGACTAAAAACAGTTTACTGGATCAGCATTTTTATTTCTCAAAATAAGCTCTGTCCAGTATGCAAATTATTTCAGAAAATTCCCAAATTTACATACGTTATAGAAAAAGAAGCCCTTAACAACTTTTGTGAAGGAAACTTTTCCAAACTCGGCCCAGAAAAGCCTGTATAAAATCAAGACCGTGTAAACATCATCGAAATTCCCATTCCGGGCAGTTTCACACAGTCTGAAAATCAAGCTATCGTATGACTCATCTCAATTCCAAAAATTCTGAAATTAAATCATGTAAAACTTCAAAATGTTTGGAACAACTTTCCAGAAGAAAGCATTCGAAAATTCAGATCACACAAGTCTCCCCAAAAATAACAAAACGAAGGGGTATAAATGATCCGAAAACTAGGTTTTCCAAAACAAGATAAAACAATTTGGTTCTGATTGGAAAACCGCCAAACTTAAACCATAGCCATTTTTCAGGGACTGAAATTGAGGATATTTCAATTTACCTGCGGCTTCCCAGGCCCAAAAATCGGGATGTGACAGAACCACTATCAGAACGCCCTATGTTGGTTGTGTGGAGGGAGACATGGTAGTAGGCCTTGCCCGAATAGTGGTGAAGCTTGTTTTATATGTGGCGAAATAGGCCATCAGATCAGGAATTGCCCAAACAATAAATAGGCTAGATCACCTGCCCTGCCACGGCCACCCTGGAATGGAAATCAGTTCGGAGTTGTTCGACCGGTTATTCAAAGTAGGCCTCCGGCCTAAGGACGAGTGTCTGCAATGGTGAGAAGGGAAGCTGCGGACGTGCTTGGCGTAGTCATAGATATGATCTCTCTGTGATCATGCTGCATATACTTTGTTTGGCCCAGGGGCATCGCATTCGTTTATATCTGAGTAGTTTGTTAGATTGTCTAAAATTGAGCTGAAACCGCTAAAAGTAATGTTGTGTGTTACTACTCAGTTGAATAATAAAGTGTCGATTGCATTGAGATTCCTGATTATAAGATAGTGATTGGTGATAGAGAAAAAATGACAGATTTGACGGTCTTAGCTATGTATGACTTTGATGTGATTATTCGTATGGACTAGCTAGTTAAACAGAAAGCTGTAATGGACTATGGTAACAAGGTTATCTAATTTAATCCAATTGGGTATCCTAGATTTGAGTTTGTGGGAGACTGAGGAGGAACCTTGATCTCTTGAATTTCGTCACTTGAGGTGACTAAGTTGTTGGACGAAGGGTGTCAAGACTTTCCGGGGACTGTGATTGATTCGATGGCTGGAGAACCGAGGCTAGAGGACAAAGCCGTGGTATGCAATTTTCCCAATGTCTTTCCTCAAGAACTGCCGGGATTGCCACCTGATAGAGAAGTGGAATTTGTGGTTGAGTTGGCCCCGGGACAAAATCGATCTCGAAAGCACACTATAGGACGTTGTTGTCAGAATTGAAGGAATTAAAGGTTCAGATGCAAGAATTGTTGGATAAGGGCTTTATTTGTCCAAGTGCGTCTCTATAGGGAGTGCCAATCTTATTCATAAGGAAGAATGATGGGTCATTAAGGTTGTGCATCGATTATAAACAATTGAATTGGATGACAATTAAGAATAAGTATCCACTGCCAAAGATAGACGACCTATTTGACCAGTTGCAAGGGCCTCGCTGTTTTCTAAGATTGACTTAAGGATTGAATACCATCAATTGAGGATCAAGAAGGAAGATGTGCCGAAGATGACATTTAGGACGAGATATAGGCACTGTGAGTTTACAGTGATGCCGTTCGGATTGACTAATGCTCCTGCCAACTTTATGGATTTAATGAATCAAGTATTCAAGGAGTTTCTGGATCAGTTTTGTCATCATTTTCATAGACGACATCTTCGTATACTCAAAGAGTTCAGTCGAACATGAGTTACATTTGTAAAAAGTTTTACGAACTTTAAAAGAACACGCACTCTACGCTAAGTTCGGTAAGTGCGAATTCTGACATCATCGAGTGGTATTTTTAGGACATGTGATATCCGGAGATGGAATTTTAATGGATTCGATAAAGATTGATGTGACATTCCGGATTTTGGCCCATTTTTGGGGTTTATAAAACGTGTAATTCGTCAGTGCGCTTATAATGGAATTTCGCCCGAGAACTGATCACTCTCGGGTTCTTGTTTTTTAAAAAATAGAAATTCTGCTAGAATTGCACTCGATCGAATTTGGCCATTATTTATACCCTGAATTTGGCAGTCGATTTTCGGGAGTTCCGGGACGAAATAAATTGGACGGTGTCGATATTATTGTGGCTAGCATCGAGATTGTCAGGAAAAGTGGAAAAGTAGATTTTTGGACCGGGTGCGAATTTGGACTGGTAGACCTCCCTCGTAGTGTGGTTTGGGTTATTTTATTTTGGCCATGTGCCCTAGAATATTGTTGGGACTTTTCGGGGACCGTTAGGCCTTTTTCCCGAATTTAATCGGGACCGATAGGTCGGTTTTTAGTTGGACCGTGTCCGTTGGTTCGCGCTTAAATTTAAAAGTTTGAACTTCTCTCTCTCTTTTCTCTCTCCTCTCTCTCTCCTCTCTGCCCCCCCCCCCCCTGCGCACGTTCCCTCTCTCTCTTCCTTTTTCTTTCTCTCTCTCTCTCTCTCTCTCTCTCTCTCTCTCTCTTTCCCCCTCTTCGGCGCGAGTTCCCCATGCATGCAGACGTCCCCTTCCCCAATTCACGCTCACGTCTCCTCCTTCTTCCTCTCTCCTTTTCTTTCCTTTTTCCTTTTTTTCCCTCTTCCCTTCCTCTTCTTCTTCGCCTCTCTCCCCCCCCCTCCCGAACGCCACGCCTGGTTCTGCTTCGCTCCGCCCCTTTCGCCCGGCCCGGCCATGGCCCGCCCCGACTCGCCTCGCCCGCTTGATCGTTGCAGAGCTCCCGTACCCGTCACGTCGCTCGGCGGCCCGTACCCACAGCGTCGTGTCGCCCGCCGCCCGCCCGGCCGGCTCGCCGCAAATCCGCCCGTTCGGCCGCCTTCAACCCCCTCTCTCCTTCTCTCCCCGCCGCCTCCTCGACCGGCCACTTCCGCCCTTATTCGGCCCGCCCGGCCCGGCCGCCGCGCCAGTCACCCTTGACGTCGCCCAGCGCCGCCCGGCCTAACCGCCGTCGACCAACCGCCCTAGCCAACCCGGCGGCCGGTAACGGCGGCCAAGCTCATCGCGTCACCCGTGCTGCGTCGCCCGTGCCTTGCGTGCGTGCGTCGCGTACCCATACCCCGTCGCCCAGCGCGTGGCCCATCCGTCTTGCCCGGCGGCCCGAACGCCGCAGCGTTCGTCGCACCAGCGCACAGGCACGCGCCGATCGGCCATTGTGCCCACTTTGGCGGTGGCGGCGCCCGTGTGCCTTTGCCCGCACCGGTCCGGGAACTTCTCTCGGGCAATTTTGAGCCCGAGCCGACTTTTCCCGAGCCAAATTTTGGTAAGTGACTTCCTAGACCCTACTTAGTATTTTGGGTATTTCATTGATTAGTTTCGGGCTAGAACGGCTAGGGCGAGCATTAATTTATTATTATGGTGATTTATTTATGCAATTTAGATTAGATTAAATGGTATGCCTGATTAGTGAAATTGTGCATGACCGACTTGAACGTCGGGTTGGTGGGAATGAGGTGGCGAATGTGATTTCGGACTGAATGTTGGGTATGAGTGATTTGATGTGAATTGGCGTGAACTGATTTTTAAATAAGTGGCGTGTGCTTGACTATGGGAAATTAAGCCCGGATTGATCGGAGGGCTACATACTTGGGACGTGTTGGCGGTCCGTGTGAAGGCATGAGCGGCCGATGGTCCAATTGGAATACGGACTTGGGGCGTGTTGGTGGGTCCGTGTGAAGGCATGAGCGGCCCGATGGGCCAATTGGAATACGGACTTGGGGCGTGTTGGCCGGCGGTCCGTGTAAAGGCATGAGCGGCCGATGGGACAATTGGAATACGGGCTTGGGGCGTGTTGGCGGTGGCCGTTAAAGGTGTGATCGGACCTGAGGTGTGTTTATGGGTCATTGAAAAGAAAGTTGAGCACGAGGCGTGTTGACGCGGGCGGTGAGAAAAGATCGAGGGGTGTTGACCGAGTTGTGAGAAAGTTAGATGGATCGCATGTGATTTGAGTGTGATTGAAATGGCTGGTTGAGCATGGTAATTGGCTGGTTGAGCGTGTGTTGGATTGATTGGTTGAATGTATTTGAATTGGCTGGTTGAGCGTGTATTTGGATTGGCTGGTTGAGTGTATTTGGATTGGTTGATTGAGCGTGTTTGGATTGATTGGTTGAGCATGTGGATGTCGATCGAATTGGTGATGGTGCATGTGGATGATTGGTTCAATGTGCGTGTGGGTCTTGGGTTGGATTGATTGATTTCGAGTGGAAATGTGTGTGCTGGTGATCGTGGTGTGGCGGTGATTTATTCTTGCATTATCATGCTTGAACTAATATGCAGGATTAGCACGTGGATCGAGGCGAGGTAAGCCTCTCATACGAAATTGATTGTATTATTGGTAGTTCGCATGTTAGACTGGTCTGGGTACGCATTAGCTTAGGTGAGGTTTAGGTTGTTGCTTATTGAAACTCTGTCTCACGGTTATTATATAACCACTTTTAGATCCGCGACCGTGAGGGATCCGGGGATGCTGCCAGAGTGCCACGGGGTTTGAAGTTTATCCTGTTTTTTGAGTACCTTTTTTGTAGAGAAGATAGGCTTGTTAACTACCGCCCTCTTTTGAAAATTGTGGTTGATTTTGGAAGCCGGGTCATCATTTGTAATATTGAAGGCTTTAAAATGTTTGGGTGTTTATTAAATTTCGATGCCTATTCCTTAGTCATGTTTTTATTGTCTGGGTGATTTTATATGCTTCCGCTTGTGTAATTCGTTTGGATCGGCGTGCTATGCGTACCCCAGACAGTGTGATTGTGATTACTAAGTGGTTTTTGTGCAATATATGTGAGGTGCAGGTGCGTCGGGACTTGAGGTAAGTGCACAAACTTGTTGGCTGTGATTGGGTGCTATTTGTGATTGGCTGCCTGCTGAATAAATTGTGTTGCGATTCATTGCCTAGGGCCTTAGACTGATATAATTGGCCTAGGTCTTTAATTCCCGAGAGGAATTATAGCAAGTAAGTGGGTGATGTGAACCCTATGAGTATGAGTAGTCGAGGTCGAGGTCGAGGCCGAGGTCGAGGTCGAGGTCGAGGTTGAGGTTGAGGTTGTGTAGGTCCACAAGTTGGAGTTTTGAGGAATCCCAGATGGGATGAGACTTCGAGGGCAATTGAGGAAGTTGGAATTTTTAATGAGTAGACAGACTGAGGAGCGAAATGCTACCGTTACTACTGATGCTGAGGCCACTATTGTCGTTGTCGATGGGAATGACGGGAATAATGGATATAATGGAAATGTTGGGAATCAAGGTCAAGGGCATGTTAATGCAGTCATACGGATACGTTAATTGGGTGGAAAATTGTTGAAATTTAAACTTGCAAGGTTCGATAGGAAGAAGTGACCCTGACACTACGGTACTTTGGATAGAAGACTTAGAAAAAGGCTTTTGAGGTATTCGGGTGCACTAGTGAGGAGGAAATGACCCTGGTCGTATATCAGCTTTAGGGAAATGCAAGTAATTGGTAAGAGGACCCCCGAAATAGGATATTTCAGAGGGCATATTTCTAAGCTGGGTTGTCGTTATCGAGGTCGTTAATAAGAAATACTTTCAGAAAGTGCCCAAGGGCAGCAAAGGACATGGTTCCTTCAGCTTCACTAAAATCGAATGTCAGTTGATCAATACGAGGTCAAATTGTGAGATTGCCTAAGTATGCACTAAAAATGGTCAATGACCAAGTGGATAGGACAAGGTGGTTTCAAGATGGATTGGAACCGGAATTTCACAATCAAGTTGGTACTTTTGGGGTCTCAAGGAATTGCAATGAGTTGTATGAGAGGGTTCGATGGTTGACACGGATATGAGTGAAAAGGACGGCCGCTTTTGGATTGCGGTTCGCGCCGGCTAGGGACAATGAGAATTGTGGAAAGAAGCCTATGACAAAGAAACGGGAATTGTCCCTCTAGTAAGAAAGAACTTTGGAAAATCGAGCTGCTACTCCAACGCTGCATGTCGGTCTTATGGAAAGAGGCATAGGAATGGCCACTGCCAAGGTAGGAGTGGAGCATGTTGTTGATGTGGACAGTAAGGTCACCAGGTGAGAAATTGTTGAACCGACAGGTTAGATCGCTAATGTAATCGCATCGACCGCGGTGGGACATTAGCGAGAGCTGCTCGCGGATGTCGAGAATCGGCTATGGACATAGGGAAAAGTGTACGTTGTGGTGGGGAAGGAATCAGAGGATGTGCCGTGAAAGTCTAGAGGCGTTGCATGTTGATATTGGGTACGATAGGCGATGATTTTGAAGTTGTAACTCTAATGGTTATATAAGACTTATAATCACTTATGGTGAGCAGGCGCGATTAATTTATGGAACTCTGATTCACTAATGATTTTCTTGGACGAATTCGGAAGGATAAGTGATGCTTGGAAATTTCGGATATTATAAAGAATCGAGGTGATTTGTTTTGGGAGATTGTTGGATTGAAATTGGATGGACTGAACTTGTCCTTGAGGTGTATGATGATAATTATTTTGTGGCTGACTTGTTGGTTGAGGAATCAAGGCTAAAGGACATAGCCGAAGTGTGTAATCTTCCCGATGTCTTTCCTCAGGAATTGTCGGGACTGCCACTTGATCGAGAAGTAGAAATGGTAATCGAGTTAGCCTTTGGATGGAACCAATCTAGAGAGCACTATTTTTGAATGTCGTTGTCAGAGTTGAAAGGATTGAAGGTTCAAATGCAAGGGTTGTTGGACGAAGGTTTCATTCGTCTGAGTGGGTCTCCATGGGGAGCACCAGTTTTATTTGCGAGGAAGAAGGACGGATCATTAAGGTTATGTATTGGCTACAGATCGATAAATTAGGCGACTATTAAGGATAAATGCCCATTGCCAAGAGTGAAGGACCTGTTCGACCAGTTATCAGGGGCATTAATATTTTGTAAGATTGTTATGAGGACTGGCTATCACCAATTGAGGATCAAGGAGGAGGATGTGCCTAAGACGACATTTAGGACGAGGTGTGGGCACTCTGAGTTACGGCGATGCCATTTGGACTGACCAACGCCCCTGCAACCCTTATGGATCTAATGAATCGGGTATTTAAGGTAGTTCTGGATCAGTTTGTAATCGTGATTCATAGGCGATATCTTAGTATACTCAAAGAGTTTTGCCGAGTGTGAGTTACATCTAGAAAAAGGTTCTACGGACCTCAAGAGAACACGCACTCTATGCCAAGTTCAATAAGTGCAAATTCTGACTTTACCGAGTAGCATTCTTAGGACATGTGGTATCTGGTGAAGGGATCGCAGTGGATCCGATGAAGAGTGAAACCGTCATGAATTGGCTAAGACCGACAATGGTAATCGAGGTTCGGAGGTTCTTGGATCTGGCAGGTCATTATAGACGTCTCGTGGAAAGGGTTTTTAACGTTAGTAACACCGTGGATGCATTTGCTAAAGAAGGAAACGAAATTTGAATTGACGGACAAGTACAAGGAGTTTTCAGGATTAAAACAGAGTGAGATGGCCACGCTAGTGTTGACGGTCCCGTTAGGTCTAGGAGGAAGTGAAACCTATAGTGACGTGTCGCTAAAAGGACTACGATGCGTGCTAATGCAACATGGAAGAGCAGTGGTATACGTATCGCGACAATTGAAACTGCATGAGCGGAATTATCTAACACATGATTGGATTTGGCCGCAATTATTTTCGCTCTTAAGATTTGGAGACACCACCTGTGTGAAGAGAAATTTCAGGTTTATACGGACCATCAAAGTCTAAGATACTTGTTCTTTCAAAAAAGGAATTAAACAAGAAATAGCGTCGTTGGATGGAACTCCTTAAGGACTGTGATTGCAATATTTTATATCACCCCGGAAAGGCTAATAAGGTAGCGGATGCACTGAGTTGGAAATTGAGCACCGCGCATATGATGGTCAAGGAACGGACCTTGTTGGAGGAAAATTCGGGATTCGGAATTTAAGTATGAAGCGAGTCATGTTTAGAGTCGGCTCACTGCATGAGGGTTAAACTGGAAATCGGCGCTAAGACTAAGGCCTTGCAATCGATGGACCTAGAAATCCAGAAGATTCTGGAAAGGGATGTCAAAAAAAAAAAAAAGAAGAAAAGAGAGCGGATTTTCAGGTATTCGAGGATGAGATTGTGAAGTTCAGTGGTCGGTTATGTGTACACAGTGATGCAAAAAAAAAAGGGGATTTTGTCGGAAGTATACCGTAGAAATTACAGTATTCACCCGGGTAGCATGAAAATGCATCAGAACTTGCGACAGCATTATTGGTGGAATGAAATGAAAGTGGACGTGGCCAAGCATGTGGCTAAGTGTTTTACGTGTCAACAAGTGAAGGCACAGCATTGTAAGCCTGGTGGAATGTTGCAGCCGTTGGAAATCCCAGAATGGAAATGGGAGCACATCACAATGGATTTTGTAACGGGATTGTCAAGAAGCCAGAGGGGACACGACTCTATTTGGGTAATAGTAGACTGATTGACCAAGTCAGCGCACTTTCTGGCGTTGCGAAAGGACTTTGAGCTAGAAAGGCTGGCAGAATTGTATGTCCGTCAGATAATTCGTTTTCATGGAGTACCGGTATCAATCACCTCGGACCGTGATCCTAAGTTTACTACCGCTTTTTGGAAAAGCCTTCATACGGCATTGGGAACGAGATTACAATTTAGAACGGCCTATCATTCGCAGACGGATGGCCAGTCTGAGAGGACAATTCAGACTTTGGGAGATATACTGCGAGCATGTGTATTGGATTTTTGGGGAAGTTGGAAAGAATAATTGCCTTGGTTGAGCTTGCCTATAACCATAGCTATCAGCAGAGTTTTAGAATGGCATCGTTTGGGGCATTGTATGGCAGAGATTTACAGAACATTGGTTTATTGGGATGAAGTAGGTGAGAGGAGTATCACGGGTCCCAAGTTGGTCTAGTAGTCAATTGAAACAGTCAAGGCAATTTGGAAACATCATGGAACCGAATGTGCGATGTGGGAAAGTGAAGAATTGATGCGACACCAATACCCCCATTTGTTTGGATAGTTGGGTTGGATTGTAAATTTCGAGGACGAAATTTTTGTAAGGGGGGACAATTGTGACATTCCCGGATTTTGGCCCATTTTTGGGGTTTATAAAACGTGTAATTCGTCAGTGCGCTTATAATGGAATTTCGCCCGAGAACTGATCACTCACGGGTTCTTGTTTTTAAAAAAATGGAAATTCTGCTAGAATTGCACTCGATCGAATTTGGCCATTATTTATACCCTGAATTTGGCAGTCGATTTTCAGGAGTTCCGGGACGAAATAAATTGGACTGTGTCGATATTATTGTGGCCAGCATCGAGATTGTCAGGAAAAGTGGAAAAGTAGATTTTTGGACCGGGTGCGAATTTGGACTGGTAGACCTCCCTCGTAGTGTGGTTTGGGTTATTTTATTTTGGCCGTGTGCCCTAGAATATTGTTGGGATTTTTCGAGGACCGTTAGGCCTTTTTCCCGAATTTAATCGGGACCGATAGGTCGGTTTTTAGTTGGACCATGTCCGTTAGTTCACGCTTAAATTTAAAAGTTTGAACTTCTCTCTCTTTTCTCTCTCCTTTCTCTCTCCTCTGCCGACCCCCCCACTGCGCACGTTCCCTCTCTCTCCTCCTTTTCCCTCTCTCTCTTCCTTTCTCTCTCTCTCTCTCTCTCTCTCTCTCTCCCCCTCTTCGGCGCGCGTTCCCCATGCATGCAGACGTCCCCTCCCCCAATTCTCGCTCACGTCTCCTCCTTCTCTCTCTCTCCCTTTTCTTTCCTTTTTTTTTTCCCTCTTCCCTTCCTCTTCTTCTTCGCCTCTCTCCCCCCCCCTCCGGGGACACCGTGCCTGGTTACCCCGCTCCGCCCCCGCTCGCCCAGCCGACGCCACGCCGCCGCCGCCTTCCCTTTTGGCCCTAGACTCCCGCCCGTCCACGTTTCGGCACAGCCCCCGGCTGCCTCGCCGACCTGCCCGTGAAGACGCCGCTGTGCAACCCAGCCGAAACCCGTTACCGCTACCCGCCCGCGTCCGCGCTTTCGACCAGCCGTGTAATATGCCGTCGCCTACTGCCCGTCGCCCGGTCGTTGCCCGCCCTCTAAAGCCACCGCGCCTCCCTTGCCTTTCTCTCTCCCGGCCAGCAGCCCCGTCCTACTCGAGCCAGGCAGCCCGTTCGCGTTCGTCGGCACTACCCCCTTGCCAAATCGATCCGCCTTGCATGCCTGCATGATAGGTAATAAGCCCCGCCGCCCGCCCGGTATTTCCTTGACGCGTCAGCGTTGGCCTTTTCGACTATCCACCTCTCCTTCCTCTCCCCGCAGCCCCCGTGACCAGCCACTTCCACGCCCTTGACCGGCCAGCACGTGGCCGTCGCCCGCCCGGTCGGCCAGCGCCGCCCGGCCGCCACCGACCAGCCCAGCCCTAGCCAACGGCCCGGCCAGCCAACCCGGCCGGCCAAGCTTCGTCGTCGTCGTGCGTCGCCCGTCTGCCCTTGCCGTGCCGTACCCGTCGCCGTGCCCGTGCTCCGTCGCCAGTAGCGTAGCCCATCCGTGGCCCGGCGCCGAACGCGCCAGCAGCGTTCGTCGCACCGGCACACTAGGCACGCATGATCGGCCATTGTGCCCACTGGCGGTCGGTCCCGGCTTGTGTAACCGATGCCCGCCCGGTCAGAACTTCTCACCCGGGCAATTTTGAGCCCGAGCCGACTTTTCCCGAGCCAAATTTTGGTAAGTGACTTCCTAGACCCTACTTAGTATTTTGGGTATTTCATTGATCAGTTTCGGGCTAGAACGGCTAAGGCGAGCATTAATTTATTATTATGGTGATTTATTTATGCAATTTAGATTAGATTAAATAGTATGCCTGATTAGTGAAATTGTGCATGACCGACTTGAACGTCGGGTTGGTGAATGAGGTGGCGAATGTGATTTCGGACTGAATGTTGGGTATGAGTGATTTGATGTGAATTGGCGTGAACCTGATTTAAATAAGTGGCGTGTGCTTGACTATGGGAAATTAAGCCCGGATTGATCGGAGGGCTACGGACTTGGGACGTGTTGACGGCCGTCCGTGTGAAGGCATGAACGGCCGATGGCTAATTGGAATACGGACTTGGGACGGCCGACGGGCGGTCCGTGTGAAGGCATGAGCGGCCGATGGGCCAATTGGAATACGGACTTGGGACGTGTTGGCTGGCGGTCCGTGTGAAGGCATGAAGCGGCCGATGGGCCAATGGAATGCGGGCTTGAGACGTGTTGACGGTGGGGGTTAAAGGTGTGATCGGACTGGCGTGTTTACGCGGGTCATTGGAAAGAAAGTTGAGCCCGAGGCGGTTTACGCTGGTGTGAGAATGAGCCTCGAGGGTGTTTACGCTGGCCTGGGAGAGTGGGCCTAAGGCATTGTTGACGCGATGGAGAAAAGATTTGAGGGGTGTTGACCCGAGTTGTGAGAAAGTTAGATGGATGCGCATGTGATTTGAGTGTGATTGAAATGGCTGGTTGAGCATGAGTGAATTGGCTGGTTGAGCGTGTGACTAGATTGATTGGTTGAATGTGACTGAATTGGCTGGTTGAGCGTGTGACTGGATTGGCTGGTTGAGTGTGAGTGGATTGGTTGATTGAGCGTGTGACTGGATTGATTGGTTGAGCATGTGGATGTCGATCGAATTGACTGATGGTGCATGTGGATGATTGGTTCAATGTGCGTGTGGGTACTGGGTTGGATTGATTGATTTCAAGTGGAAATGTGTGTGCCGGTGATCGTGGTGTGGCGGTGATTTATTCTTGCATTATCATGCTTGAACTAATATGCAGGATTGGCACGTGGATCGAGGCGAGATAAGCCTCTCATACGAAATTGATTGTATTATTGGTAGTTCGCATGTTAGACTGGTCTGGGTACGCATTAGCCTAGGTTAGGTTTAGGTTGTTGCTTATTGAGACTCTGTCTCACGGTTATTATATAACCACTTTCAGATCCGCGACCGTGAGGGATCCGAGGATGCTGCCAGAGTACCACGGGGTTTAAAGGATAGACCAGTTTATCCTGTTTTTTAAGTACCTTTTTGTAGAAAAGATAGGCTTGTTAACTACCGCCCTCTTTTTAAAAATTGTGGTTGATTTTTGGGCGGGTCATCATTTGTAATATTGAAGGCTTTAAAATGTTTGGGTGTTTATTAAATTTCGATGCCTATTCCTTAGTCATGTTTTTATTGTCTGGGTGATTTTATATGCTTCCGCTTGCGTAATTCGTTTGGGTCGGCGACGTGTCCTGGGACGTCGCGTTCACATGATCGACTGTGGTCGGGATGTTGCGGGCTCGGTGAGGTCCGAGGCATGACAATTGAAGCCGTCATGAATTGGCCGAGAATGGTAACCTAGGTTCGGAGCTTCTTGGGTCTGGTAGGTTATTACAGACGCTTCATGAAAAGGTTTTCGGCATTAGCAACACTGTTGACGCGGTTACTAAAGAAGGAAATGAGGTTTGAATGGATGGATAAGTGTGAAAGGAGCTTCCAAGAATTAAAACAGAGATTGACAACCGTGCCAGTATTGACGATTCCATCATGTCCGAGAGGATATGAGATCTACAATGACACGTAGCTAAAGAGACTAGGATGTGTGCTACTGCAACGTGGAATAATGGTGGCATACGCATCGCAATAGTTGAGATCGTATGAGCTGAATTATCCGGCGCACGACTTAAAATTGGTTGCGATCATCTTCACTCTTAAAATTTGGAGAAAATACTTATATAGGGAGAAATTTCAGATTTATACAGACTATCAAAACCTAAGGTACTTGTTTTCCCAAAAGGAACTAAACATGAAACAGCGCTGTTGAATGGAACTCCTTAAGGATTATGACTACAATATTTTTATCACCCCAGAAAGGCTAATAAAGTGGCGGATGCACTGAGTTGGAAATCAAGCATCGCATATAATGGTCAAAGAATGGATACTGTTGGAAGGAGTTCGGTATTCGGAATTTAAGTTCGAGGTGAGTTATGTCTCAAGTCTACTTGCCACATTGAGGATTGAATCGGAAATCTAGACTAAGATTACGGCGTTACAATTGATGGACCTGGAGATTCAAAAGATTCTGGAAATAGATGTCGCCAAAAGGAAACCGGACTTCCAGGTATCCGAGGATGGGATTATGAAGTTTCACAGACAATTATGCGTGCCTGATAATGTAGAACTTAAGGAAGAGATTTTATCAGAAGTTCACCGTAGCCATTATAGTATTCACCCGAGTAGCACAAAGATGTATCAGAACTTACGATAGCATTATTGGTGGAATGAAATGAAGGTAGATATAGCTAAGCACATGGCTAAGTGTTTAACATGCCAACAAGTAAAGACGCAACATTACAAGCAGGGTGGAATGTTGCAGCCATTGGAAATCCTCGAGTGGAAGTAGAAACAGATCACGATAGACTTTGTTATGGGATTAACGATGAGTCAGAGGGGTCATAATTCAATTTGGATGATAGTCGATCGATTGATAAAGTCAGCGCATTTTCTGGCTGTGCGAAAGGACTTCATGTTGGAAAGGTATGTAGAGCTTTACGTGCGACAGATAATTCGTTTACATGGGGTGCCTGTGATGATTACCTCATACCATGATCCTAAGTTTACTGTTGCTTTTTGGAAAAGTCTTCAAACGGCATTAGGGACGAAGTTACAGTTTAACACGGCCTATCATCCACAAGCGGATGACCAGTTTAAGAGAACGATTTAGACTTTAGAAGATATGCTACGGGCATGTATGTTGGATTTTAAAGGCAGTTGGGAGAAACAGTTACATTTGGTTGAATTTGCCTACAATAATATCTACCAGCAGAGTATCAGAATGACACCGTTTGAAGTGTTGTATGACAAAGCTTGTAGAACGCTGGTATATTGGGATGAGGTTGGAGAATGAAGCATAACAGGTCCAGAGTTAGTTCAGCAGTCAGTCAAGGCAGTCAAGATTATTCGGGATAGACTTAAGACCGCTCAGAGCCGCCAAAAAAACTATGCAGACCGGAGACATAGGCCTTTGGAGTTTCAGGTGGGAGACCACGTTTCCCTTAAAGTGTCCCTAATGAAGGAATTGTCATGATTTGGCAAGAAGGGGTAGTTGAGCCTAAGGTATATAGGTCCTTTCGTAGTTTTGGAGAGAATCGGACTCTGGCTTATTGTCTCGCGTTGCTGCCAAATTTGTCAAAAGTTCACAATGTGTTCCACGTGTCTATGCTAAGGAAATACAAACTAGATCCGATCCATGTGCTCAATTATGAAGAAATAGATGTGGACAACAGAGTATCGTACGTGAAAAGGCTAGTGGGGATCAAAGACAGAGGGGAGCGAGTGTTGTAGAACAAGACAATTTCGATGGTCAAAATAATTTGGGAACATCATGGAGCAGAAGGTGCAACATGGGAAAGTGAAGAGTTGGTGCGACGTCAATATCCCCATTTGTTCGAGTAGTTGGGTTGAGTTGTAAATTTTGAGGACAAAATTTTTGTAAGGGGGAAGAGTTGTGACATTCTGAATTTCAACCCATTTTTGGGATTTATAAAATGATTATTTCGTCAATGCGCTTCTAATTAAATCTCACCCGAAACTGATGATTCTCAGGTTGTTAACCGTTAGGGAAAGGTTAGTCGGGAATTAAGTACGTGGACCTAAGAACTTGACCATGGTTTGGCACTTCGATCATAAGGATTGTCAAGAGAATATTTTGGGCCAGTATAGGGCAATCCAAGGATGGTTATATGCAAGTCGCTAATAATATATGATTGAATCACGGGTGATTCCGCTTTACCATCATATGGATTGCGAACTAGCGATTGACCCTCTCAATTACATGACAATCGAAGTCACCATGGGTCGAGTAAACTTAGATGTGACTCGATTTTAAATCGGCCACAAGTCGATATGCATAACTTCTAAGAGTTGCTCGTTAATTTGAGATTCACTAAAGTTGCGTATGATTGAATTTGGCTGTTATTTAGAGCTCGAACTTGTATGTCGAATTTATCGAAGATTCACGACAAAATTAATTGGACGACGTCAAAATAAGTGTGGCTAACCTCCGGATTACTCAGATTTGTTGGAAAATGAAATTTGGACTTGATGCGGATTTAGACTGGCATACTTCCCTCTTTATTTATTTTCTGTTGTGTCGTTTACACCTTTTCTTTCATTTGAATTGAGGATTTTTGTGGACCCTTAGATCCTAGCTTGTCCAACAAGATGTAATTGTGGCCCTTGGATGTGAGCTAGTGGGGTTGTTGGTTTTTATATTCTCTCTCTCTCTCTCTCTCTCTCTCTCTCTCTCTCTCTCTCTCTCTCTCTCTGCCCACTCTCTTTCTCACCCCCTTCGTGTGTGTCCCTGCCGTTGCCTAGCCATTGCACGCCATTCACCCAGTAGTGCCGAAGTAGCCTGCCGTGGCATGCTTAGCCGCCGCCGTCGCCACTGTTGTCGCCACCTCCATTTCTGTCGAGGTCGTCTCTCTCCCTTTTGTCTCCCTCCTTGGCTGAGAAGCTGTTTGCTAAGATCGTCGGAGCAGCCGTCCGCCTTGTCCATCGCCACCGTGGGTCGCCACACACCGACCGAGCTTCAGCGGCTCCACCATCGCTGCACTTGTTTCGGTGAGGCTGCCCCTGCTGTCCCCTTCCCCTATTCTCCACTGGTTTCTCCCCTGCTCCGCCTCGCCAACCCGTTGCCACCACCACTCGATCGACTCCTTGGCGTGTTCCATTCGACTCAACCCGTCTCCTTACTGCCCACACTAGCTTGCCGTCCTAGGACCCTCAACTGTTTCGACGAGGCAGTTGCTGCTTCTGACCTAGCGCCCCCCTCCCCCCCCCAGCTAGCCCTCTCCCTTGTTCCGGCGACCATCCCCTCCTCAAGTAGCCTTGTCACCACACTCGTCGCCATCGCCGTCGTCATCGCTGCCATTGGCCCCCAGCCACTTGCCCGTCACGGCTGCTGCTGTCTCTACCGTGAGCCTAGCCGCACACCTCTCCTTCTGCCCCTGCCTCTATTGTGGTCGAGGCATTGTCATTTGCCTCGCTGGTCGCCCGGCTATTATGCCGGCCGCCCATTGCCACCCGCCGCCCCTGCTGCACCGAGGCTGCCACTGCTCTATCCGGCCACGTTGCTACCCCTTGCTCGGTTTTGCTTGGCTTTGAACTTAGATAAGTGAATCCCTAAACCTTACCTAGTATAATGGGTATTAATAGACTTGTTTAGGGGTTGTTTAGTGTTGGTTTGGTGGCTAAGTTAGGGGCTGATTTACTGATTGAATGTGGCTGGTTCATAGACCAATTTGTGGTGATTTTAGGGGTTAAATGGTGGCTGTTCGTGGCTGGTTCAATTGCGGAATTGATGGACTAATGTTGATTAGTTTATGGCTTGAAACATGAGCTAGATGTGGCGATGGGGTGAATGTGTGCATGGCCGGTTTGTTGCGGCACTTGGGGGTGAAGTTTGATGCCAAAACATGGTTGGTTTGCAGTGGATTGGGGGTTGAAATTGGTGATCTTATTATGACCGAACTTGCTTGAACCTTGGGTGGATTTAACACTTGAAGTGTGCACGTATGTGGCGAATTGATGGTTGGTCATTGTTACGGAATGTGACCGATTGTGAGTGAGAGTTCATTACTCTAATTGGTGAAATCATGGTTGACTTGGTGCACGTGTACAATGAATTGTATCGCAGATGATTGAACACATTTAATTGATGTTTGAGTAAGTGATTGACATAGAGTTGATTGGGTCATGTGGCATGTGTGATTGCTAATATCCTGATGCGTGTTTACGCGGGGATTGAAATATCCTGAGGTGTGTTGCGCGGGACAATGCCAGGATAGATCGGAGAGCTGTCAACCTGAGGCGCGTTGACGTGGGTTGTGGTATGGAACTGATGCGTATTACGCGGGTCGTGAATAGTTTGAGTGAATTCGTATGTGTATGGTGCTTCGTTGAATGTGATGGTTGTGAGATGCTATTATGTTATAGCGATTTGACTAATATGCAGGGGCTATGCATGATTTGAGATGAGGTAAGGTTGCTTGTGTGAATTCTTGCATGTTGGTCGTGGTATTGTATGTTTAGTGTTGTCTGGGGTACACATTGGTCTATGTGGGGTTTAGGACGTCTTCTTATTGAGATTTATTCTTATAGTTGTATATAAACTATTTCATATCCCCAACCCTAAGTATGAGTAACTCGCCGCGGCGTTTTGGGGTCCTTATTGACACTGTTCATGTGGAAACCGAGTACCCCATGGGTGGATATAAGACCTATATTAGGCACCTTAGTACAGTTTGGGTAGACGAGGGTCTGGATGAATTGAAGCGTCACACGTACCTTGCTTGGTTTTATCGTGAGGGGTTAGAGACGATCGGCCCAATCCGTGGATTCGAAGGACAACATCATGGTGGTGAGGATGCCATGGACTGGGAGCCTTCAGAGAAGTATGCCCTTGATGGCAAGGTCATTGATCCTAAAAACCCTCCTGAGGACCCTAGCCCTGAGCCGGAACCTTTAGTACCTGAGCCCGTGCCGAGGCTTGAGGAGTCCGTACCCGAAGAAGAATCCGAAGAGGAGCCCATGGAATTTGATCCCGAAGAGGAGCCCATGGAGTTGGAGCCTGAGGAGGAGCCGATCGAGATCGACTTAGATACGGAGTCTGAGTCCGTAGGGTCCGACTCGAATTAGGTACTGTAGGGGTGTTTAGTGCTAGGCATAGAACCTTTATGGTGGAGCCCTTTTTATATAGCTAAGTTAGCCTACCCGACCACCTATCCCTTTTTGTCGATGATGGTGGACTCTAACCCTAGTAGGCTAATGCTCAATTCGTAAGGATGGATGTTGTAAGTACGCTTTATGTATGAAATGTATTGTGGTTACGTTTATGTGTTTTCTCACTACCCCCTTCTTTTGATTATTGTCTAGGTGTTATAATCGTTTTCGCTTGTGTTTATTGATTGACGCTTGTTTGGGTCGGCGACAAGTCATGGGACATCTCGTTCGATATGAGGCTCGAGGGGTTTCGCGAGCCCGTTGACGTTCGGGGTGTGACACCTCAGAACTAGCAGCCAGGACCAACTGGTCAATCAAAGATTCTATTTAGGTACGAGTGGATTCCTCTACCATTATTGTTAGCATTGTCATGCTCCATTCCTCTATCTATATTATTAGTAATTACAAACTCATATAGTTTATTTTGGAAGTGGCTTTCTAGAAATCTCCTTATTTTCTACAATTTTTCTAATCGCATCACGGATTACTCTATACATTAGGTAAGAAATTTGGTCATTTTCTTCCTGGCCCCTTTCTCTTCTCATTCATCTATATTATCCATTAATACTTAATGTTTCCTAATTAATATCCTAATAACCCCTACATAAACGCATTCCATATGGGAAGCTGGTCACTTTTTCTTCCACGTCAAACGTAGTACGAAAGCATATATTTCTTTCTCTCAAAGAGCTCTTCTCGAAGTCAAGAGCGATAACACCAAGCCAGGTCTATAAAGTTGTACATGCAAAAGTTCATTGACATAGACTCATATTGGCCTTCAATTACGTTTGCATTGTTGAGTATTTGCTTCGCACGAGGGTTTAGATTTTCTAAATTGATACAGGTGCTTCGCTCTTTGTAATTATTATTGTAGGCACGCAAATTATTACCATTGTTTGACCATGCATACTATTCTCGGATGGCACTCTCTCTAGTAGAAAATATCTTGATTTCGAATTTATCGAAGCACTGAGTGTTGAAAGAAAAATAAACTTAGTTAAAATTACGATTGATTGGTGTAATTGGGGTGTGTTTAGCAAGAGCAACAACGTCCAATTTTCCCAAAAAGGGATTGCCGGATCATAGATATCACGACTTTTAACCATGGCTGTCCGATCTTGAGGGTGTCGAGAAAATTATGATTTCCCAGATTATAGGTATATGTAGTCACAACACACCTCGAGAATCGGGTCAATTAGAATTTCAGCAAGGAATAAATTGTGACTTTTCACCGCGACCAAACATTTAACCAGATTTGCAGAAATCCACAATCTTGAGACTTTTCCAGACATCGGACTGAATTCTCAAAAAATTCAGGTCATGACTTTCCGTGAATCTCAAATCATCGTTCATATTCTGGCTATATTTTTTCTTGGTTGGATTCTGGCTATAGTTTGAACACTTGCTTTTTTTTATTAATCTTTTAAATCCGGGAACATCTCTAACAAGGGGTCAGAGTGCATTTTGAAAATGCAGGAATGCAGGGGGTTTCCGTGTAATTTTGACAAAATTGAGGGTGTGTCCAAGTAATTTACCCTAGAATCAATGCCGCTATTGGAAAATAGATCTTCATTCAGAGTTTTTTTTGCTAGAAGTTCCTAATAGTTCCTTAAACATTGGAATTTAAATAAGTCTTATTAATTTGGGAGGCCAAGCTTTATGGATCTATATGCAAACTTTTTTCCCTAATTGGGGCTTAATTGTCGTGAATAAAGTTCCTGTTTCTTTTCTTTATTTTTGAATTAGTCAATAAAGTTCCTTTTTTACTTATGTTCATCCTGTTATTGCACTGCAATGGTATTCCCATATTTCTTAAAAAACAAGGAATTCGTTGCCTAAAGAATCTGCATCCTAATCTACCTCATATGGAGGAACAATCCGTTGAGGTCGGCTTCGACCCAGGTCCGATGTGTGAGAGGGTGTTGTGTGGTCTTGGGCGATCTTGGGCCTTTTTCACCCTAAAAACTAATTCAATGAATGAGACTTTCCCTCACACTTATAAACCGACCACCAGCCCATTTCACAACCGATGTAAGACAACCTCAACAATCTCCCCCTCACACATTGGGCCCTGAGTCGAAGCAGTGAAAACTAGATGTGTGCAAAAGAACTGAGAATTGCCCAAGACCGCCCGAAACGGGACCGGAACTGGTGGTTCCTAATAGGGGTGAGGGGTTCCAGATTCCTTACAAGTTCCACATGAAGCCTAAAACCTACCATCAAGTACAAGTTTCTCATTTTTGGGAACTTGAAACCTATCTGTCGGAAGTTGGAACCTAAAACCTATCCTGTCATAGATTCCAGGATAGTTTTCAAGGTCTAAACAGGTTTTTTTTTTATTTCATCAAATTGAAAATGAATGCAACAATATTGAACAAACTTGTCATTCATCAAAGAGAATACAAAAGACTAATTTTCCTGACATACGCTTCAAATAAATATAACGAAAATGAGAAGTCATTATGTGAATCGATACTATGGGTGAGCAGTTTCATGTTCCGTATAGGTTTCACCCATAATAATAGGTTTCTCATTTTTTGGAACATGGAACCTATTCTATCAAGGTTCAAGGGTCGATTCCAGAGTCTACTCAGGTTCTACCTATATTATTAATTAAACAATTGTGATAAATCATCACCTTTAATGATCATCACTTACTGCTATAATCAATTAACCACAGCTTATATTTAGACACACGAAAAATATGAAACATTAACAAGTCATAAAATGAAATCTCAGACTAGTGGTTTTAGATTTTATACTTATCATCTAACGCTATAAAACACAGCAGGATCAAGTGAAAATATAGACCAAGAAAAAACACAAAAAACTTATTTAGGTTTCAGGTTCTAGGCATGCTTCCATAATTAAATATCTTTGCCCTATTTCACTCATAAAATTTGGCATAGAAACCTGACGCCTTGGGTTTTACTGTTCATATGCCTGCAATTTCATACTTGAAAATAGTAATACAATTCATTTAGTTATACGAGCTAATTTATAAGGCAATTTCCAACATAGGCATCATAATTCAAACCTAAAACAATCACAACTTATTATTAAACTCAACACAAAAATATTAATAAAATATTAATATTTTAATTAAAAAATTAATATATAAAATAATAAAATATTAATAATAAAATAATCCGATAGTTTATCACAAAATTCTCGATAGCTTATCGCATATTCTCGATAACTTATCGAGTTCACTTATCACTTATCGGATAGCTTATAAACTAATCCTTAATTAATTAGTACTAAACATAATTAACTTAAAATAACTCATCATAATCAAGTTTAAACTAATAATTAAGGGATTAGGGCAATAACTCATCTGGAAACAATTCCGACTACACGGACGCGGCGGCGGCGGCGAGGGCTACACATGGCACAGTCCAAAAATGACACCGAACAACGACGGCGGCTGGGTCTCGGCTGGACAGCAGCTTTGGGGTGGCCGTTTCGCTTCGGCGAGGCTCAGTTGACAGCAGAAAAGGCTTGGATGAGTGGTGTTCGGCTCCAGGGCGGTCGCGGCTTGTCACAGCGCTCAACGGTTGGCTCCACGGCAACAAAAACAGCAGCCAAGGGGCTGTTCTTGCTGCTTCAACCGAACCAAAGAAAGAGGAGGGACAGATGGACGTAAATGAGGGGGGAGGAAAGAGAGAGAGAGAGTGGCCGGTTTGGGGGGGGGGGGAAGAGAGAGACAAATGAGAGATATTTCTCTTACTAAAGCAAGCCTTCAAAGTCTTCATCCATCATGCCTATTGCTCCCAAAGTCTTCATCCATTAAGGCCTTTTGTCTCACAATCATAAATGCTAGAAGGGCATTTTGGTAATTTCAGAACGTATAGTATAAAATACTATACGCGTATACATACTAGAATTTTGTACGGGCTTGTATAAATCAAGTTTGGGCTCAAATAGATAAAGAATGGGCTTGAAAATGCTATTGGGCTCAAACTTGGGCTTGAATTGTTAATGGGCTTAGATTGGGCTTAGTGGGCTGGTCTTTGGGCCCAAATGGCGGAAGCCCACATTGGGTGTGAGGCCCAATGGGCCTTTGCCCCGGCCCACTTCCTCGTAGGCTCCAAATCTTGGCCCGATAATTCCTTTTCTAAGCATTTTGAGCGAACCGAAAAATTGATGAATTAATGAGACGACGTCCAATAGTTTAGTCTTGAAATCCTCGAAAGTTCAATACCCGAATTCGGATTCTAATTCATGGTCAAAATCGATTGATCGCAACTTTAGTATGTCTCAAACTAACGGGCGGCTTTTAAGAGTTACGCATATTCGACCTATGGTTGACTTGATATCAATCCACGTTTAAGTTTTCTCGAACCATGAATGATCTTGATTGTCATGTAATTGCAATGGGTCAATCACTAGTTTCAAAGTACACAATCATTAGGAATTGGTTCAGGGTCATTCTCAATTCATACAATAGTCAGGCGGAATCACCCGCGATCCGATTGTATACTATTAGTGAAACGTTCTATAACCATTCCTTGATTGTCTATAATGGCTCAAAATTGTTCCTCGTCAATCCTGATGGTCGAATTGTCAATCTATGGTCTTAATTCCTTAATAGCCTTTCTCTAATGGTTAGTCTCTCATAAGTGATCAATTCACAGTGAGATTTACTTTACTAACAGTGCATTGATGAATAATCACTTCAGTGTATCACCAACAGGGTTGAAATTTGAGGATGTCATGGATTGGGTCAAGTGAGCTGGCCAAGGAGGAGATAAGAGGGGGAAAACAGAAAGCGAGTCATTTGGTGATTGATTAAGGAAAATCTGTCCGTGAGCTCTGGAGACAGAATGAGAAAAGGATTCGGTGGTTCTTTCTTGAAAAGAGAGAAATACGAGAGATGGAGACTCTATAAAAAAAGTAAAACCAATCGTGAGTTTCACTTGGGGATGGCTTTCGGTGGCTGGGGAATTCAAAAAGGGAGATTTGAGGGAGAGTTGGAAAGTAATGGGAAATATACAAGATTAGAAAGCGGTGAGTGGAAGAAAAAGCTTAAGAGTCAAAAGGTGCAGGATTCGTTTTTCATGCTATTTTGATATGAAATTCGCTATGTCTTAATCCCCTTCACATGAACTTGTCTAGAGATGAATCATGTTGCCTAGTCGTTCCCTTTGCATGATGGTATTGGACTGAGTATGCTTCGTCCATGGTCTGCACCTTCAAGTGTTCCTGAGTCACCTCGTTGTTTGTTCACATGATTTTGCATCATCTACCATGTTTTCATTGTGTTAGATTTGCTTTTACATCAAATTCAGTATGAGTGTAGTTTATTATTTGCGGATTCTGGAAGTATTCTGATCATCGTTTTCACATTGTTGGCCTTCAACCTGCACTTTCATCCACCCAAAAAGATTGGAACTTTTTACAGTTCTGGTCATGCATATGGCTTTACTTAGTTCATAAGCATTCAATTAGCTCATATTTTATTCACAAGCACTTAGTTGGATTAAATCATATTAGTAATTAAAAGAAATCATAAATACACGATAAAAAAATCTAGATCGCATATTAGATGATTATTGCATCACAAGATACTTCATTCATGACTAATCCGGTTTCATCTAGTGTAGTATAGATCTTTGTCACCTAGATTAGGAACTCATATTTATTATTTGCTTTAGCGTTAATTTTTATGAATAGCTCATGGGGATCCTGTCCTGAAACTTAACAATGAGACATTGTAAAATGTTGCCCGATACGGTTCCGATTATTTCTTTCCTCATCTTTTACTTTCTTTGTTATTATTTAATTGGATTTTTATTTGTTTGAGTATCGACACATGATTATTTAGATTTCCATTTCTTCAGAAATAGCCTAGGTACCCATAACAAGAATTACATTTATCTAGTATAACCAAGTCTCCAGGCTTATGAATTTCTAGTTCGTAGAAGTAAGTGGTCTCCCGCATTTTACTTGGCTCCTAACCTTAGTGGCGATTCTAGCTGAAATCAATAAAATAATTAATGAGAAGCCAATTTTCCATTGGTAGGGCTGGGCAGAGTTTGTGCGAAACGTATTTGCCATTTTGCAAGAGGGTTATTTGTGCCTGCCCACTAATCTGTTAAACTCCCTCGGGTTCACCTCGGGAGGGTCACAACATGTTGAAACAAAACTAGTTCTTCAAATAAGACCATAATGAAGTAATGCTTTGTACTCATAATAGCTAGACTTTTCTAGAAAACAAACAAAATTTTTTAAAAATTCAAGTAATAAGCTTTCCGCGAACATGAATATCGAGTCATTTGGATAAAAGACAAATTAGGGGTCAAAGTTTAGACAAACAAATATATAAATAAAATAAATGATTCTTCAAAGAAAGGGAAAAATCAGTGTTAGGTGGTGGCACGCCTAATAAGAGCATGTCACATGGTGCTTGCAGCCCAAGCCCGTGGCCCGCATTGGTTCTTTATTGCCTAGAGGCCCGACTCTGCTAAGGAGTGAGTCGAGAGCCACGTGCAATATCTCTATGAAGCTCTACAATAGGCCAATGGCCTTGAGCAAGGCCTGAGGTCCCTTGCACTTTCGATTTTTCCATGTAAAGGGGTCAAAACACTTAGTTTTTCACGGTAACATGCAATTTGAAGATGACAAAACATTTTGTGAGAGCTAATGTGCGTATTTGAGCGTGCGGACGAAATATCCTCTCCATATAAAAGTTTGTATTCAGGTGATGTTTACAACATGAAGAACTTTCTTGCTCTACATATGAGAGAAGAAGATACTGAGTGTTAAGTGTTAGGTTTGAAAGAACTTTTGGATTTTTGTGAACAAGCGAGGGATATGGGATCATCGAGGTGCTTGGACAGACCAAATAGATGGAGAACAATTTGGATAACATGAATACATCAAGGTGCTTGGAAGGATCTAAGTGTAGATGGTGAACATATTGAGATTAGGAGAAACCTCCAAGTTTAGATGGACAAAGCTGTAGATAAAGTTCACGCCACGAACAGAATGGACAGTACTCAAAGTACCAGGAAACCAGGAAACAAAGACTGAGCTCTAAATTGATTGGATTCAAATTCAAATTGGTGCTTTGTAGCCAACTTTTTCAGGCCTTGGAATCCATAGAGAGACTTTGTGGAAAAGTTAGATGGGGTTTGCCATTTTTGATTAAGTATAGGGAGTGTCAATCAAGTTCATAGAAACTGTTTGATTTATTTCGCACGAGGTTGATTAATTAGTTTTGAGCTAAGAACAACTCTTAAAATAGGCTAGAAAAGCCCTGACCAATGACATTTGGGCCCTGCGCCGAGCTGAGCGCACTCTAGGACTAGGAGCCAATAACCCTGTGACTGCCACGTGGCAGGCTCCGATAGGACCAATGCATGTCATTTTGCATTTATTTATACCATGAATAATACGTACATGTCTGCACAGATCGCACAATTTGTTAGTTGCCCATCATACATCGTGAACATGTATCGAATCGAAATTATTTATTCACACGAGCTTGCATTTTATGCCCTGGATTATGCCTTTGATATTTGAAAATGTACTTGATTCTTCCTCGTGATTTGCTATGCATGTCATTTTGCACCTATTAGAATATGTATGTTCAGTTAGATATTTTGATTAGATTCAGTTTTTTTTATTATAACCATATGCATCGGATTTATGCACACTGTTATGATTGCATTCACTTTTGTTATTGGAGCTGTATGCATTGGATTAAACAAACATGCATATCATTGCATTCAACGAGCTGAATCGCGATGATCGAAGGGGGCCTTGCCGAGGACGACCGCGTGGGGGGACTTGTCCTTGCCGTTGACGACGTGGGACGTGGACGAGGAGAACCGCTAGAGGAGGTGCCTGTCGAGCACGTCATTGATGTTGATCCTTTGCTTCCAATCCGCACCACCAACCACCACCTCCTTGCCCTCGATGGGGGAAGAAGCCGCCGCCCCTTTGGGCTCCGCAGCCTCTAGGGCTCCGGAGGCCATGGCGAGGAGTCGTGGGGGGAAGGGGTACCGAAAACCCTTAGCGAGCATGAGAGGTTTGGGGGTGTGGGGGAGGAAAGAAGGAGAAAGAGAAGGAGAAGCGGAAGCAGATCTGATTGAGAGAAACGAAAGAGGGAGAGGCAGGGAGAACAGCAAGCGAGGAGGAGATACGAGGAATCAACAGAGAGAGAGAGAAAAGGGGGGGTGAGGGCGGGCAAATTGGGAGTGAATTTGCGAGGGACAAAAACGTTCGTCGCTAATTTTCCGTGGCTCAATTTACTTTTTGTAGTGTAATTTTGCAACGGATTTTAGTCCGTGGCTAATTAGCGACGGATTTTAATCCGTGGCTATTTAGCTACGGATTTAGCGACGAAATAAAAATAGTCGGGAGAGTGAAGCGAGAGTTTATTTCCGTCGCTAGCCACGGATTTAGCGACGAAATTAAAAATAGTCGGGAAAGTGAAGCAAGAGTTTATATTTGTGGCTAAATTCGTGGCTAATTAGCCGCGGATTTAACCACGAAAATAAAAATAGTTGGGAAAGTGAAGTAGGAGTTTATTTTCGTCGCTAAATCCGTGGCTAATTAGCCATAGATTTAGCCACGGACTAAAATCTGTGGCTAAATTCGTGGCTAAATCCGTGGCTAATCCATTGCTAATTAGTTACGGATTTAGCAACGAAAATAAAAATAGTCGAAAAAATGCCGCAAGAGTTTATTTCGTCGCTAATTAGCCACGGATTCAAATCCGTCACTAATTTGCAATGGAATTAGCGACAGTGACAACCTCTCATATTAACAATTCATCAAATAAAAAATTTTCTAACGAATTCAGTTTGTCGCCAATTAGCGATGACCTTTTAACAATTCAACAAATAAAAATGTCGCAAATGTCATTGCTAATTTTGTCAATTAGTGACGATTCAAATCAAATGAAAAATAAAATATCACAAATGTCATCGCACGAATAGTATTTGACTTGTCGTCATTTAGTGACGAATTTTCTGACGACCTATTGCATTAACAATAATAACAATAATAATAATAATCAACAACAACAACAACAATAATAATTATGACAATAACAATAAACACACGTCGCAATAATAATAATAATAATAATTACTATTATTACACATAATTAATAAAAAGTCTCAAAAATCATAATCTTCATCTTCATCTTCACCTTCGTTTTTGTCTTAATCTTCGTCTTCTTCATAAGTATCATCTTCATCCTCTGTCTCAAAATCAGATTCTACAACACCTTCTAAATTTAATTCGCGAATTTCAGTTGGATCTACATCTATCATTGGTCCACATGGATCTCGTAAAGTTAAAACGTTATATTCCTCAGTTTTAACCATATTACAAACCTCCTCTTATTGATATGTTGTATCCTTCTAGTATTTCTCGATTTTTCTTCATGCTTTGGTTTTACATATAACCCATCAATAAACTTTGTCACATTTCAAACTAGGATATGATGCATAATATACCTGAATTGCTTGTTGTGCTAAGACAAATGATTCATATTTCATATACCTTTTCTTGTGATTTATTTCAACTAAATTAAACTTCGTATGCACCTTTATTCGTTGCAAATTAACAATGAATTTATTTTTCATCACAAATTCGTTGCAAAATTAGCAACGATTTTTTTTTCGTCGCTAATTCCTTCGCAAATTAGCCACGGACAATTTTCGTCGCAAATTAGCGACGAATAACTTTTCGTCCCAAATTAGCGATGAATTTTTTTTTCGTCGCTATTTTTCCATTGCTAAATCCTTGTTTTTATGTAGTGGAACCAGCAATAGCACCAGAGCATGGCGTGCTGAATTAATCAGTTAGGTGACCATGAGACAACAGACAACTATAATAATGTCTAGGGGGTGGTTTTCCTTCTTCCTCATCTATAAATATACGATTCAATAAAATTTAAGTACCGAAGCAGGAAAGATTATTAAGGGTTCCGTGTGCAGAAGGTTGTATTTTCATTCCATCTTTGCATAGATCTCTCTCTCTTCTTTCTCGAATAATTTCTCTAAGGTTTAGAAGCTGTCTGGGAATGCATATAACTTTAAAATTTTAAAGGGATTAAAGACAAAAAAAATCCAATATTACATCGATTTGCACCGATTAGTGTTTCTCCCCAAAGCCACCAAAAATTTGTTTTTCTTTTTCTAATTTTCGGCTAGCAAGCTGTCAAAAGAAATGAATAAGGCGACTTTTACATACACAACAGTCAAGAAATAGTTTCCCTTCACCACATTGTTCAGATAGTGAAAAAAAACTATCTTGTCTATTTATAACTAATAAGGGTGACTTTGACCAACTAATCATCGTTCGACTCGTGTCACTACTTTGTCGCCGCGTATACACATAAACCGATAGATCCACAGTGTTCAACCTGACGAGACACTTAATAATCCAATAAGCCAATCTATTATTTTTTTTTGGACAAAGATAAGCTAATCTTGACAAGACATCACTTTACTCACAACGGTGTTATTACTATCTGTGATATTCCGAATTTTGATCCAGTTTTAGGATTTATAAAACGTATAATTCATCGGTGCGCTTATAATAAAATCTCGCCTGGAACTGATCACTCTTGAATTATTATTTTTAAATTAGAGATTTCGCTATAATCGCACTCGATCAAATTTGGCCGTTATTTAGAGCCCAAACTTTGGTGTCGAATTTCTCGAAGTTCCGGGACAAATTTAATTGGACAGTGTCGATATTATTGCGGCCAGCGTCAAGATTGCCAAGAATAGTGGAAAAGTGAAATTTTGATCGGGTGCGAATTTGAACTAGTAGATTTCCCTCGTAGTGTATTTTGAGTTATTTTATTTTGACCCTTTTTTATTTATTAATTAGGATTATTGTGGGCCATTAAATCGATTTTGAGTTTGAACCGTGTCCGTTAGATCGCACTTGAGTGAGAGGTTTGACTTTTGAGTCCCTCTCTCTCTCGCTCCTCCTCTTTCCTCTTTCCTCTCTACCACGCCCCTCCCCTATGCACGCACGTCACCTCCCCCCCTTTTCCGCACGTCCCTTCCCTCTCTCTCTCTCTCTCTCTTCCTTTCTTTTCTTCTTCTTCCTCCTTTCTTCTTCTTCTTCTTCCCTCTCCCTCCTCTGGCCTGACTCCTTTTGCTCCTTCTCCCTGCTGCCCGACGCCAACCGCCTGAGCTCACTTGTCTGCTAAGCGCCGCCGCCATCACACCGCCGCGTCACCCGGCAACTCTGCCCCAATTCGGCTTTCTTCTCCTCTCGGGCACGCGAGCTCGACACGTTGCCATTCACCACCGCCACTGCAAGTCGCCGCCGCGTCGCCCAGCCGTCCCCGTCGTCGCCAGCTTGTCCAGCCAGCTCACCGCCATCACCCCCGCTTCTCAGCCCTAGCTTCTCTCTCCTTCACCCTCGCCCCTCTTGCCTCCTTCAGGCCTCCACCTCTCCTTGTCTCACTTGGCCTACATGTGATCGCGGCTGCCCATTCTTTATCGCGCCGTTGTGCCCTTCATCGCCCCTCTCCCTCACCCCGATCTCTCTCTCTCTCTCTCTCTCTCTCTCTCTCTCTCTCTCTCTCTCTCTCTCTCTCCCTCACCCTCACCCCCGGCTCACCTTTCTCCCCTCCGCACCGCCGCCCGGTTGCTGCCAAAGCCAGCCAGCTAGCCCCGGCTAGCCAGGCCATGACCAAGCAGCTCGGCTAGCCCCAAGCTGTGGCCGAGCAGCCCAAGCCAGCCCAGGCCGTGATCGAGCGCCCAGCACCTTGGCCGTCCAGCCCAGCGCCTTGCCCGTCCAACTAGGCGCATCACCCGTTCGGTTGCCCGTGTGCCCCCGAGCACGCCGCACGGCCACCGCGCCCATGCGCCAGGCACGCCGTCCAACCATTGTGCCTACGTTGGCCACCTAGTGCGCCAATTGGCCCGAGCCTACGCCTAGTTTGGCACTATTCACTCAGGCCATTTTGGGCCCGAGCCGACTTTTTTCGGGCCAAACTTAGGTAAGTGACTTTTTAAACCATATTTAGTACTTTGGGTATTTTATAGATTTGTCTTGGGTTTAGAACAATTAGGGCGTGATTTAATTTAATTATATTATGATATAATTGTGCTAATTGGATTGGATAAAATAATATGCATGATTTGGGTGATCGTATGTGATCGACTTGAACGTTGGGTTTGTGGATTGATGTGGCGAATTGTGAATTGGATTGAGTTGTGAATGTGGATCGCATGGTGCAATTGGCGTGAAATTGATTGAATTGAATGGCGAGTATATGCCTGTCGATTATAAGCCCGGATTGATCGAAGGGTTACATACTTGGGACATATTGACGGCGGTCCGTGTGAATGCATGAATGACCGGTGTGCCAAATGGATGCGGGCTTGAGACGTGTTAACGGTGACCCGTTGAAGGTGTGTTGGACCGGGACGTGTTTACATCGGTCATTGGAAATTTGAGCCCAAATTGATCGAAGGGTTACGGATTTGGGACGTGTTGACGGCGGTCCATGTGAAAGCATAAATGGCCGACGTGCCAAATGGGCCTGAAGCGCAATGGCGCAGGTCATGAGAAAGATGTTTGGCCATGCATGCGATTTGAATTTGATTGAATTGACTAGTTGAGCGTGTGATTAAATTGACTGGTTGGATGTGTGATTAAGTTAATTGGATTGATTAAGTGCAAGTGTGGTTGGTGTTTGAGAGATTATGATATGTTATCGAATTACTATTATTGCATTATCACGTTGTGACTAACGTGCAGAGTTGGCATGGGCTTGATGACGAGGTAAGTACAATTATACGAATTTTATATGTTATGGGGTAGATTGCATGTTCGACTTGTCGGGGTACGCATTGGCCTACGTGGGGTATAGAGGGTTGCTTATTGAGACTTGTTCTCACAGTTATTATAAAACCATTTCAGATCCGCGACAATGAGTGATTGGAGACGCTGCAAGGGTATCTCAGATATCGAGGATGGGTCAAATACATGGTATTTTGAGTTCTCCTTTTATAGAAGAGTTAAGTTTGCAAACCATTGCCCCTTTCGAGGAATGTGGATATGTTGTTGTGGCCTAATTTGGGGATTGTCTTTTTGTGATCGTCGTATGTATCTGCCAAGTGTAGGAATTACAATTATTGTTCGTGCTATTACTACCCCTTGTCATTATTAATTGTCTGGGTTGTTTCTATTTGTTTCCGCGCGTGCCTAATCTCTTATGTTTGGGTTGAGTCGGCGACGTGCCTGAGACGTCGCATTTAATGATCGACCATCGAGGGATGATCGCGCACTCGTAAGGTGCGGGGCGTGACACTATCTAAAAGGTTGAACATGCATTGATTCACAAAATGGTACGAATGTCATTTGCCATGTCTGTTCACCGCCTATCATCCATAGCCACAACTTGTCCCATGCCATATGGCGACTCCTCAACAGTCACATATAGAAATAGAAGACTCGGGTATGGTGTGAAAACATTTTCTCCCTCGAAGGATTCATTTCTGTCAATTTTCAGTTCAACTTCTCTCCCCAAATATTTTCTCATTTTGCAATACTAATTTAAGCATCGGAGGGCCAACATGGTTAGAAATGTTGGATGCCTTGACCCGATTGGTGGGGTGCTAATTAATTTCCTAGCGAAATTGTAGACCAAGCTCGTGGTTTCCAGCTCTAGCATCAACATTGGTGCCGTTCGTGGGAAACCGAGCAAATCGCTGGGCTGTTCTCTTCTTATTAAGTTCCTGAAAATATACACAACCAACATACTTTACATGCCTCCATGTCACATGCCTTATTAATACCCTCAACAGTTCCCTGCTCCTCCTCTGATGAATGCTCATTTGGCTACGATGTCGCGCCAGCTTGTACCACCTTTGTTCACTAATCCTACGTGTTGAAGGAGCCTACTTTGAAATCAAACATGGGATTCATTACAAGAAACCAATTTTCCTCGTTGGAAAATAAGGTTGAGATACTCTTAGACACATACCAACGGGGTCCCGAAGGTTAAGTTGCTAATGGTGTTCTCCCAGGGTCCATGAGCTTAGGAAGTGGATATGGAGCAGGGCAAGAAGCTTCCAGCTCCACGAATCCAGTGGATGATACTCGTGTGGATCGACAGATTATGGAAATAGGGTGCAAAAAGGTAGATGTTATCTAGAGAATCGATCATCCTAAGGAGTTGCCAGCAAGCTCTTACTATCATGTTCCTAAGTTCACAGGCGAGATTAAGGTTGCTCCTTTCCCAAAAGGGTTCAAATTACCCAATCTACACCCGTACGACGATTTAGGAGAATCCTCTTGATCGCTTTGAATTGTTTCGGGCTGCTATGGTGCTACATGCAACACCGGATGAAATCACGTGTCCAGCCTTCCCAGCCACCCTGAATAAGTCAGCTCGAGTATGGTTTAGTGGATTGATGCTTCGATCTGTCAGTGCATTTCGTCAACTTGTAGATACATTTATTTCTCACTTTTCCAACGGCCAACACTTCCAAAGAATAGAAAATTCACTCCTAGCAGTTAAACAGCAGCAGTTGGGACAGTAGCTAAACGATTTCTCCGTCTATTTAATGAAGTAGCCATTGAGATCCCAAATTTGCCTTCTGATGATGCCTTGCTAGTTGCCATAGTCGGCTTCAAACTTCTCCGGTCTTGTTTTCTCTGTTAGCAAAAAGCAGTCCACCACTCTAGAAGATTTTTGAACCCACGCTGACTAAGTATATCAATGCAAAGGAGACTGTCAGATTGCCTGCTCGCACGTCTACTCCTATCGCAATGGTGGAAATGACAATAGTCCAACCGGCGGGAAAGTGAGTGAAGAAGGAGAAAGAGGGTCAGGCCTTCATGCCTCAAGAAGGGGTGAAATCACAATGCCACTGATCAAGCCCTAAGGTCAGATCCTAATGGAAGTTAAGAATCAAGGAATCTTATATTGGCTCGGCCGTATGAAGACTCCTCCTAGCTACCGGCAAGATATGTCTCAATACTGCCATTTTCATTGAAACTATGGCCACCATACAGATCATTACCATGAACTGTGCAATGATATTGAACAATTGCTCTAGAGACGCCACTTTACCAAGTATGTCAAGAAGTCGAGGTGGAGGGAGAGTAGCAAGAGGCTAGTCTGATCCGGTCTACCAGCAAAACACACCAGCCGCGCCGTCTGGTAGCGCCCAACCAAGTAAAAGCCCTCGAACCCTCCTAATAATGTGAAAGTGTTAGCCGTCCGTCCACAAGAGTAGTAGAGGTTATTAGTGGGGGGAGCCAAGGTAAGGCATGATGGGACGATCCCGTTGAGTAGTGGGTGCATTCCATCTCAGGAGGTTCAGTAGGCAAAAAAAAAGGCACCGTTCTTTTCAGATATCTTTTTCAACTGATGATCTTGGGAGGTGTCCAAGTTTCGCACGATGATGCTCTCGTCATTAGCGCTCTCATAGCTGAATATGAAGTTAGACAATTCCTAGTGGATGATGGTAGCTCCACAAACTTTCTATTCTTAGATGCATGGCGGAAAATAGGGGGCATGCCAAGCAATTAAGAGCCTATGAGGGCCCGTTGTACGGGATTTCAGGGATACGGTTAGAGTCGAAGGGGTTGTCCAACTGTTAATCACCCTAGTGGCACCCCCTCGACAGGCTCGGATATTGATGGATTTACTGATAGTATATGTCCTGTCTGCATATAATGGCATTGTTTGTAGGCCAAAGTTGAATGCCACTGACGCCGTTGTCTCCACTTATCACCCAATGATCAAGTTTGAAACTGATAATCGCATCCGCGAAGTGCTAGGATTTCATTCGATGGCCAGATGGTGTTATATGGTGGCCACAAAGGGAAAGGCGCTTGATCAAACTACGATAGTTATTCTGGATGGCTCCGCTTTCGGTCGCCCTGCTACAGGTGAGTTGACGGTGGAAATACACCTTAACAAAGAAGATTCGCTTAAGACAACGTTAATAAGAGTGAATCTTCGGCCTAGAATAACTCAAAGTTCAAAAAACTCGTAAAAAAATAAGCTAGATTACAAAATACGTGAATGAAAAAAATTAGCATAAGAAAAGTGATGCCTGCACAGTTTATGCCGTAACTTATCTTAACAATCTGATAATCAATTTAAAGCATAATAAGGACTTCCAATCACAACCGCGACCCTCTGTAAACACATGAACATCCGGGCAAAACTGATCTGGACAAGCATCACGCTTCCTTTCACGGTCCCTTGATGAAATTCTGTGATTGGAAAAGCAGTAAATGGCACATGCATTGTCAGTCAGATTGGACTGAATTTTGAAGACATTTTTGGGATGCTAGATGTCCAACTACATCCTCTTGCCATGAAAAAGAATGCAAATCATCATCAATAATATTCACTCTGATCTCTATACTTAATGGGCTGTCTTAATTCACTGTGATTATTAAATTTTGTAAGATCTTAAGACAAAATAATTAACCATTTCTGACATCACACACTAACGGGAGAAAATTTTTATTATGCTAGAATCAGCACCAATGATGTCACATCCAGATTTGCACTTTACATGTAGAATACAAAGAGTCAGAAAACTATAGTTCAAAAGTAATTTTGCGATGAGTTCACCTCAAGAATGGGAACTACCTTGAACTGCAAGTTTGACTTAGGTTATAGTCAAATGAAGAGATTAACTAAAAGGAATAAGAACAATGAACAATATAATCAGAATAAACCAAGAATCAGGAATGAAGAGCAAGAATGTTGTCTAACTTCATCTTGAAGACCTTTATAGTGTCCTTGTTGTGATTGACTACTATCATACAAGGAAATCAATAGCTATAGGTATACTCAATCTTAGCATGAGCATCATATCCTACTGCCACTGCAAGAAACATTGCCACAGTGCCCTAATCCGTGCCATTCCCTTTTAACAGGCTATACTATAGAAGGTCGCACCTTGCAGCCCACTTGTTCTATGCACAAGTAACTGCCAATCATTCAATATGCAGAAGAGTTGCATCATAACACCATACATGATGTCCATGATGTTCAGAGAAGCGAGAATCATAATCCAAAGGTCGTCTTACCTAGTTGTGCAAAGCCATGAGAGGATTAAACAAGAGAACCAATGCATGCACATCTAACGAGAAGCCTGAGTAGCCCTGACCTGTGATGCTTTGGAGCTGAAATCCAAATATTAGCATTGAGTATTTATCTATAACACCGTAAGCAAATCATAGACTACACAATGTCTAAACGGCAAATGAGTGGAAAAGGAGGGGAAAATGGTGAAGAGAAATGGTATTCAACTTACAGGGTTCTATAAAACAGAGAAGGAAACCAAATTCATTTTATAATTGCGTAGACAAATTATTTCAAGGCCATCTTTTCTGTATGTAATGAGTTGTCAAAGTGTACTACTTATCTCAAAAGCATGAAAAAGTTATGGTCTAATCAGTCTCTTGAAATATATGCAACTGAAGAGCTAAAATTGGAGAATTGTTCGACCAAGAACCATATATGTTTAGTAATTCACAATAAGGATCAAGAAGATACTTCTCTCAACAAGTCTAACCAACGGATTAGCTATAAAGATACTGCAATTTGTCCTTCACATGTCGTCCCATTTCTCAAATGGCAATCTGGCCAAGAATATCCAGTCCAGAGGAAATCTACATTTGATAAACAGGGTATCTGAAAATTGGCCAAAAGAAAAGACTGGGCATCTGAAACTCTAATCTTTTTTATTGAGCAAATTCTACACGCATACCGCTCCACTGAATCAACTATACTTTTTTTTTTTTGATGACCGAGGTGTCCGCGCGGCCGGCGAGCTTGCGCTCAAACCAGCGGTGAAGCCTGACTAGTCCTCGGGGGGGCTAGCGCAGCATCCCACCGCCACGACCCTCCACTTAAATCACCGGCACCTACGAGTTTTGAACCCAGGACCTCTCGTGAAAGGAACTGAGCGCAAACCATCGCGGCCACCGATGGATGGGTCTGAATCAACTATACTCAGTGTGCGTTTGATCCAAAATTTCCATTACTGCAAGAGAAACAAGAAAAAACTTGGAAACATTCAAAATCACGCCGACACTTGAAAGGGGAAACAAAGATGAAATTTCTGTGGAAGCCACCCAATATTTCTGATGATTCTGCATTTTCACCTGGCTCATCAGCTTGAAACCCAAAACAGATTCCATTTGCAAAACATGTCCAAATATCATGCAAGAGATAATTTAGTAGACTAATTGACAAAGCACTTTGCAAAAGAAGGTGCCATCAAAGCAAAAAAAACAAGTTCGCCAATAAAGGAATATGCTTAACTTAGGAAGTTTACATTTAGGTCCTAAGAATATCAATTTTAAGAAATGTTTGTACTCCAGGCAACATGTTCTCAGGCAAGCAAATTATGTCTGGAGTGTACCATTTAATTTATTTGACAGTAACTAGGCTCTACAACTTGGCATTCTTCTTGCATCAGATTTAAAGAGGTGTGTTTGGGCTAGCTATGGCTTAAACCTACCGTCCTTGGAGAACAAACAACACGCTGGGCAAGTTCTCTCAGAGAGTTATTGGCACCAGTGATCTGATTGAGAGAAGATTTGCGGATGACTTGTATACTAATACTGGCTAGGATGGGTTTCAATCAGCTACATCTTCAAAACATTGCATATGAACCATGAAATGAGCCAGTTCACGTATCCCACAATACTTTTGACTTATAATCAGATTATTAAGAGCAGCATAAGTATCAATTTCTAGTTCTAAAAGTCAGTCTTCATGGCTTTCACACACCACACCCCCCGCCCCCCAGGGGCGGAACTTGAGCTTCTTCTTTCAAAACTAGTAATTCAACAAAAAAGACATTGTCTGTACTGCTCAAATCACAACGAGACAGATCCTATTTCACTACGTTTTAACTTTTAAGTCAACAAAGTCTGAGTAAAAATTGATGAGTTCTGGACAAGCTTAGGAAACATGAAATGTTAGATCATGGCAGCATCAGACAGATGAAAAATCATATGGGAAACCCATGCCATACACCACAATTTAGCAAGCACATGCCCTCATGCATGCAAGAAGAGACAATTGAAACTAATAAACAAGAAAAGAGATTTCTTTAACGGGTACACTGCCCATGGCATATCAAAAACCATTATTTCCTCATAGTTAAATCATATTTCTTTGAAGATGCTACATTTTTCGTTTTAAACTTGATAACATTAAAGACATCAAAGAATCTCGCTGCAGTGAAAAATTAGTTCCATAGACCTCCATTTATTTTCATGGTTATATGTAGCAATATTCAAAGTGCAACAACAAACAGAATTACAACGAAACCACACCCAGCAGTAATCAACATAAGAATACATAAACCTCCAGTAAGATTTAGTTGTCAATTGTCATATGTCACAAAGGGGAGCTAAAGAGATGCGGAATCAGCAACAAAAGCAAGTTCAGAAACTGACCTAATGCATGCCTCGAAGCTACTCGAATGCATCAACAGTATCAAGCCACAGCCTCCAAATTTATCATTTGCACAGCCATAATATACTTCCTTTATACCTAAAAATGGCTAAGAGTCATCTAATCATTTATGAATAATCAAATTTTATAAAAGTTTAGTTCTATTTTGGTATGATCAACAGATGTACCAATGATCGATGATGCTTCTGCACACATTATGCATAGTTCACATGTCACAAAAAGAGAGCATGCTGAAAACTTCTCTGCAACTTCTGCCAATGAAAATCCAGTCCTCTGCCACTGTTAAAAGAGAACATCAAGAGCTTCCATTTCCGCATGTCTTGTTGCCTAGGAATGCGCAAGGAGAAAAGTAAAGAAAGCATATCAAACTTAGGAGCTTTATCAGAGAGAAAGCTGCTATTAGTGTAGCTTCAACATAAATTTAGGAAATGCATTTCAGAAAAAATATTTTCTCCTTCACGTTTGTTTATTTTTTACTCTTGATTAACATTTGAGTCCAAATCTATTTCCTCTTAAAATCACCCCATATCTGCTCCATGTTGACTATACTTTTAAGGCTTGATCGTGTTCATCCTTTGCTTGGCAGACTAAGTGAGGGAGATTAGACTGCATAGATTGGATCCTAGGAACAGGATTTTCATCAAAGCCAACAGCATTAGATCATGAATCCTATTGGAAGAATCACTGTCTTTAAGACAGAATCATCAATACACCTTACCTGGAAATTTCATATCTTTCTTCAAATACCCACAACCCTGAGAGTCTACGAGAGGACCTTATGCGTGAAGCATGGACAACTCTCTTTGCTCCTCACTATTTGGTATTCGATCTAATTTCTAGTACTCAAGCGTTACATTTTTTAAAATTTATGTGAAATTGCAGTTATCCTCCCTATACTTGAGATTTCGCAAAGTCTCTTAAATCGCTTCCCAAAACTTTAGAATTTTGCATCTCCCACTACACCATTTTAATCAAGAGAGGTGAAGCCACCGTAACAACTCACTGTGTTAAATATGTCTTGAATTTTATGTACTCGGTCCGGTCCATGATCCGACCCGACATATTTTTGCACGACCCGAAAAGTGGAAAGGAAATTGAGATTTGGTTCGCCCAAGCTGGAGGAAGCGAACCAACGCTCGGGGGGTTCGGGGGCTACGCCCCCGAGAAAATTTTCGGAAGCCCTATTTTGCACCGCGGCTAGGTTTTCTTATTGAGACACAGAGAGTTTTGTTTTCAGAAAGTTTTTTGGTAAGCCGTGAGGTTTTGTCGTTGTTTCGATTTCTGAAATTTTGTACTCTCTTTGATTATAATGGAATTTTGTCGTGCCTCGCCCGTGGACGTAGATCACTTTTCGTGATCGAACCACGTAAATTTCCGGTGTTCTGTCTTTGCTTTTCCGCATCCGTTTCCAACACACTGTCATGTGATTTAAAGCAATAAATACGTATCCAAAATTATGAATGGAGCCAATGGATGACAATGCCATCCAAAGCAAGATTTCCTCCCAGATCTCCAACTTTCCACAAGCTCATACAGCTGAGAAATACTTGAACTCCCTTACCCTCCTAAACTAACCAAAGCTGATTAAAAAAAAGCCATGGATTCCACATGAATTCACTGTCTATTACGTCAACAATAAAAGTTAGCCCATATTGAATAGTGCTCGTGTAGCTGCTCCACTATCATCAGTGCTTAACACAATGAGCAAACTCAGGATGCTAACAGGTTCATGACAGGAGAAATAACCTCACGCCCTTGCTACCAATAATCCCCACGAGCAAATGCCACCTGAAGTGATGAAAGTGGCTGGAATCTCTCACAACGATCTCACGATCAACAATCTTTGCAATAAGTTTAATTGGGAATGACAATCCCCGCCAATGCGAAGATTCTTCATTACAGTTATCGTACTACACTTGATGGTAGTAATCATATGCGAATCATTTACCTCTTTTACCATCATCAAAGATTGCACCTGATATAGTCCAGAACTACGAAACTCGGACACATCAATAGCACACCTAAATTTGCCTCAAAGTTTAAAAAACTCATAACAAATATCAAGCCAGATTACATATTATGTTGGTGACATAAATTAGCATCAGAAAAGCGATGCCTAGACAGGGTTATGCCATAAATTATCTTAACAATCTGATAATCAAGTTAAAAGCATGAAATGGGCTTGTGATCACAGCTGCAACCCTCAATAAAGACATAAACATCCGGAAAAGACCTTGTTCGTAAAATTCTGCACGTGTCAACGAACACGTTGAACAAGTAATACAATGATGAGAAGAGTATCGTCCCACAGAGATTGATGATAATAAACCAATTAAATATTAAAAATAGACTAATTCTAAAATTTATCTAACAGATCAAAAAATAATTGAGAACAAATAAAAACTGACAATTTTTAAAAACGAAATTTTATAAACTAAAGGCAGATAATCAATCAGGTAAAATATGTTAGAGCATCCGATTTCACCATAACCACTAGATATGAATTTCGGATCATTATGCATACAAGAACAATATCAAACATGTGATAGCGGAATTTCCTAATCTATTTACTATCCTATCTCTAGGTATAGCAAACCTACTCAGTTTATCAATTCACTATATTTCTATGTGAATTTAAATAAACGTAAGCGCATTAAAATCTGTGAATATTCCCGGTTTACAATGAATCTTTTGGACCACCTTATCACCGAAGCTACACAAATAACATGGTATATTTCTATCCACATTTAATTCATGGTTATATATTATAATGAGCAATTGCATATTATCACTTCTCAGTCTCAAACATGCACATAAGATCATTCAAGTGGTGGCCAATCACCTAAACGCATTAAGCACAATAATATATAACTCACATGAATGAAATTACTTGCAAAGCATAAAAAGCATGAAATTCATATCATCATGGTTAGGCTACATCGTAGCTCTAACAAAGAAAATTAGAACATAATAGAAGAAAAAGCGAAAATAGAAATTGAATCAAACATCTTGAATCAAAGAACAAGAATTCTGTCAACACTTTTATCTTCTCTTCAAAATACTCGAAAAACTCTCAAAACACTAAAAACAAAAACGATCTCTTTCTCCACTCATCCATGTTCCCCCAAGTTATCATATTTATATAATAACATCCAAGACTCCTCTCACAAGGCAATTACTTCTTTTTTTCGCATAAAATTAGGGAATAAATTGTAGAATTCCCAATGTGATATCCACCTTCTAACTCTTCTCTGGATCGCATATTCCTTTCCTTCTTTTTGCAATATTTTCCTTATTTTCTCCAAATCTCAATGTTCTGCATAAACAAGGAAATATTAAGTAAATAAAAGGAAATCCAAATATATTCTAGCAAATATTGCATTATTTATTGCCTAAAGTAGATAAAATAACTCTATTTTTATAGAGTTATCAAACCCCCAAACTTAACATTTTGCTAGTCCTCGAGCAAAAGCAAGATATAAGACATACTCAAGCTAACAGCCCCCTCCATGACTTCCTTCCAAAATTGCTCAAAATCACAATTCAAAGAAAAACACAAATTTCATCCAAACATTGAAATAGATTCACAAGTTAAAACCGATTCTAACTATGTGATCCAAGTGTGTGTGTGTGAGTCCTCATCTTTTCGAATTATATGCAATCCAAATAAGTTCACATTGGTATGCAACCTCTCAAAAACTCTTTACAATTATAACCAAATCTCATAAGTTTGCTTTTCATTCCTCTCTCCACTAATGTAAGCTAATCATCCAACCAAAAATCAATAGGACTTTCCTCAGGTTGTAATGTAAGGCTGGGCTAACGGTGAGATAATGGTAAATTTAAGCTTAAAACACCCATGAACACATTGACTTCTAGGATCTAATTAGAGCACATGCTACTATCCCCCCATCTTCAAAATAATCTTTCTGTCGCTAGGGATCACCATTCTTCCTCTTTTTTTTCTTCTCTTTTTTTTTCTCTTCTTTTTTTTTTCATTGCTTTATGGTGGAGTTCCTCCCTAAGTCCCTCCTAATATAACGTGAACATTCCCAACCCATTGAGTATCCCAAAGGCTCACTCAATTGAAAGTTGGATAGGGAACCATAAAAGCAATATTTTCTTTTTCTCTTTTTTTCTTCTTTTTTTTTTTGAAGATACACCCAAACAACCATAGCAATCAAATTATTTCCATGCTCCACCCTTCCTCCCAAATTGCTATTATGCTCAAATAAACTTTTATCCTAAAAAAAATCAACATGTTCATGGGGCGTGGGACAATGATATAATTTGGCAAAAGGTAAGCTAAAAAGTACGTGGGTGCCAATAAAAGATTGGATAATAATTAAGGCTCAACCGGGGTGACTATGGATAAATAAACAGGGTTGGCTTAAAAAGGCTCAATCGATCCAAAAATTGCCTAAATCATTTTCTCAATTAGATGTAGCCTAGGATTTCGCCTCAAGAGAAAATCAAACAAATTCTAAGATTTGGGTGAGATCTAAGAAAAGCACATACTTCACATGAATGTTCTCTAGATGTACACACTACTCAAAAATTAAGGACTTCTAGTGCTCAGTAAGTGGATCGACATCATCAGAATCAAAATTAACTCACATATCATTCGCAAGTTTGAACAAAATTTAAATTTTCCTAAGAATCGCAAAAATTCACAGCAAGGAATGCAAAAAAAAAAATTTCAGATTTAGCAAAAAAAAAAAATTTTTTTTTTTTGAGCAAAAATTTTGTCTCCCCCAAACTTGAATGAAGCATTGTCCTCAATGTGAAAAACAAAAGAAACAAAAGAAAAATAGGAACAAGAAAACTCCCCTTGCTGTAGGATGTGTCCATGGATGGTCTTGATGACTAAACTCCAAGAAAAGTGATCCTTCAAGAAATAAAATTAACCTGGATAAAAGAAAAATAATAATTCATCTTGTTTTTTTTTTGAAAAAAAATGAACGTAAAAATTAATGAAGAAACATAATAAAAATGCTTGGGTTGCCTCCCAAGAAGCGCTTGCTTTATAGTTTTCAGCCAAACTATCTCAGATGTCGCTATTCTGGAGGATGAAGTTCAATAGTGGTCTTCTGCTTGTTGTAACCACCTTCGAAGTAGGGCTTCAAACGTTGACCGTTCACCTTAAATGTGCCTTCGGTATCATGTGCAACTTCAACTGCTCCGTATGGAAATACCTGTGTGACTGTATAAGGACCGAACCATCGAGAACGTAACTTTCCTGGAAAAAGTTTAAGACGAGAGTTATAAAGTAAAACTTTTTGGCCAATTTCGAACTCTCCTGAATATGTGTTTATCATGCCATCTTTTGGTACGCTCATTGTATATCTTAGCATTTTCATAGGCCTCATTGCGGAATTCCTCCAATTCATTTAATTGCAACAATCTTCTTTCACCTGCAGACTGCATGTCAAAATTAAGAAATTTCAATGCCCAATATGCTCTGTGCTCTAATTCCACCGGTAGATGACAAGCCTTCCCAAACACTAGCCTAAAAGGAGACATACCAATTGGGGTTTTGAATGCTGTCCTATAGGCCCAAAGTGCGTCATCAAGTTTCATTGACCAATCTTTCCTAGAGGCATTTACTGTTTTTTCTAAAATTCTCTTGATTTCCCTATTTGAAACCTCTACTTGACCACTAGTCTGAGGATGATAAGAGGTTGCAATCTTATGTATGACTCCATACTTACTCAAAAGTGCTTCAAACTGTTTGTTGCAAAAGTGTGTCCCCCTATCACTTATGATTGCCCTAGGAGTGCCAAATCGCGTAAAAAATATTTTCTTCAAGAATTTGATAACAGCCTTAGCATCATTTTTTTGGCAATGCTACAGCTTCTACCCACTTAGACACATACTCCACAGCCATTAAAATGTATAAATTACCATAAGAAGATGTAAAAGGGTCCCATGAAATCAATACCCCAAACATCAAATAATTCACACACAATAATGTTGTTTAAAGGCATCTCATTTTTTCTAGAAATATTTCCAGTTTCTCGACACGGTCACATGAAGCTACAAAGGAGTAAGCATCTTTAAAAAGTGTGGGCCAATAAAATCCAGATTGTAAAATCTTAGCTGCAGTTTTGGTAGCACCAAAATGACCACCTGCCTCTCTGTCATGACAATGATGTAGAATATTTGCCTTTTCTTCATCTGGAACACATCTTCTTATGACCTGGTTTGCACATACCTTAAAAAGAAAAGGTTCTTCCCAAAAATAATTTTTAACATCAGAAAAGAATTTTTTCTTCTGTTGATATGACAATTCAGGAGGAAGAATATTACTTACCAAATAATTCACAAAATCAGCATACCAAGGAATTTTTGTGGATTTGATGGAAAAAATTTTCTCATCAGGGAACTCTTCCACAATTGGACTTACCTCTTCCTCCAAATTCAGAATTCTTGACAAGTGATCTGCAACTAGATTTTCAGTCCCCTTCTTATCTTTGATTTCCAAATCAAATTCTTGCAGCAAAAGAATCCACCTGATTAAACGTGGTTTTGATTCTTTCTTTTCAAGTAGATACTTAAGAGCAGAGTGGTCAGAATAAACTATAACTTTTGAGCCAATTAAATAAGAACGAAATTTATCAAAAGCAAACACTACCGCCAAAAGCTCCTTTTCAGTTGTGGCATAATTCAATTGAGCTCCAGATAGGGTGCGACTTGCATAGTATATGGTTCGAAAAATTCCATCCTTTCTTTGTCCAAGTACAGCTCCAACAGCCGAGTCACTAGCATCACACATCAACTCGAAAGGCAAATCCCAAGTAGGCGCAGTCATGATAGGAGCCGAAATTAACTTTTCCTTCAATGTGTTGAATGCCTCAGTTTTCACCACTTCTTGCATTTTCGGGTTCAAACGCCTTTGAGGTTGAATAGTGGGTTTATGTTGTTCCTCCATCAAAATTTTGTGCATGCAAATTGAAGGACTAATTCCCTTGATGTCAGCTACTTTCCATCCAATTGCACCTTTATGTTCTCTCAACACTCTCAGCAGTTTCTCCTCCATCAAATCTGTCAAAGAAGAAGATATAATTATTGGTAATGAAGAAATTCCATCTAAATAAGCATATTTCAAATGAGAAGGTAAGGGTTTGAGTTCAATAATAGGAGGCTCTTCAATTGATGGCTTAAGCTTCGTTGTGTGTTGTCCCAACTCTTCAAATTTTGTTGCCTTAGGCCTTGAATATGTTGGATTTGCCTCCATAAAATTTGCGTACTCTATTATCTCCTCATTCTCAATTTCTCTGTCTTTTGGTTGAACCAAACATGCTTCAAGTGGGTCTTTAAAAATATTGTCTTGAAAAACATTATTCACCAACTTATCAACTGTCTCAACTCTAAAACAAGAATTATCATCAGAAGGATATTTCATTGCTTTAAAAACATTGAAAGAAACAAGATCATCTTGAACTCTAAGAATCAACTTCCCTTGTTGTACATCAATAAGAGCTCTTCCTGTTGCTAGAAAAGGACGACCTAAGATAAGTGGTACCTCAAAATCTTCCTCCATGTCAAGAACTATGAAATCTGCAGGAAAAATAAACTTGTCAACTTTTACCAATACATCTTCCACAATACCTCTCGGATATTTAATTGATCGATCAGCCAGTTGAAGTGACACTGTGGTTGTTTTACTTCACCCAATCCTAATTTCTGAAAACAGAGAAAGGCATCAAATTAATACTTGCACCTAAATCACACAATGCCTTTTCAAAGTAAGAATCTCCAATAGTGCAAGGAATTGTAAAACTCCCTGGATCTTTTAACTTCGGAGGTAATTTATTTTGTAGGATAGCCGAACATTCCTCATTCAACGTCACAGCCAGTAATCCTCTAGCTTTCTTTTGTTTGCCAAAATCTCCTTCAAAAATTTTGCATAGCTAGGCATTTGCGCTAAAGCATCTGCAAAAGGAATATTAATGTGCAATTTTTTAAAAACATCAAGAAATTTAGAAAATTGCTTATCTATTTTGTGCTGTTGAAGTCGTTGAGGGAATGGAACTGGCGGCACGTATGGCTTGGGATTATCTGGAAAAAGTTTGCTCTTACTTATCTCCTTTGGTTGTTTCTTGTCCTCTTCTTCTTTGTTTCTGGAAATCTCTTGTTTGGTTTCTTCTTCACCCACTTGTTTACCACTTCTCAAGGTTATAGCTTTTACATTCTCAATTGGATTTTTCTCTGCATTGCTAGGCAAAGAACCCTGTTGTCTCCCAGACATCATGTTTGCTAACTGCCCCACTTGCATCTCCAGATTTCTGATTGAAGCCTCTTGATTTCTGAAATCTCACATCTGTGCTCTTGATGAAGTCCTGAGTAGTGTTGGCAAGTTTTTTGACCATATCTTCTAGACTGGACTTTGTCTCTTCTGGTTGTTTGAATCCCAGTGGCAGTCTTGTCACATTTTGATTATTCCATGAAAAATTTGGATGATTGCGCCATCCCGAATTGTAAGTGTTGGAGTAGGGATTATTCTGTGATCTGTTAAAATTCCCAATAAAGTTAGCATTTTCATTAGATTGAGCAAAAGTGTTGCCTACCTGACATTCTGTGCTAACATGTCCTCCACCACAGAAATCGCATGTAATATTCTGAATTTTCATGCCTGAAACACTCATATTATCTATCTTTTTGTTGAGTGCTTCAATTTGTGCAGTGATTGCTGTAAAAGCATCCACCTCATGAACTCCGCTAGCTTTTCGCACTGATATCCTCTCAGTAGGCCACTGATAACTATTGGATGCCATCTCCTCTAATAAGTTGTAGGCTTCTTCTGGTGTTTTATTATTCAGAGTTCCCCCTGCAGCTGCATCAATCATAGAACGAAGATTTGTATTACACCCATTATAAAAAGTTTGTACCTGCATCCATACGGGTAGTCCATGATGTGGGCATCTCCTAAGAAACTCCTTGAATCTTTCCCATGCTTCATACAATGATTCATTATCCATCTGCATAAAATTAGTAATATCGTTACGCATTTTTGCAGATTTTTGGGTGGAAAGAACTTACCAAGAAATTTTTGGGCCATATCATTCCATGTAGTGATCGATCCTGCGGGGAAGATAAGAGAGCCAGCCTTTAGCTTTGTCTCTAAGAGAAAATGGAAATAATCTCAATCTAATAGCATCATCTGAAACTCCATTATATTTAATTGTGTCACAGATTTCAAGAAAAGCATCGATGTGAGCGTTTGGATCATCGCTTGGTAGCCCACTAAATTGCACTGATTGTTGAAGCATCTGAATCAGTGATGGCTTGATCTCAAAGTTGTTTGCTTGAATTGCAGGTCTCCTGATACTTGATGTGGTGCCCTCAATTGTTGGTGCAGCATAATCTTTAAAGAGTTTACGTTGATTTCTACCATCATCAACTCCCTCCATCTTTTTAATGTGATTTCTCTGTTCTCTCAGTCGCCGTTTAAATGTGCGTTCGATTTCTGAATCAAACTCAGTAAGTTTTCCTTGTTGGCTACGTGTCATGCACCAATGTATACTCTGAAAAAAAAAATAAAAGCTAGATTAAACTTAGAATTATCCGGTATCAATATTAATTGGTATTAAATAAACAATCCCCGCAACGGCGCCAAAAACTTGTTTGTAAAATTCTGCACGTGTCAACGAACGTGTTGAACAAATAATACAATGATGAGAAGAGTATCGTCCCATAGAGATTGATGATAATAAACCAATTAAATATTAAAAATAGACTAATTCTAAAATTTATCTAACAGATCAAAAATAATTGAGAACAAATAAAAATTGACAATTTTTAAAAACGAAATTTTATAAACTAAAGGCAGATAATCAATCAGGTAAAATATGTTAGAGTATCCGATTTCACCATAACCACTAGATATGAATTTCGGATCATTATGCATACAAGAACAATATCAAACATGTGATAACGGAATTTCCTAATCTATTTACTATCCTATCTCTAGGTATAGCAAACCTACTCAGTTTATCAATTCACTATATTTCTATGTGAATTTAAATAAACATAAGCGCATTAAAATCTGTGAATATTCGGTTTACAATGAATCTTTTGGACCACCTTATCAACGAAAGCTACACAAATAACATGGTATATTTCTATCCACATTTAATTCATGGTTATATATTATAATGAGCAATTGCATATTATCACTTCTCAGTCTCAAACATGCACATAAGATCATTCAAGTGGTGGCCAATCACCTAAACGCATTAAGCACAATAATATATAACTCACATGAATGAAATTACTTGCAAAGCATAAAAAGCATGAAATTCATATCATCATGGTTAGGCTACATCGTAGCTCTAACAAAGAAAATTAGAACATAATAGAAGAAAAAACGAAAATAGAAATTGAATCAAACATCTTGAATCAAAGAACAAGAATTCTGTCACCACTTTTATCTTCTCTTCAAAATACTTGAAAACTCTCAAAAAACACTAAAAACAAAAACGATCTCTTTCTCCACTCATCCATGTTCCCCCAAGTTATCATATTTATATAATAACATCCAAGACTCCTCTCACAAGGCAATTACTTCTTTTTTCGCATAAAATTAGGGAATAAATTGTAGAATTCCCAATGTGATATCCACCTTCTAACTCTTCTCTGGATCGCATATTCCTTTCCTTCTTTTTGCAATATTTTCCTTATTTTCTCCAAATCTCAATGTTCTGCATAAACAAGGAAATATTAAGTAAATAAAAGGAAATCCAAATATATTCTAACAAATATTGCATTATTTATTGCCTAAAGTAGATAAAATAACTCTATTTTTATAGAGTTATCAGACCTGATCTGGACATTCATCATGCTTCCTTTCTCGGTCCCTTGATGAAATTCTGTGCTTGGAAAAGTCAGTAAATGGCACATGGATTGTCAGTCAGAGTACACTGAATCATTTGAAGACAATTTATGGAATGCTACATGATTAACTACATCCTCTTACTAAAGAATAGAATGCTGATCATCGTCAATAACATTCATACATATCTTTATCCATAAGGCGCTGTCTGAACAAATTATGGTTATTAAATGTTTTAACTTCTTGAGACAAAATAATTAGCATTAACGGTTTCTGCCATCTCAGAAACAGGAGAGAACCTCATTATGCTAGAATCACCACCAATGATTTCACATACCTATTTGCACTCTACACGCAGTACAAAGAGTCAGAATACTATAGTTCAATTAGTTTGCGATGAATTCACCACAAGAATGGGAACTCCCTTGAACTGCAAGTTTGACTTAGGTTATAGTCAAATGAAGAGATTAACTAACAGGAATAAGAACAATGAACAATATGATCAGAATAAACCAAGAATCAGGAATGAAGACCAAGGATATCGCCTAACTTCATCTTGAAGACCTCTATAGTGTCCTCGTTGTGATTGACTACCATCATGCAAGGAAATCTACAGTTATAGGTATACTCAATCTTAGCATGAGCATCATATCATAGTGCCACAGCAAGAAACATTGCCATAGAGCCCTAACACATGCCATTCGTTGTTAACGGGCTATAGTATAGAAAGGTCACACCATGCGGTGACTTGTAATATGCACAAGCAAGCCCGATTATTCAATATGCATCGAGGTGCATCATCATCTATGTAGATGCTGTACATGATGTCAAGAAAGCAAGGAATCATAAGTTCAAAGGTCTCACCAACTTGTGCACGGGCATGAGAGGACTCACGAAAAAGAATCAATGCATGCGAGATCCAATGAGAAGCCCTGAGTAACCCATGGCACTGTGAGGCTTTGGAGCTGAAAACCAAACGTTAGCATTCAGAATATATATATAATACCTCAACAAATCATAGATTCCACAATGTCATAAACAGCAAATGAATGGAAAAAGGAGGGGTCAAAAAGGCAAAGAGAAATGATATTCATGTAATAGGGTTCTACTAAACAGAGAAGAAACATGCACCAAATTGACTTTATCATTCTGAAGGCAAATTATTTCAAGACCATCTTTTCTGTATGTAATGAGTTTCCAAAGCGTATTAATTATCTAAGAGTATGAAAAGGTCATGGTCCAATCAATCGCTTGATATATTTGTAACCGAAGAGCTAAAATTGGAGAATTGCTAGATCAAAAAGCATATAAATTGAAATATATCTTTAGTAATTCACAATAGGGATCAAGGAAGAAGATATTTCTCTCTAATAAGTCTAACCAATGGAATATCTACGATTAAGACACTACTTGTCATTTTCCTTAACCAAGGACATGACTTCGCATTTCTCAAATGGCAATCTAAGAATACCCAGTCTAGAGGACAACTACATATGATAAACAGGACATCTGAAAACTGGCCAAAGGAAAAGACAGGCATCAGAAACTCTACCTTTTGTTTACCAGGCAAATTCTACACCTATTCATAGCAACCATTATATGGCTGAGCACCGCTCCACTCAAGCAACCATACATAGTATCAGTCTTGTTTAACTGTAGCCACCATCTCAAGATAGGCATCACATCCTTGACGAAGAAAACTTCTGAATGGATTCTTATCCAACAAATGACCCACTATTTCTATGGTTGCAATTCCATTAACCCTTTGTCATTACAAAACATTCCACTGGGCCAACTTTAGTATTCTCCTCTGTCGTCTCAGGTCATATGCATTTGCAAGGGAGTCAAATGGCGTATCTGTATCTAAGCATTCGGACACACCATTGCATATGTTTTGGGAAGGTTCAACACTAATCCTCTTTGACGATATATCCAGAATTTGCATAGACATCCCTCCTGTGTTGATATCGATATCCAATTTAACATCATCTTCATCCACCAACAACTCTGACAAAGGACTTATGTCCTCATAGCACATATTCTTCTTAGTTTTGGCCTCTTTTTTGCTTCCTCAGCCTCTTCCTCTTTTCCTTATCCTTTGCCTTCATTTGAATGGTCGGGCAATATATCCCCTTAACTTTTGCCTCTTTTATGTTCCTCTTCCTCTGCATTTTCTTCTCTTTTCTCTTTCTGCTGCAATGTTAAGGAGCTTGTTTCACAGTTGATTGGATTTCTTTGGGGAGCCAATGGTGAGTGAAAGTTTGAGTAAAAGTTTTCGCGGGGAGATGAAGTAATGAGGCCTGAATTTTGATTGAAGAGTGGACAATTAGGCTGCTGAGGCTGCGAATTGATTGGGCGTGGGGGGCGGTATGTGGGGGAGGAGGAAGCGAGGGAGTTGGAAAGAGGTGGGACTTTTGGATTCCATGCAAAGAATAATGCTCTTGATAATTGAGATATGGGACACTAGGAGGAGCCTTTGGACCATTATTCCCATTATCATGACCATACATCCTAATAAGTTGCAAGTTGGAAGTTGGAGGAGGGAAGGCAGCTGGCGCCTCAGCCTCAGGACCTTGACGGGTCCAATTACCGTAGTTCCTCTGAGAATACATACCGGTTGGGTAATCTCTGGTCCGAACCTTCAAAGATCAAATCATAAAGTTAAAATCAAAGGCCCAAAACGAAATGCTTAATTGTCTTAATAGAGCAAGTATAGAAAGCAAAGGCGAACTCATGTAATAAACACTACCGGCAGGGGCAGAACAAGTCGAACACGTGGAGTATTACATTTCAGAGCAAGAAATAACTCTCGAAATCTAAACCTAGCTTCCGCTCACCGAGTTCACCTCCTGATTAAGCTTCATTCTCAATGTTAATAGCAAATGACTAGGGGGTGATCAGCCTATCCTGTTTTGGAACCGGGAACCAAACGAACCTGCTAGTTCCCAATTCCACCCGGGAACTGGCCACATTTTTATTTTCTTTTTTTATTGTTTTAATTACTTTTTTTTTGTTTCATTGTAGCTCGGTTTTGCTAGAATATGCAGCAAACCATTTCGAGCATACGGCCAAAATGCATATTTGACACCCCGTAAGTTAGAATCTTTTCTCTCGAACGTCTCCTTTTTGCTTCGCCGGAGGAATGTCCTCCGACCATCAATCACACATCCGGTCCCCGAAACAATGCTACCTACTTTGACCGTCACCGGACCGCCGGCCGCCTATCCCGGTCACCGTTTTGGCCGTTAAAACTTAAAACCGACAACCAAATCTCGTTTTCCGGCTACCAAACTTCCGGCCCAAAGAAGACACGCTAAATCTAATCAACCAAACATACAAGACAAGAAACCGAGATAGTGAACTAACGGACCGGCCTCAAACCGCGGGCCTCTCGGATGGGTAAAGGATTCTCCGGGCGACTCGACCCGCCCCTCGCGACCCGACCCTCCCTCTGCCAGGCGACTGTTTCTCCTGTTGGCACAACGCGCTTTCATACGGTTCCCTTTCTTTTTGTTTCTCTCGCTTAGTCAAAGGAAGAGCATTCCAAATGATTTAAGATCAAAGAAAAGACGAGAGGAAATGGAGGGCATCATTTATGACAAGCGATTGTACCATAGAAGTCGACCCTCCATTAAATTTGTCGAAATAGGCACTTTCTCCTGCATGGCGGTGGGGGAAACTTCTTGATGTAGGGGAGGGACGTGGCCGACGGAGGAGATAGAGAGAGAGAAAAGTCAAACATAAATTGAGTACGATCCGACGGTCCATGTTTAATCTCGAAAACGATCCAATAACCCATAAAATCTCAAATTATTAATAAGAGAAAAGGCCAAAAATCACCATTAAAATAAACCCAGAGTGAGGTATATTAGTCAAAATTCGCACCGGTACAAATTTCACTTTTCACTAATTCCGAGCAATCTCGAGGCTGGCCACATTAATATTGACTTTGTCCAATTAAATTAAATCACGAAACTCCGAGAAATTCGACACCAAAGTTCGAGCTCTAAATAACGGTCAAATTCAATCGAATGCGATTCTAACGAAATTTCAAATTTAAAAATAATCCAAAAGTGATCGCTTTTTGGGCTTAGATTTAACTATAAGCGCATTGACAAAATGCACGTTTTATAAATCCCAAAAATGAATTGAAATTTGGAACATCATAGAAAAATATCACAACATATTGCATAGACACCCCATCAAAATTAGGGAAAAAGAAGAATGGTGCAGGCAGCAGAAGTAATATTGAAAGCGAATAAAAAAGAGAAAATCTTCTCGCCGAATCGTCAGCTCCTCTGCTAATAGAGATGCAATACTCTATTATGCACATCATTAAAAGGTCCCAAGTTTAGAAAGAAGGTTAATATTACAAGAAGCACAAAAACCATTCGGTTCGCTATTTTGATTATATTCCCTTTTGTTTTTAGAATGGTATGTATTGGACATATGCACGCTTGAATTCAATGCTATTATTTGAATCATACGCAACAGATTCATGCACGCTACTCAGATTGGACTGAATTTGTCTTTGCTATTTGAGTTGCTTATGTTGGATTCACGATCGACATTCAAACATTGTCTTTGAATTTGATGCTTCTAATCTACTTTCGTTTATTTGACATGGCATCAAATTCATGCCCCTTTTTGCTTGCTGCTTTGATATAGATTCATCCATGCTTATACGATGGGCTCATTTATGGCATTTTTCTATATTGAAAAAACATAGATCTCACACCATGAACAGTCAAGCCCTTATTCGGCCCCATGATGCGGCAATTTTAACTAAAAGCCAGTAACATAGTTTTTAGTGTTCGAAACATATAAAGAAAACTATATATGTATTACTTTAATAAATCTCATGATATGAGGATTTAACCAAGGAATGTGGTACCGAAAGGGTGATCTAGTATATGCTAACTCGTTTGCGCACGTAACTGAATTCTCTAGCCTTAAACTTTTCATTGTCGCTTTACACTCTAGTTGACTTTCTTGTTAGCAATCAATCTAAAAATTGATTGGTTTCAATTTCAACTCCCACAACTATTTAAGCATTTGGATCAAAGGGGCTTACCCCCCGACCTAGAGAGGAAAGAACATGCTTAAACTTTTGGGTGAAATTTTTGGACTTCTACTCTCAAAATTATAACTTTTTGAAGAATTTGCGAGGGACACGCTACAGTGATTATATCATATGTTTTGTCAAAGTTTTGGTTTTCATGTACATTGAATTAGAGGAGACGTGACTAATTGAAGGATTTCAAATGCTTGATGCAAAAGATTGATGGCATGCACGATGAGGCTATGATCCAAAGTTTGATGCTTTTTTGGTAATGCAGAAATTTAGTATTTCTTTTTTCATAATTAGATGAGTTCCACCAGAAAAAATTGGCTGACAAATTGCATTATCAGTTTCGAACTTGCAATTAGTGCTGCTTTAGTTTAACTTTAATGAATTTTTTTAATATCTAAAAATTTGATAGATGAGATTAAAAAATTTAAATTGCTTGAAATAGAGTCAACGCTGGTCCCAATGTGAAGAAGATGGTGAAGTTTCAATATATGATTTGATATTATACTAAAACTTGCAATGTTTGCAAGAAATGATTTTTAGTTTGTCTAAATCATTTTCACAATTATGCAGAAGTTAATTTTGTGTTATTTAATAATTTTTTTTTAGAATCCGTGCACTGCACGAGCTTTTGTGTAGTTTCAGTTCAATTAGCCAAAAAGCCCATTTATGGGGCCCTGGAGGCCCCAAACTTGAAAATTTCATTACTAGTGTGGCAAATGAAGTAGTAGTACCTAGAAAAGACTAAAGCTTTTTAACTTATTTTCTTTGCTTGACCATTCATGATAAATAGATTCGTCAAAAAAAATTAGGACTAAATTAATAAAATTTAAAAATTTAGAACTGAATTGGCTGCCATACAATACAATAGATTTAGGATTTTTTAGATAATTATCCCTGGAGATCAACTATAGTGCATAGTCATTCCTTACATTTACGCAACAAATTTTTTCTATCATTTTTTTTATTGCTTGTTTTGATAAGTGTATAGTAATCAGAGACGGAATAGAGCAAGAAAGTTGGGTAGCCAAAGATACTCCCTGATATGAAGTAAATAGTAACAATATTTAACGAAAATTATTTTTTAAAAAAAAATAAATATAATCATTAGCAATATTTAAATATGTTATTATCTCTTTAATTCTTTCAGATTGAGACATAAATTAGAATTCTTTTCTTAAGATCTCATCTGTGACCTAATAGAGTGATGAGCTTGTAATGGGCAACAGTCATCACCAAAAACAGAAGTTTTCGAAGTACATTACTTGGACACCCCTTCAATCGGGAAAAAAAAAAAAAACTCTGACACCCCTTGTATTTTTTTCAAATTGCACTCTGCCCCTTTGTCAATTCTTAGTAAAAAAAACATTAATCGAAATTGACTTTGGAATCAATAAAACTACACATAACCAAGCAAGAGACACGAAAACAGGGTCGAAACATAAGTGGCCCTAACTTCTTGATTAGAATTACACATATTTCTCACGTTCAAAAAAAAAATGATTTTGCATTTTTTTCTTTTTTGAGCATCATCGTTCATCCTTTGATCCCAAATGCATAAGCCCTAACTTAAAAATCTTCTTCAACGCTCAACTCCCAGTTGAGCATAATCCATACTCGCAATTCTGTTTAAATCGGTCTAGAAGTACTTACCCACAAAGAAGCTGATGAAGGAGAAATCTAACGTGGTTTTAGAAGCATGAGAAGCATCAATCGTAAAATCCTCTTAAGTAGTTGCTTATAGTCCAGCGTGGTTTTAGAGCCTCGTTGACAAAAAATAGGCTGCTTCCTCTCTCTCTCTCTCTCTCTCTCTCTCTCTCTCTCTCTCTCTCTCTCTCTCTCTACAAATAAAAGCTCCTTATTAAAGTCAAACCCAGGAGGACTACAACAAGACTAGTTTACAATACACGAATGCTAGGTAATTTTACTTTTTGCAAAAGAAATCAGTGTATTAACTGATGCGATAGAGTATAAGCAATCCTTTAAATAAGTTGGTCGCATTTAATGGCCAATAAAGTATGGTTTACCATATCAATGTACTAAGCAAAGTGCAAGTGCAATTTTAATTTAAATGAACGTGTGTTCTTCGATGTTTAAGAATGTCCGTAATGTCACATAGAGTATAGATAGAGTGGACCAATATTCATACAGTAAAGTTATTGGAGAAAACTTAGTGTATCATAAAAGGAGGAGGACTCTTATTGAGTTTCGAAACATGGTCCATTCGTTTAAATACTAATTTAGTCTATTAGTGAAATTGCTTGTTTTTTTAGGTTTGGGAAAAAGGGGAATGATGGGACAACTAGTATAACTATTCCTGGGAACATTGATACATCAATAGTTTAGACAAGTATTATCATCAGTTTTTCCACCGAACCACCCAAAGTCACATGGGACCACATTGTGAGCGAGAGGACAAAATAGAAGATCACATTTGTGATTCCATTTGTCTTTATAATAATATTTTTGAAGTTTTTTTTAAAAGATGAAAACAATTCAAAATGACTAAATGTAAATAGATATGTGCCATGATAATTATTTTTGGACGATTGATCTTTGATAGAGCTGACATTTCATACGATATAAATATAATCATTTTAAAAGTCGAGCAAAAGGAATAAATTGTGAACAAAAGAATATAGTAGTAGTACTAAATGGTAAAAAAGAATTGGTAAGAATTTTTGCAGATATTGCTCTTATAAATCAAAGGCTTGTTTGTTTAAAATCTAGTTTAAATAAGAAGTATATTTTCCTTTCCTTATCAAAACTCAGAATATTATCCAAATTTAGAAGGAACATATATACGAATTTATTTGTAACATTATAATGTGAAATTTTTTTGTGAGATTATGTCACGCCCCGATCCCCATCGAGCACGCGACACCCTTACCTGGTCGATTAGTGCGACGTCCCAAGAATGTCGCCGACCTCAAAGTCTCCATCAGAGGTTTACAATCATAGCAGATACTAACAATTAATCCCCGACAAATAAAAACTGGGGAGAATAGAGAGAATGTACGTTTTCATTTCCCATTGCGAACTTAGACCATAATATTTACAGTTACAAAGCCACTACATATGCAAGTGCCCCAAAAACTACATGTCACTGAATATACAGATACACAACGAACTATATCTACAACATGTAGAAGTGTGCTTAATCCAGATAAAGCTATCGCTCATCGAAAACTCTGCAACGTCCAACTCGGTGTGCACAAGTACCCCAAAACGCTACGGTGGCGGTGGTGGAGGATTCATGGCTCAGGTGGGGGTTCTGAAATGTTTGGTTGAAACAACCGTGAAAACATTTTTAGTAAGTTTACCCCTCAACCCAACCTAGGCTATCACGCACCTCTAGACAATCACACAGACACACACGTGTATTCGTACACATCAAGTCTTCACATCGCAGGCACCTCAAATAATATAGTCAGACTCAAACATCGTACACCCGTGACTCAATCACAATTACGTCGTATGCAACACACGCATGTACCAATTCTCATCCCACTATTCTTTCCATTCTCATTTCCTCTTTTTCATTCTCGCCAAAGTGACCTGCGTTTGAAGTACGCGCCTCATGCATACTACGATCATTCACCACATCCGGCCAGCGTGCCCGTTCACGCCTCAAGTCCCAATCGCGACCTGAGCATCACACGCCCCAGGCCCGATCCCAACTCAGCCTGCGCCGTCGACAGGCCTACATGATTGGAACCCGAGCTTATGATGCCTCGATCCAATCCCGGTCTCACCCGAGCTGATCGTGCCTTGGATCGATTCTCATTCTTGCTTTTTCAAGTCTCAGCCTGTGCCAAATGCAACAGACCTACGTGATCGCGGCCCGAGTTTATGATACTCGGCCCGATCCCAAACTCGCACTTTCGCACTTTCACACACTTTCCACCATCACTTGCCACACCACAATTTCCTTCTCACTCATGCCCATGCTCCCACGTATTTATTACGCAACTGGCCTTTCACACATGGCCCGCACACGCATTATTTTACACGTAGCTCATGCACATTCAGCATAGGACATGGCAATACCAATAATTAATTTAATCTAACTCACGTGTGCACCCAACAAGCATATACAGTCACCCAATTGCACAACAATATACTCAATTTAATCACCACAATTTATTTATAATTTAAATATACATCCAACACGTAAATTCTCATTTTTCTCTCACCAAACGGTGTCGGATTAATTCCAATTCTCACGGAACTTTCTCGCCATAAAATACCGGTTCTAAAATCCAACTTGTGTCCCGAACAAATTATCATAGTCCCGTGAACAGTAAATCACAGCTCGTGAATAGTAATCGCAACCCACTATTATTCTGAAATTTTCAATAAAAATTTTATGGTTTCAATTCTAAGGCCCGCCATCTAATCCCACTTCTAAATCATGTCATTCCGCACCTAATCTATTCCCGGTTTCGCCCAAAATCGCCTGTCGATACCCAAAATCCTAAATTGGGTTTAGAGTGCGACTTACCCACGTTCTAGACTATCGCAACTAAAACGGAAAGCGGCGGCACTTAATCGGGGCGGCGGCGGCGGTGTATGGCTCCCGGGTGGTGGTGATCGGCTTGGGTGGCGGCGGCGCGGCTTGGGCGTGAGGGGAGAGAGGATCGGAGGAGGGGAAGGCTCACGGTTGAGAGGGGGGGATTGCTCACGGAGGAGGGGCTGCCGAATGGGGAGGGAGGGAGAGGAGAGAATGGGTCAAATGCTTAAAAATCAATTTTACCAAATTTATGGCAAATTACCAAAATATCCCCCTCAAATCTTTTTGATCCAACGGTCGAGATTCGATCTAATCTTAAAATTAATAGTCCAGGTCGAATCTTGCTTTAAAATATCCAAGGATAATATGTCTTTTCCAACTTTGGGCCTAAAATGACCAAAACACCCTCCCGAACTTGAATTAATGGAAAAAAAGACTGCTCAAGTTCAGAACTGAATTGAACATGTACCAAAAGTTCAAGAATGACATTAAACAAATTAAAAGTTCGGGGATCACATTACACATTGAATTAAAATTCAAGAATTATATTGAACAAATTAAAAGCACGGGATCAAATAACACATTGAGCTAAAGTTCATGGACTGTTTGTCATTTTTCCTTCTTTTATCAAGCAGTACTTTCTTTTCTCTCTGAACGTCCCAAATTCTAATAGATTTTTTTTTGGTCGAAATACAAATTCTATTAGATGGAAAGTATCTATTTCCAATGCTCTGGGTTTTTTCACTTGATCTAATTCTGCGGAAGGGATACCCTACGTGTGAATAGATTCTTTTTTCTGGTGAGACCAAAGCCATAAGCTAAGTGACAGAAACCCTGAATGGAGCCAATGGATGGCAATGCCATCCAAAGCAAGATTTCCTCCCAGGTCTCCAACTTTCCACAAGCTCATACAGCTGAGAAATACTTGAACTCCCTTACCCTCCTAAACTAACCAAAGCTGATAAAAAAGCCATGGATTCCACATGAATTCACTGTCTATTACGTCAACAATAAAAGTAAGCCCGTATTGAATAGTGCTCGTGTAGCTGCTCCACTATCATCAATGCTTAACACAATGAGCAAACTCAGGATGCTAACAGGTTCATGACATGAGAAATAACCTCACGCCCTTGCTACCAATAATCCCCACGAGCAAATGCCACCTGAAGTGATGAAAGTGGCTGGAATCTCTCACAACGATCTCACGATCAACAATCTTTGCAATAAGTTCAATTGGGAATGACAATCCCCCGCAAATGTGAAGATTCTTCATTACAGTTATTGTACTACACTTGATGGTAGTAATCATATGCGAATCATTTACCTCTTTTACCATCATCAAGGATTGCACCTGATATAGTCCAGAACTACGAAACTCGGACACATCAATAGCACGCCTAAATTTGCCTCAAAGTTCAAAAAACTCATAACAAATATCAAGCCAGATTACATATTATGTTGGTGACATAAATTAGCATCAGAAAAGCGATGCCTAGACAGGGTTATGCCATAAATTATCTTAACAATCTGATAATCAAGTTAAAAGCATGAAATGGGCTTGTGATCACAGCTGCAACCCTCAATAAAGACATAAACATCCGGAAAAGACCTGATCTGGACATTCATCATGCTTCCTTTCTCGGTCCCTTGATGAAATTCTGTGTTTGGAAAAGCAGTAAATGGCACATGGATTGTCAGTCAGAGTACACTGAATCATTTGAAGACAATTTATGGAATGCTACATGATTAACTACATCATCTTACTAAAGAATAGAATGCTAATCATCGTCAATAACATTCATACATATCTTTTATCCATAAGGCGCTGTTTGAACAAATTATGGTTATGAAATGTTTTAACTCCTTGAGACAAAATAATTAGCATTAACGGTTTACGCCATGATGTAAACAGGAGAGAGAATCTCATTATGCTAGAATCACCACCACTAATGTCACATACCTATTTGCACTCTACATGCAGTACAAAGAGTCAGAATACTATAGTTCAATTAGTTTGCGATGAATTCACCACAAGAATGGGAACTCCCTTGAACTGCAAGTTTGACTTAGGTTGTAGTCAAATGAAGAGATTAACTAACAGGAATAAGAACAATGAACAATATGATCAGAATAAACCAAGAATCAGGAATGAAGACCAAGGATATCGCCTAACTTCATCTTGAAGACCTCTATAGTGTCCTCGTTGTGATTGACTACCATCATGCAAGGAAATCTACAGTTATAGGTATACTCAATCTTAGCATGAGCATCATATCATAGTGCCACAGCAAGAAACATTGCCATAGAGCCATAACACATGCCATTACGTTGTTAATAAGGGCTATAGTATAGAAAGGTCACACCATGCAGCTGACTTGTAATATGCACAAGCAACTGATTATTCAATATGCATCAGAGGTGCATCATCATACTGTAGATGCTGTACATGATGTCAAGAAAGCAAGGAATCATAAGTTCAAAGGTCTCACCAACTTGTGCACGGGCATGAGAGGACTCACAGAAAGAATCAATGCATGCAGATCCAATGAGAAGCCTGAGTAACCCATGGCCTGTGAGGCTTTGGAGCTGAAAACCAAACGTTAGCATTCAGAATATATATATAATACCTCAACAAATCATAGATTCCACAATGTCATAAACAGCAAATGAATGGAAAAAGGAGGGGTCAAAAAGGCAAAGAGAAATGATATTCATGTAATAGGGTTCTACTAAACAGAGAAGAAACATGCACCAAATTGACTTTATCATTCTGAAGGCAAATTATTTCAAGACCATCTTTTCTGTATGTAATGAGTTTCCAAATCGTATTAATTATCTAAGAGGTATGAAAAGGTCATGGTCTAATCAATCTCTTGATATATTTGTAAATGAAGAGCTAAAATGGGAGAATTGCTAGATCAAAAAGCATATAAATTGAAATATATCTTTAGTAATTCACAATAGGGATCAAGGAAGAAGATAGTTCTCTCTAATGAGTCTAACCAATGGAATATCTACGATTAAGACACTACTTGTCATTTTCCTTAACCAAGGGCATGACTTCCCATTTCTCAAATGGCAATCTAAGAATACCCAATCTAGAGGACAACTACATATGATAAAGCAGGACATCCGAAAACGGCCAAAGGAAAAGAGGCATCGAAACTTGTACCTTTTGTTTACCAGTGCAAATCCTACACCTATTCATATCAACCATTATATGGCTAAGCACCACTCCACTCAAGCAACCATACATAGTATCAGTCTTGTTTAACTGTAGCCACCATCTCAAGATACACACCACATCCTAGGCGAAGAAAACTTTGAATGGATTCTTATCCAACAAATGACCCACTATTTCTATGGTTGCAATTCCATTAACCCTTTGTCATTACAAAACATTCCACCGAGCCAACTTTATAGGTATTCGGACACACCATTGCATATGCATTTGCAAGGGAGTCAAATGGCGATTCTGTATCTAAGCATTCGGACACACCATTGCATATGTTTTGGGAAGGTTCAACACTAATCCTCTTTGATGATATATCCTGATTTTGCATAGACATCCCTCTGTGTTGATATCGATATTTAATTTAACATCATCTTCAGCCACCAACAACTCGACAAAGGACTTACGTCCTCATAGCACATATTCTTCTTAGTTTTGGCCTCTTTTTGCTTCCTCAGCCTCTTCCTCTCTTTCCTTATCCTTTGCCCTTCCATTTGAATGGTCGGGCAATATATCCCCTTAACTTTTGCCTCTTTTATGTTCCTCTTCCTCTGCATTTTCTTCTCTTTTCTCTTCTGCTGCAATGTTAAGGAGTTTGTTTCACCAGTTGATTGGATTTGCTGGGGAACCAATGACTGAGTGAAAGTTTGAGCGAAAGTTTCCGCAGGAAATGAAGTAATGAGGCCTGAATTTTGATTTAAGAGTGGACAATTAGGCCGAGGCTGCGAATTGATTGGGCGTGGGGGCAGTATGTGGGGGAGGAGGAAGTGAGGGAGTTGGAAAGAGGTGGGACTTTTGGATTCCATGCAAAGAATAATGCTCTTGATAATTGAGATATGGGACACTAGGAGGAGCCTTTGGACCATTATTCCCATTATCATGACCATACATCCTAATAAGTTGCCGCAAGTTGGAAGTTGGAGGAGGGAAGGCATTTGGCGCCCAGCCTCGGGACCTTGACGGGTCCATTACCGTAGTTCCTCCGAGAATACATACCGGTTGGGTAATCTCTGGTCCGAACCTTCAAAGATCAAATCATAAAGTTAAAATCAAAGGCCCAAAACGAAATGCTTAATTGTCTTAATAGAGCAAGTATAGAAAGCAAAGGCGAACTCATGTAATAAACACTCATTGGCAAGTGGCGAACAAGTCGAACACGTGGAGTATTACATTTCAGAGCAAGAAATAACTCTCGAAATCTAAACCTAGCTTCCGCTCACCGAGTTCACCTCCTGATTAAGCTTCATTCTCAATTTTAACAGCAAATGACTAGGGGGTGATCGGTCTATCCTGCTTTTGGAACCGGAACCAAACGAACCTCGCTAGTTCCCAATTCCACCTGTGATCTGGTCACTTTTTATTTTCTTTTTTTTTATTGTTTTAATTACATTTTTTTATTTTGTTTCATTGCAGCTCGGTTTTGCTAGAATATGCAGCAAACCATTTCGAGCATACGGCCAAAATGCATATTTGACACCCCGTAAGTTAGAATCTTTTCTCTCGAACGTCTCCTTTCTGCTTCGCCGGAGGAATGTCCTCCGACCATCAATCACACATCCGGTCCCCGAAACAACGCTACCTACTTTGACCGTCACCGGACCGCCGGCCGCCTATCCCGGTCACCGTTTTGGCCATTAAAACTTAAAACCGACAACCAAATCTCGTTTTCCCGCTACCAAACTTCCGCCCAAAAAGAAGCGCTAAATCTAATCAACCAAACATACAAGACAAGAAACCGAGATAGTGAATAACGGACCGGCCTCAAACCGCGGGCCTCTTGGATGGGTAAAGGATTCTCCGGGCGACTCGACCTCCGCCTCGCCCCTCGCGCGACTGCCCTCCTTGCCGCTGACTCTTCTCTTCTCCTGCTTGACGCCTTTTGGTTCCCTTTCTTTTTGTCTCTCTCGCTTAGTCAAAGGAAGAGCATTCCATATGATTTAAGATCAAAAAAAAGACGCGAGGAAATGGAGGGCATCATTTATGACAAGCGATTGTACCATAGAAGTCGACCCTCCATTAAATTTGTCGGGAAATAGGCACATTGAATATTGTCGGGTTTCGAGAAGTTTGTGAGACATTTCTCGGAATCAAGAATCGCCACAAAATTTATCGGAGTACGTCGGAAATTTTGCCGATGAATTAATGGAAAACGCTCTATAGCTGCGTCCATTGGTTCCAGATAAAATCATGGGTGGTGGACAGATCAACTCTACGAACAAATCTAGTGCGCAAAACGCGGAACTTGTGCGTTTTCATGACAGACCGACATAAATTCCTCTGCTATCTATAGCATAGTCAACCTAGCAGAGAATTTGCCATATGATTGTGGGTTTCTCGGTTGCGATGGGTAGAGAATTCGAGTTGCACCTTTGAGAATTCAGCTCTAATGTGCAAGTGGTAGACAAAATAAATGTTACTTTTACAGTAGTATTATATTGTGGTATATGTCATTCCGATCTCCCACAATATCAAAACGAATGGGAACAATTTCTTGTCCGTAGTGTTTGGTTAGTGTTCGGGTATGAGATGTTAAAAACATCATTCTTGTCGATTCTCTTCTTAGATAATAAACAACAAATTGTAGGTGTGGTCACGGAAGTGAAGTGGGCACCAAAGTTAAAAAATTCAAAATCGGGGATAAAGTGTTAGAAACGCGAATCTTTGATGAGAAATAATAAATGTTTACGGTGGTTCACTGGGAGGCTATTACCAAAAGCTACACCTATCCACATTATCCCATCACTATTACAATCATTATTTGATCTTAGAATCAATAAACTTTTGATCACTTCACACACGATTTCTTCCATCGGTTGAAGTATTCATATATGTGCGTAAGAGATGATTCGCGGGATAATCATGTTCGTCCTCATTTTGTTTCTCTCATATTATGTCGAAAGAAGGAGGCGGTACCGAAGACACAATTCATTTATATTAGATTTTTCAAATTTATATAAGAAATTCAAGAAAAAAAAATTATATAAGTACACGATGGTACAAAAAATCTGATCCAGTTTATTCACTATTCTTTCTTTGTTTTTACTGTTTTATTTTATTTTTTTTTTCCAAGAAGTAGAAGCTGGTTCATATGATTCATTTATTTTTCTTTGCAGCTTACATTTGTTTTTCTTGTACTGCCTTGCCTTATGTTGATTTACATGGGTCAAGCTGCCTACCTTATGGACCACCATTCTGATTATGAGCAAGTGTTTTTCTCTTCAATCCCAAGTAAGCATTATGTAATAAGAATTTACAAATATTATCTGCATGAAGGAGTTCATCTCCCTTGATAGTTGACTGATAAGTTTTTTACTCAAATGTGATATGGTTTTAGGAATAAATAAGTTTTTTTTTGTTATACAATCAGTAATAACCAAATATTGATCATCGTTAAAGAGTGAACAACAATAACACAAGAAAATTGACAAATTTGTCATGATCATAGCAGCTTTTAAAAAGACGTCTCATTCAACTTTGAGTGTTGTAACTTTAAAACACGTACATCGAGAACTCGAGTTATAATATATTTTACAACATGGTTACAATGTAATATAATAACGCCATAGTCTTAGCTGTATCAAATGCATTCGACGCTGAATTGGATTATCAAAGTGAAGAATGAGGAGAGGGATAGGTCATCGAGACTCTTTGAACATCTTATGTGATCCTCCATGAAGTTTGATGGGCTCTTGACCCATTTGATGTAAAAGCCCATTAAAGGCAAATGTGTGGCCCATATTGGCAAGGCCTCTTTCACCAGCTACATTTCTTGAGGCCCCCACACGACAACCCGGCGGTCTCGAAGGGAGGCTCAGGATCAAATCGCGAGTCTAAAAAACCCGAGTCCTCCAATTCGAAGTCAATCTCGTCGGAGAATTCATTCCACTGCGATCCTAGAGCATGGCCGCCTCGGGATGATATTCGGTACCATGTAGTCATAGCGGGATAGAATAAGACATCTTCATCTTAATCTAGCAAATAACAGCTCGGAGTTCATAGGTTTAGTTTCCGGTCCAGTGAAAAATAGCCTGAGTAATATGAATCTGGTTAACAATTATAAGTACATGTTAAATAGTTGAAATAGAACCCTTCCTTAGTTCCACACTATCAATGAAAGTGTATATTCCATTCTAATTTAAAGTCTTATTGAGATGATCGAAGAAGTTATTACGTACTTCTATGCCTCTGAAACTTAAGAAGACATCGTAAATCTTTTTGGATTTCGACGGAGAAGCCATTGGATGATGGAGTTCGACAAGGAGCAACAACTATTAGCCAAAGATTTGATAGAATTTTCAAGTAGTTCGGTCGCCACTTGATCTTGTTGATTTGCTCTTATACTAAGGGAATAGAGATGCGTGACTTTTTGGTTAACGGTGGTGTATAAGCCTTTAAGGATAAGGATGCACCTCGACCAAAAAAAAGGATAAGGATGGATCAAGACATTGTCACGGATAGTCATGGCTTGAGAGAGACAGACAGACAACTGTTGACGTCGACGAGAGGGAGATTCATTAATTCTCTCATTTCACCTGTAACGTTTCTTTTTTTTCCGTCATTCAAGCAATACAACTTTCACCATTCTTAATTTTTCCCAATTATTATCAAGCATTATTCGTGCATTTAGTGGGAAGGTATCGATGACCTCATCATTATGTTAGAAAATCATAGTACAAACACCTCAATTTAGAAAATTCATCAATATGAAATTTCAAACTCTTTTAAAACAAACATCCATAAAAGAAGAAGAAGATGAAATACATTTAAATATAAATAGAAAAGTTCATATATGTTGTGTGTTTTTTTATTTACTCGCATGAACAAAATACGAGACTAGGCTAGGCTGCATTGAATTGGCACATCTCTCCAACTTCCCATGAAAAACTCTTAAAAAACAAAATGAATGAGAAAAATCGTCACCGTACATCCGATTTGTTGCATACAAAAATGAAAAAAAAAAGCTGCACAAGGGACAAAAAGGTCGTTGAGAAGCATGGCCTATCATTACTATCATTTTATTAATTATATCTTTTTAATTTCAAATGTAGAAATCGCGACGGATGTACACATGAGAGTCACATGACCTCTCTCTCTCTCTGCATAGAGCATAGAGGCCACGCCAAAATCAGCTAAAAATTTTGCCAATTCTAGCCAAAGGTTGCCCCTCTTGCACAGCTCTTTTTCTAACTTTCACTCTATTTTACGGTCTATGTAGTTTGTATATGTGACTACTAACCGTCCAAAATTATTGTCTAAGAGAGGTCACGTCCATCTATGCTAACAAAAAGAAATGCTGTTCATAAGAAAAAGATAATATTATAGGACTATTTTGGTAACCAATGCTTTGAATGACCATTTACAAGAAATACCAGCTACTCATTTATACACATACCCACCTAACTCTCATTTAATGTATGTACTCTTGATTCCATCACATAAGCCTCTTTAAAGCTTGTTACATATCTTCTCATTTGATCACCCCTTTTAAAGCTTGTAATACACTTTTGTGAAAATTGATAGCAAAATTACATATACAGGGCAAATGAATAATATTTTCTTAAAGACTGCTGTGGTTCTCATGTATAAATAACAAGCACCACAAAATATAAATAACCTTTCCTCTTCCTATAGAAAAACAAGCCCCAAAATCTCAAACCAAGCCCACCCAAAAATGCCGTCCGTATGTCGCCAATGTGGCTCAGTCGGGCTGCAGCCCACGGAGCCTAGCAACCCACGGCCTATGTGGCCCCGTGTGGGCTGTGTGTGGTCCGTTACTCGACAAGGAAACGCTTAAAGGATTCCAGTAAAATTGCACGACAATAATTCATCTTATCACAACTACTAGGCAGAGACCGAGAGGGAAGTTTGATGATTACACGTCCCCATCAAATCTTTCATCATATTCTCTCTTGTGTACATAACTCTGTTGGCTAGAAAGTTATGTTACTCATGATTTGTCTTCTCGATTTAACGAAGTAAACTTTATATAAATCGGTGAGCGGGTCATGGATGTGGCCTTATCTCAAAGGATGAGATATATAAAGACACGAATTAATTTAAGCTCTTTAATTTCTGTTTATCAAACGTGCCGGCCTCTCTTTCATACAATGTATGAAATTGTTAGACTGAAACACAGAAATTGTACTTTTTACCTGTGTTTTTTAAGTGCTTTTTGTTGAAGACATTGTAGACATCATTGGCTTTCTAGATCTGGATATAGTTAATTATCATTAACTTCATCCAATAAAGCAATGCTAATAAAAAAGATGGTTGTATGAGTCGGTGCTTTGTAGACCCACCAACAGAAGACTATCTTTTAGTTTCTCATTGCCCACGTGTGGTTTATATTGCATTTATTCATGAGAAATAGGAATGGCAGTTCAATGTAAATAGAAAATGCCTTGTTAATCGAGCTATTTAATCAGCAACTTGTGTGGCTTTGAAGAGGGAAGTAAATGGATGTAAGATTTCACCTTACCCTTTTATAGTTATCTTTATTAGTAAAGGTTAAATTAGCAACTTATGTGGCTTTGAAAAAGGAAGTAACTGGATGTAAGATTTCATCTTACCTTTATATACTTGTCTTTATTAGTAAAGGTCAACTTTTGATGTTGAATTTGTTATTTTTGATGAGTCATGAGCGCATAAATCTTTTGTAGTGTCCAGATTGTTGAATGGAATTGACCCAACATCTAAAATCTCAAACATTTGAAACACCCCCGGCTAAAAAGAAAAAAAATAAATAACAAACCTTAAAATGAGTGAGAAAGTGAACATTATTGGCGATATTGTCACCTCGGATTCGCACAGGCTACCACCACGGGTTGGTCTTGTGAGCAACGACAAACTCTGTTTTGCTTCTGCAGGGAGCTTTTCTGTAAATGTAGTTATTGCTTTGGTGGTTCTGTGAAGAAAAGTGACAATATGTGTTGGGGATTCATTTCTTGATGTATGCAAACATGAGGTGGCTTCTTCTATGGACCCAAAGTGAGGTTTTGACCAGCTAGTCAAGGCTGCGAGGAAAAAGCTTGTACTTCAGCTCGAAAACCTACTGGTCATTACCTGAAAGATCGTATGCTGCCTGTATTAATGGCATGGTTAGAGAAAATGAATGGAACAAGCAAACGGCTCAAATTGCAGAATATCATTTTCAGAATATCAGAATATCATTTACGGTTCACATGCTCATCAAATTTTGAAATTCTCACAGCAAAGACTGAGTTATAGCACGAAATTTGCAAAGAAGATTTGCCACATAATGGGTAACTAAGATCCCATAAACCAAAAGAATCAATTCCCGAACATATACACGTAATTGCATCAAGGTTATGCAATTGAATAGATTCTAAACCTATATGCATTAAGCCCTAATACCACATTGAAGAAATTAAACAATCTAAAACTCGTACATAGTACTTAGAATACCTAACCTTAAACCACATACCTAATTTAGCCACTCATCATCTTTGAACTGATTAATACAAATAAAACCATACGATTCCAGGACTGTCTTCCTCTCCTTCTCCTCCCCTAGAAGGTCTCGAACAGATAAACCGTAAGCATATGAAATTAGGAGGGGAAAGGAGACCATAGTCTATGTATGTAGCATATTCTAATTGACTCATCTATAACAGGTCAATGTTAAAATATCGACCTACACTGACCAATGAATCATATTATTACTGTAACCGAGATGTGCTAAACCCAATAATGTAATCCCAGCCATATTTGGGTGATATAGCATTCTCATATATTTTATAAACTTATAACAGCCTGTTTTTCCCCAACTAAAATATTATACGATTAACGCTAGCCCCCTTTTTTTACAAATTTCTAACAGATTGCGGTCCAAAATTACCATCTTCCTGTTCGTTTTAGAATGGGGGTCTTTCAAGCAAATGTTTTGGCACTTTCTAATGTTTTACCGGATTTGGTTCTAATATAATCATTACTAGCTTAAAAAAAACACAAATTTCCACACTTTATTATCGAAAGAAAAGAGGTCACTCGTTCATGATTGAACAATAATGAAAGCACACTTAGGGAAGAAGCAATCGCCAATTCCCTCTCGATCGGCCAAAACACTGATCAAATCACTGAGATTTTCTCACAATAATATGCTAGGCAAAGTCAACAATATTCATGACTTTACTCTACAATATTATAAATTCAAGTACGTAGATCATAATTAGTATAACCGCGAAGTACTTACCACGAAGCTTAAATCCAGTCAACGCAATTTTTTGCCCAAAACTCCATGCGAATCACATGTAAATCATTTACCTCTTTTATCATTATAAGGGATAGCACATAATATAGTCCAGAACTATGAAGCTCAGACACATCAATAGCATGCCTGGAATTACCTCAAAGTTTGATAAACTCAAAAAATCAAACTAGATTATAGATTATGTGTGATGACAAAAACTTAGCATCAAAAAGTGATGCCTACACAAGGTTATGTCGTAAATTATTTTAAACATCGACAAACAAGTTCAAGCATGAAATGGACTTTGATCACAGCTGCAGCCTTTAGTAAAACACATGAACATTGGAGAAAAACTGATCTGTACATGCATTATGCTTCCTTTCTCGAGTCCCCCAGTGAAATTCTGCGAATTGGGAAAGCGATAAACGGCACATGCATTGTCGAGAGTGCACTGAATCATTTGAAGATGCTTTATGGAATGCTGGATGTTTAACTATATCCTCGACCATATATTAGAATGCTAACCATTGTAAATAACTGTTGAGAGTATTCGGTGATGGGGGCATATTAGTCTATTTCCTTTATTATTTCATGTATGGCGGCAATAAGTGTCACGCCTGCACTTAATCGAACACAACATCCCGTCACGGTCGATTATGGTGCAATGCTCCCAGGAAGCGTCGCCGACCCACGCCCATACAGAGATCAAACACATGCGGAAGCAACGTATATAATTAAATATATACACCCGTACAATATAATACATGAGACCAAGGTAGAACAACCAAATAGCAGTCAAGCACCTCAAAATATGGGTACACATGCATTACCAACGAAAACATTTTTACAAAGTTCACTACAATCAAAAAGGAAACATCAACAGGTGATAAAAACCAAACAGTCCACTTCACCATTCTGCTCCGTCTCCACCGAGGTGCATGCTTGACGATTGCCGGATATAATGTGGTATTCCAAAAAAAGGGTGGTGACCTCGACATCCTACTTCTTTGGGGGTCTGAAAATGTTTCGGTTTACACAACCGTGAGATAATCTCAATGAGTTCAACCCCTAAACCTAGGCTAGGCTAACATGCAATCTCGACCAGAAAATAGATATTCAAATCATAATTTAACAATAACCAAATCATTCTTAGACCCTGCAGGTTAGATAGATCAATATATAATAATCACAAGTACACACGTGGCACTCATAATCACATATATGCCACCCACATGCTTATGCACTTGATTCTCACTTTTTCGCATGCCGGTCTATGTATGATCATGTATGCAAATGTCATGGACTTGACACGTGAAATTCCCAGCCCACCGGCCCACCTCGCACACCGTCACACTGACCAATTTTATTATTATTACGACTCGAGTCACCAATTTTTTCACGGCCCGGTGCGTCTAGCCCGCTTCAAAGTGCATGAGGCGCAAAGAACCGATCTGGCCCAATATCTCTAGCCCGCTTCAAAGTGCATGAGGCGCAACATCGTTTCTCCTATGTAAACGAGCCTGCTTCAAAGTGCATGAGGATGGTCGCCTTCCCGGACGTGCGGGCATAAATCCCGCTTCAAAGTGCATGAGGACGGTATAGACCCCTTGGAGCCACGACCCGTAGGTCCTTAGGTGATCACACGATTCATTATTATCTGGACCCAGCGTGTAACGCTTCAGGGTAATTTAGGTGATCACACACTCATGGCAGACACGCAATCTCGCACAATTCCATCACATGCCACACTCTAGGCATACATAATGTGTGTCCATGTTATGCAATGCAATGCACCATGAGTACCAATAAAATTCAATCACAATCAATCACAATTTACGAACAATCAGTCATCTCAATTACACCCTGTAATTTTCCAATGGACATCTAAATTGATCAATTAACCCAATTTTCTCCCTAATAAATCCTCAATGAATTAACAAAATTTTCCAATAATGAAATCCACCGGTCAATCCTCAACCCGGTCTAAAATTCACACTGAAACTATCTAAGCCAGTCCGGAAAAACGCATTATCGGTCCTAATCCAAGTTTAGGAATTTTACTCACCTAATTCAAGGTCACGATGGCGGGGAATGGCTACCATCACCGTAAAATGCGAAACCGCCGCGAATTCTTTACGACGCCTGCAGGACGGGATGTGAATAAAGGCTTGATGAACAAGATCACGTAATGCGAATCAGAACAGAACCGTGAACAAAGAAAACTGCATTTTACGTCGATAGCTTCCATGAGAGGCGCCACACGGCCAAGACGGTCCTGGCTGCGGAATATGATTTCGCACGGAAGTGAACAGTAACTTCCGCACGGACAATCGTGACGGACAGGGTGAGGCCAGGCGATTTATGAGGATGCTGGGTGTCCGGTGTCGACGTGTTCGCGATCAAGCTCCGGCCGGCTCCGCTATACCGCTTTGTAAAACTGGAAAATGTGAAAACAGTAAAAAAAAAAGAGAGAAAACAGAGCTGTTTTGGACCAAAACCTGACTAAAGTGGCTGCGCCAGAGGTGGAATAGGATGCTGGTGGTGGTGGTGGCTCGGCGGGGAAAGCTCGGCGGTACTGTTCCGGCGTGAGCAAGACCGAAAAAGGCGTAAACGCACCAAAAGCAGACAGAAACGGAAGAGAAGAAGGGAAAAATTTTCTGTAGAGCTGCTGGTCTGATCGTGGGAGTGGGAGAGGAGAGAGAAAATTCAGTCAATTGGTCAAAATATAGGCTTAGGGGTGCCAAGTGTCAAAATCTTGGCTTTTGGACAATTTTACCCCTAATCTAATGGCCCATATTCATCCAAATCCAATAATTCAAGGGCATTTTGGTCATTTGCCCCTAACCATGGTTGACCAGACCTGGTTTAGCCCTAACTAACCTTGGTTAATCCCAAAATTTAATCCAAATTTCGGAATTAATTAAAAATGGCCTAGGGGCATTTTCGTAATTTTTCGGTCCCGGACCGAAATTCCAATTTTCGCACATACGCGTTCCATACGTGCGTGGCCAACATAATATGGCGTCGGATTCGCGAAATGAAATTTCTAAGCCCTCGGAAATCGTCATGAAATCCGGAATAAAATAATATTATTTTCCAATTTTTGTCGAATTCAACTTTTTGGCCAAAACCGCTCTAAATGCGTGTGGCCACCCCAAAATGACCTTGGCCGCGAAAAATAACCTCGATCGGCGTCCGAATCGGGTCTCGGTGTCCACAGGGGCAAAACCGTCTTTTTCTCAATTTCTGTCGGATTTTCAGTTTTCAACCGCAATAGTCCCAAACATGAATGGCCACTCTAAATTGACGTCCGTCTTGCAAAATAGTCGTAATTACCCTTGATATTTTGATACGAAGTTCGTGCCCAATATCGCGATCACAATAGCTCGTTTTTTGCGGTTTTAGGGTCTCTCGCTAATGGTGGCTGTTTAGGTATGCAGCGTGTCGACCTAAGACTGTCCGAGTCATGATGGCCTCAATTTCGAACAACGAGAGGAATTATCACTAGTACCGGGTCACGATCGTTTGGATTAAAATCGGGGTTATTTATCAGGCGTACTTTCAGATGTGCGAAATCACTCGCGATCCGATCATACGTCGCTGAAAATATCGACCCGTCCTTTTTCCTAAGATCGGCCTATATTGGTTCAAAATATTTCCTCGACGTTCGTTGAAATCGGCGCTCAATCGCGGTCGAGTTCTCGGTCCCGTACCGATCCTATTTAGCCTTTCCTTTTTGGTTAGTATCCGTGAGTGATCAATTCGGCGAGACTTACTAAAATTACGAGAATTCACATACACTTTATTGGATTCGATAGCGGGTCAAAATTTCGGGCTGTTACAATTCTTCCCCTTACAAAAATTTCGTCCTCGAAATTTGTGCTTCCTCGATCCTCGAACATCGGGGGTGTTGACGTCGCATGGCCTCTTCGCTTTCCCAAGTGGCGCCTTACATCGTGGTGCTCCCAAACTACCTTAACCATCGGGATTGTCTTATTTCAAAGTACTCGATCCTTCCGATCTTCAATTCTAACTGGTCTCTCCACGTACGACACCCTGTCGTCCACATCTATTTCCTCGTATCTTAGAACGTGTGTCGGGTCTGGTTCATACTTCCTTAACATCGACACGTGGAAGACATTATGTACTTGAGGGCAGATTAGGTGGCAAAGCAAGTCGATAAGCCATATCTCAATCTTTTCCAAAATTTCAAATGGCCCGACATATCGAGGACTCGGTTTTTCCCTTCTTGCGAATCTAGATAATCCCTTCATTGGCGACACCACGAGAAATACGTGATCTCAACACGAAACTCCAAAGGTCGTCGTCTTGATCGGCATAACTTTTACAGCGACGACTGCGCCGTTACGAGTGCATCTCGAATGACCTCAACTGCTTCAACGGTTTGCTGTATCAACTCTGGACCTGTAATACTCCGCTCTCCTACTTCATCCCAACACACTGGCGTCCTGCACGCTCTACCATATAAAGCTTCAAACGGTGCCATCTGAATGCTCTGCTGATAGCTGTTGTTATAAGCAAATTCCACCAGGTGTAATTGTTCCTCCCATTTGCCTTGGAAATCTATCACACAAGCTCTCAGCATGTCCTCTAAGGTTTGAATGGTCCTCTCAGATTGACCGTCTGTCTATGGATGGTACGCCGTACTGAACTGTAATTTTGTTCCTAAGGCCGTTTGCAAACTTTTCCAGAAGTTGGCCGTAAATCTGGGATCACGGTCCGAAGTGATCGTTACCGGTACTCCATGCAACCTCACGATCTGCCTCACATACAAGTCTGCATATCTTTCTAACTCAAAGTCCTTCCGTACTGCCAGAAAGTGCGCTGACTTAGTCAGTCTATCCACTATTACCCAGATTGAATCATGTCCTCTCTGGCTTCTTGGCAGTCCCGTCACGAAATCCATCGTAATATGTTCCCATTTCCACTCTGGGATTTCTAATGGTCTCAATAATCCTCCGGGCTTACAATGTTGTGCCTTCACTTGTTGGCACGTCAAACACTTAGCTACATGCCTGGCCACATCTAACTTCATTCCATTCCACCAGTAATGTTGTCTTAAATTCTGATACATCTTTGTACTTCCCGGGTGGATGCTGTAGTTGCTCCTATGAGCCTCGGACAAGATTTCTTCCTTTAGTTTTACATCATCTGGTACACAAAGTCGTCCTCTAAACTTCAGAACCCCATCCTCGGACAGTTGAAAGTCCGGTTTCCTCTTAGCTGCATCCATCCCGATAATCTTTTGGATTTCTTGATCCTTAGTCTGTAGTTCCTTAATCTTGACCTGCATTTCTGGCTCAATCCTCAAAGTGGCTAATAGATTCGACACTTGACTCATCTCGAACTTAAACTCGGAATCCCTGAGTCTTTCCAATAGGGTCCACTCCTTGACCATTAAATGCGCCAAACTAGACTTTCGACTCAAAGCATCTGCCACTCGATTGGCCTTGCCAGGATGATACAGAATGTCGCAATCATAATCCTTCAGGAGCTCCATCCATCGGCGCTGCCTCATGTTCAACTCTTTTCTGCGAAAATAGGTACTTGAGGCTTTGATGATCGATATAAATCGTGGAACTTCTCCCCCATAAGTAGTGCCTCCGGATCTTAAGTGCAAACACTATAGCAGCTAATTCCAAGTCATCGTCGGGTAATTCATCTCATGCGGTCTCGGTGGACGACGACGATATGCCACTACTTTTCCATGCTGCATCAGCACATAGCCCAATCCTCTTAGCGAAGCATCGCTATAAATCTCAAATCCTCCACGGACCCGACGGAATAGTCAATACAGGAAGCGATCGTTAACCGGTGTTTCAATTCAAAGCTCCTTTCACACTTGTCATCCCACTCAAATTTCACGTCCTTCTTAAGTAACCTTGTCATTGGCATGGCTATTGATTGAAAATCCTTCTCTGAATCGTCTATAGTAACCAGCCAATCCTAGAAAACTTGAATCTCGATTCGACGTTAGTGCAGGCCACTTGGTAAGCGCTTCAATCTTAAGCGGATCTCTGAAATCCCATCTCGAAACGATATGTCCAAGAAATCCTACTCGCTGAGCGAACTCACACTTGCTGAACTTAGCATATAATGCATGCTCTCTCAAGGTTCAGTAGCACCTCGGTCAAGTGTACCTCGTGCTCCTCGGGACTCTGGAATACACTAGTATATCATCAATGAAAACTATTACAAACTGATCCAGAATTCCTTGAACACACGATTCATCAAATCCATGAAAGCGGGTGGGGCATTCGTCAATCCGAAAGGGCATGACCGTAAATTCATAATGCCCGTATCGAGTCCTAAAAGCAGTCTTGGGAATATCCTCATTTCGATTCTTAGCTGATGGTACCCGGTCCTCAAATCTATCTTGGAAAACACTGAGGCCCCTTGCAACCCGATCAAGCAGATCATCAATCCTCGTAAAGTGGATACTTATTCTTCACTGTCACTTGGTTCAACTGTCGATAATCTATACATAACCTCAGAGTTCCATCCTTCTTCTTGACAAACAGGACTGGCGCTCCCCATGGGGATGCACTAGGGCGAATAAAGCCTTTGTCCAGTAATTCCTGTATCTCAACCTTTAACTCTTTCAATTCTGATAAAGACATCCTATATGGCGCTTTTGAAATCGGCTCTTTTACTTGGCGCCAATTCAATCACAAATTCCACCTCTCGCTTGGGTGGTAAACCCGCAATTCCTCGTGAAACACATCCGGAAAATTGCTCACTACGGGTATATCTTCCAATTTAGATTCCTCAACCGTTGGATCCACAACATTCACCAAATATCCTTCACACCCTTCATCCAACAAAGCTTACTCACCTCAAGCGAGGAAATCCAAGGGATCGAGGTTCCTCCTCGGTTTCCACGAAATACAAAACTAGGCGTCCATCGGATTAAATTGGATCGTCCTATCGCTGCAATCCACTACAGCTTTCTGTCGGACTAACCAGTCCATTCCAATAATCACATCAAAATCGAACATGGCTATTATTGCCAAGTCGATACTCTCTTCCCTACCTCCAATAATTATCTTACAACTAGGACATCCAAAAGAAACTAGCAACCTATCATTCACAGGTGTCGACACACAAAGCACATGCTCAAGCAACACTGGTTTCATACCAACCAACTCAACAAATTGCTTTGAAACGAATGAATGGGTTGCCCCGGATCAAACGGTGCATACGCGGCATGATCACATAAAGAAATCGTACCTGTGACCACGCCCGGCGCATTCTCAGCTTCCTTGCGCGCCATTGCATAAATCCTTCCTTGGGCTGGTGGTCGTCCCCGGATTGGCCGGTGGGGAGGTCCGGCTTGATTTCCTACTCGTGGTGGCGGCACTGGACGGTGGGATGGCTGCATCTGCGGGCAATCGCGAATCTGATGTCCCATACTCCCACACTTAAAACAAGCCCCATATCTACCCAACGGGGGATTCGGTTTCCCGATGTTCCGTCTAGCTGGCGGGACAAATCGCCTATTTCCAGTCATAGGCCTTTTTCCCAAACGGCGATTATCTTTGTTACGAGCAAACCGCGATCCGAGCGGCTGCCTCTCCTGCTGATCCCGTTCTATGATGCGCCCGTCTATACATTTCTCCGTACTCTTTGATATCATGGGACAAAATTAGACTTGAAGATCCGTCTTCAGCCCGTCCGAAATCTTGGCGCTCTATCTCGGATTCTCCACCATAGTTGGTGCAAACTTAGCCAATCTTGCAAACTCGCCTCATATTGATCAACAGTCATTTGTCCCTGGCGCAGGCGCATAAATTCCATTAACTTCTTCTCTTGCGCATTCTCCGAGAAATATTTTTCATAAAAATTTTCCACAAACACAATCCAAGTTGGGGCCGTTCCTACTGGAAACACTCTGTTCTCCACAGCATTCCACCAATCGTTCGCACCTTCTTGAAGCTGATAAACTGCCAGTGTCACCTTTTCCTCATCAGTGCACCCCAAAACTTTAAAGGTTTTCTCCAGTTCCTCTATCCATCTTGGTGCAGCCTCGGGGTCACCACGACCATGAAATTTAGGCGGCTTCAGTTTCATAAATTGTTCTACTAACTGGGGCATCTGTCTAACCCCCGGGTGAGGCGACCAGCATTAGCTTGATTCTCATCGCAGCAGAATTTGCATTATCTAAATCCTTGAGCCCCGCCTATCTAGAACATTCTCGATCCTTTCTAATACCCGTAAAACTCCTTCCATACGTGGGTCTTCTACAGGTCTCACATCGACTCGGGGGTCTACTGCGGCTCCCTCATTAATTCCAAGGTTGTCCATTGCTCTCACTCGAGCACGACCTCCACCTCGGGATCCTCTCCCTGCACCCCTCCTGGGAACTCTTCCTATACCTCTCCCCTCGCTGCTCATCTTGGCCACTCGGTTCTACAACTACCTGCTATAATTCCACGAAGGAATTAAAGACTTAAACCAATCTATCCCAGTCTAAGTCCTAGGCAGGTATTAAACAACAATCAAACAATCCACATGCAGCTTAACAATTATCCAATACATCATCCAAAGGATTAGTATACTCACCTCGGGTCCTGCCGCACCTGCACTTACGGGTCACACAATCACAATTCAACACAATCACAAACTGTCAGGAGATGCATGTAGCACACGAGGTCACCCTACTGGCTACCCAGGGTCTCATCGCTCCTTATCACTCCAGGCTTCGACCTAATTGGACCGAGCAAACCTTGCTCTGATACCAATTCAAGAGGGGATGTCACGCCCGTACCTTTGGAACACAACATCCCGTCATGGTCGATTATGGTGCAACGCTCCCGAAGCGTCGCCGACCCACGCCCATCTGGAGATCAAACACATGCACGGAAGCAACGATATAATTAAATATATACACCGTACAATATAATACATGAGACCAAGGTAGAACAATCAAATAGCAGTCAAGCACCTCAAAATATAGGTACACTTGCATTACCAACGAAAACATTTTTACAAAGTTCACTACAATAAAAAAAGGAAACATCAACGGTGACAAAAACCAAACAACCACTTCACCATTCTGCTCCGTCTCCACCGAGGTGCATGCTTGACGATTGCGGATATAATGTGGTATTCCAAAAAAGGGTGGTGACCTCGGCATCCCTACTGGGGGGGTCCGAAAATGTTTCGGTTTACACAACCGTGAGATAATCTCGATGAGTTCAACCCCTAAACCTAGGCTAGGCTAACATGCAATCTCGACCAGAAAATAGATATTCAAATCACAATTTAACAATAACCAAATCATTCTTAGACCCTGCAGGTTAGATAGATCAATATATAATAATCACAAGACACACGTGGCACTCATAATCACATATATGCCACCCACATGCTTATGCACCGATTCTCACTTTTTCGCATGCCGGTCTATGTATGATCATGTATGCAAATGTCATGGACTTGACACGTGAAATTCCCAGCCCACCGCCCACACCGGCACACTGTCACACCGACCAATTTTATTATTATTACGACTCGAGTCACCAATTTTTTCACGGCCCAAGGTCTAGCACCTTCAAAAGTGCATGAGGCGCAAAGAACCGATCCGCCCAAAGGTCTCTAGCCCGCTTCAAAGTGCATGAGGCGCAACATCGCTTTCTCCTTAAGTAACCGAGCCTGCTTCAAAGTGCATGAGGATGGTCGCCTTCCGGACGTCTAAGGGCATCGCCCCGCTTCAAAGTGCATGAGGACAAGATAGACCCAAGCAGCCACGACCGTAGGTCCTTAGGTGATCACCAATTATTATCTAGACCAGACCCGGTAACGCTCGGGATAATTTAGGTGATCACACACTCATGGCGTACACGCAATCTCGCACAATTCCATCACATGCCACACTCTAGGCATACATAATGTGTGTCCATGTTATGCAATGCAATGCACCATGAGTACCAATAAAATTCAATTACAATCAATCACAATTTTACTTAACAATCAGTCATCTCAATTACACCCTGTAATTTTCCAATGGACATCTAAATTGATCAATTAACCCAATTTTCTCCCTAATAAATCCTCAATGAATTATCCACCAATTTTCAATAATGATTTCCATAGGTCAATCCTCAACCCGGTCTAAAATCCCATGACGATACTATCTAAACCCGAGTCGAGAAAAAGCATTGCTCGGTCACAATCAGTTTAGAATTTTACTCACCTAATTGAAGGTCACGATGGCGACGGGAATGGCGGCCGATCACCGGTAAACATTGAGACCGCGGCGGAATTCCGGCGACGATGCGGGGCGTGAATAAGGCGGATGAACAAGATGAACAAGATTTCAGGGTAAGAACTGTGAAGCGATTGCGGAATGCGGAATCTGTCTGGATAGGTTTGGGATAGCCGGGCCCGGTCCGCATCGGCGGCGGCGGTCCGGCGTGAGCGTTGATTTCCGACGGAAGTGAATAAAGAACTTCCGTACGGACCTGGACGAACATGGCAGGCCGGCGACGGACGATGATTTGGGTCTGTGTCGACGGTTGCTCGCATGACGGAGGTCCCATGAAGCTCCTACGATAATCGCTTTGTAAAAACGAAAAAATGTGAAAACAGTAAAACAGAGAAAAAAGTGCTGTTTTGGACCAAAACCTGGCTGCTGAGGTGGCTGAAGGGGGAAATAGGATCTTTGGTGATGTTGTCTCGTGGGGAGGCTCTAAGACTGCTCCTACGTGAATAAAGACCGAACAAAGGCGTAAAACGCACCAAAACACATTACGAAACGGAAGAGAAGAAGGGAAAAATTTTCTGTAGAGCTGCTGGTCCGATCGTGGGAGTGGGAGAGAGAGAGAAAATTCAGTCCAATTGGTCAAAATATAGGCTAGGGGGGGTGCCAAGTGTCAAAAATCTTGGCTTTTGGACAATTTTACCCCTAATCTAATGGCCCATATTCATCCAAATCCAATAATTCAAGGGCATTTTGGTCATTTGCCCCTAACCATGGTTGACCAGACCTGGTTTAGCCCTAACTAACCTTGGTTAATCCCAAAATTTAATCCAAATTTCGGAATTAATTAAAATGGCCTAGGGGCATTTTCGTAATTTTCGTCCGGGACCGAAATTTCAATTTTCGCACATACGCGTTCCATACGTATGTGGCCAACATAATATGGCGTCGGATTCGCGAAATGAAATTTCTAAGCCCTTGGAAATCGTCCGCGAAATCCGGGAATAAAATAATATTATTTTCCAATTTTGTCGAAATTCAACTTTTTGGCCAAAACCGCTTCTAAATGCGTGTGGCCACCCCAAAATGACCTTGGTCACAAAAATAACCTCGATCGGCATCCGAATCGGGTCTCGTGTCCGTTGTGGGCAAACCGTCTTTCTCAATTTCAGCCGGATTTTTGGGTTTTCAACCGCAATAGTCCCAAACATGAATGGCCACTCTAAATTGGCGTCCGTCTTGCAAAATAGTCGAATTACCCTTGATATTTTGATATGAAGTTCGTGCCCAATATCGCGATCACAATAGCTCGTTTTGCGGTTTTAGGGTCTCTCGCTAATGTGGCTGTTTAGGTATTACGCCGATCGACCTAAGACCCGTCCGAGTCATGATGGCCTCAATTTCGAACAACGAGAGGAATTATCACTAGTACCGGGGTCACGATCGTTTGGATTAAAATCGGGGTTATTTATCGGCGACTTTCGGATGTGCGAAATCACTCGCGATCCGATCATACGTCGCTGAAAATATCGACCCGTCATTTTTCCTAAGATCGGCCTATATTGGTTCAAAATATTTCCTCGACGTTCGTTTGAAATCGGCGCTCAATCGCTGGTCGAGTTCTCGGTCCACGACACGATCCTATTTAGCCTTTCCTTTTTGGTTAGTATCCGTGAGTGATCAATTCGGGCGAGACTTATTAAAATTACACGAGAATTCACATACACTTTATTGGATTCGATAACGGGTCAAAATTTCGGGCTGTTACAATAAGGGTGACATTGTAATTTTGGCTTCTTTGCTTTATTAAAAATAGATAGCTTGGGTTC
>JAMXDD010000001.1:18190999-18282862 GCA_024733475.1 Syzygium grande | reverse complement strand
GCGACCAAACATTTAACCAGATTTGCAGAAATCCACAATCTTGAGACTTTTCCAGACATCGGACTGAATTCTCAAAAATTCAGGTCATGGCTTTCCGTGAATCTCAAATCATCGTTCATATTCTGGCTATATTTTTTCTTGGTTGGATTCTGGCTATAGTTTGACCACTTGCTTTTTTTTTATTAATCTTTTAAATCCGGGGAACATCTCTAACAAAGGGGTCAGAGTGCATTTTGAAAATGCAGGAATGCAGGGGGTTTCCGTGTAATTTTGACAAAATTGAGGTGTGTCAAGTAATTTACCCTAGAATCAATGCCGCTATTGGAAAATAGATCTTCATTCAGAGTTTTTTTTGCTAGAAGTTCCTAATAGTTCCTTAAACATTGGAATTTAAATAAATCTTATTAATTTGGGAGGCCAAGCTTTATGGATCTATATGCAAACTTTTTCCCTAATTGGGGCTTAATTGTCGTGAATAAAGTTCCTGTTTCTTTTCTTTATTTTTGAATTAGTCAATAAAGTTCCTTTTTACTTATGTTCATCCTGTTATTGCACTGCAATGGTATTCCCATATTTAAAAAAAACAAGGAATTCGTTGCCCAAAGAATCTGCATCCTAATCTACCCTCATGGAGGAACAATCCGTTGAGGTCGGCTTCACCCAGGTCCGATGTGAGTGAGAGGGTGTTGTGTGGTCTTGGGCGACCTTGGGCCTTTTCACCCTAAAAACTAATTCAATGAATGAGACTTTCCCTCACACTTATAAACCGACCACCAGCCCATTTCACAACCGATGTAAGACAACCTCAACAATCTCCCTCACACATTGGGCCCCGAGTCGAAGCATAAAGAAAACTAGATGTGTGCAAAAAGAACCGAGAATTGCCCAAGACCGCCGAACGGACCGGAACTGATGGTTCCTAATAGGGGTGAGGGTTCCAAATTCCTTACAAGTTCCACATAAAAGCCTAAAACTTACCATCAAGTACAAGTTTTTCATTTTGGGAACCTAAAACCTATCTGTCGGAAGTTGGAACCTAAAACCTACTCCGTCATAGGTTCCGGGATAGGTTTCAAGGTCTAAACAGGTTTTTTTTTTTTATTTCATCAAATTGAAAATGAATGCAACAATATTGAACAAACTTGTCATTCATCAAAGAGAATACAAAAGACTAATTTTTCCTAACATTACGCTTCAAATAAATATAACTAAAATGAGAAGTCATTATGTGAATCGATACTATGGGTGAGCGGTTTCATGTTCCGTATAGGCTTCACCCATAATAATAGGTTTCTCATTTTTTGGAACATGGAACCTATTCTATCAAGGTTCAAAGGGTCGATTCAGTCTACTCAGGTTCTACCTATATTATTAATTGAACAATTGTGATAAATCATCACCTTTAATGATCATCACTTCTTTGCTATGATCAATTAACCACAGCTTATATTTAGACACACGAAAAATATGAAACATTAACAAGTCATAAAATGAAATCTCAGACTAGTGGTTTTAGATTTTATACTTATCATCTAACGCTATAAAAACACAAAGAGGATCACGTGAAAATATAGACCAAGAAAAACACAAAAACTTGTTTAGGTTTTCGGGTTCTAGGCATACTTTCATAATTAAATATCTTTGCCCTATTTCACTCATAAAATTTGGCATATAAACCTGACGCCTTGGGTTTTTTTACTGTTCATATGCCTGCAATTTCATACTTGAAAATAGTAATACAATTCATTTAGTTATACGAGCTAATTTATAAGGCAATTTCCAACATAGGCATCATAATTCAAACCTAAAACAATCACAACTTATTATTAAACTCAACACAAAAATATTAATAAAATATTAATAATAAAATAATCCGATAGTTTATCACAAAATTCTCGATAGCTTATCGCAATATCGGCGATAACTTATCACAAAAACTTAGATAGCTTATTGCATATTCTCGATAACTTATCGAGTTCACTTATCATTTATCGCGATAGCTTATCAACTAATCCTTAATTAATTAGTACTAAACATAATTAACTTAAAATAACTCATCATAATCAAGTTTAAACTAATAATTAAGGGATTAGGGCAATAACTCATCCAGAAACAATTCCGACGACACGGACGCGGGGCGGCGGCGGGCGGTGAGGGCTACGCATGGCACAGTCCAAAAATGACACCGAACAACGACGGGCGGCTGGGTCTCGGCTGGACAGCAGCTTTGGGGTGGCCGTTTCGCTTCGGCGAGGCTCAGTTGACAGCAGAAAAGGCTTGGATGAGTGGCGTTCGGCTCCAGGGCAGTCGCGGCTTGTCACAGCGCTCAACGGTTGGCTCCACGGCAACAAAAACAGCAGCCAAGGGGCTGTTCTTGCTGCTTCAACCGAACCAAAGAAAGAGGAGGGACAGATGGACGTAAATGAGGGGAGGAAAGAGAGAGAGAGAGTGGCCGGTTTGGGGGAAGAGAGAGACAAATGAGAGATATTTCTCTTACTAAAGCAAGCCTTCAAAGCCTTCATCCATCATGCCTATTGCCCCCAAAGTCTTCATCCATTAAGGCCTTTTGTCTCAAAATCATAAATGCTAGAAGGGCATTTTGGTAATTTCAGAACGTATAGTATAAAATACTATACGCGTATCATACTAAATTTTTGTGCGGGCTTGTATAAATCAAGTTTGGGCTCAAATGGATAAAGAATGGGCTTGAAAATGCTATTGGGCTCAAACTTGGGCTTGAATTGTTAATGGGCTTAGATTGGGCTTAGTGGGCTGGTCTTTGGGCCCAAATGGCGGAAGCCCACATTGGGTGTGAGGCCCAATGGGCCTTTGCCCCGGCCCACTTCCTCGTAGGCTCCAAATCTTGGCCCGATAATTCCTTTTCTAAGCATTTTGAGCGAACCCCGAAAAATTGATGAATTAATGAGGCGATGTCCAATAGTTTAGTCTTGAAATCCTCGAAAGTTCAATACCCGAATTCGGATTCTAATTCATGGTCAAAATCGATTGATCGCAACTTTAGTATGTCTCAAACTAACGGGCGGCTTTTAAGAGTTACGCATATTCGACCTATGGTTGACTTGATATCAATCCACGTTTAAGTTTTCTCGAACCATGAATGATCTTGATTGTCATGTAATTGCAATGGGTCAATCACTAGTTCTGAAGTACACGATCATTAGGAATTGGTTTAGGGTCATTCTCAATTCATACAATAGTCGGCGGAATCACCCGCGATGCAATTGTATACTATTAGCGAAACATTCTATAACCATTCCTTGATTGTCTATAATGGCTCAAAATTGTCTCTAAATCAATCGATGGGCGAATTGTCAATCTATGGTCTTAATTCCTTAATAGCCTTTCTCTAATGGTTAGTCTCTCATAAGTGATCAATTCAGGCGAGATTTACTTTACTAACAGTGCATTGATGAATAATCACTTCAGTGTATCACCAACAGGGTTGAAATTTGAGGATGTCATGGATTGGGTCAAGTGAGCTGGCCAAGGAGGAGATAAGAGGGGGAAAACAGAAAGCGAGTCATTTGGTGATTGATTAAGGAAAATCTGTCCGTGAGCTCTGGAGACAGAATGAGAAAAGGATTCGGTGGTTCTTTCTTGAAAAGAGAGAAATACGAGAGATGGAGACTCTATAAAAAAAGTAAAACCAATCGTGAGTTTCACTTGGGGATGGCTTTCGGTGGCTGGGGAATTCAAAAAGGGAGATTTGAGGGAGAGTTGGAAAGTAATGGGAAATATACAAGATTAGAAAGCGGTGAGTGGAAGAAAAAGCTTAAGAGTCAAAAGGTGCAGGATTCGTTTTTCATGCTATTTTGATATGAAATTCGCTATGTCTTAATCCCCTTCACATGAACTTGTCTAGAGATGAATCATGTTGCCTAGTCGTTCCCTTTGCATGATGGTATTGGACTGAGTATGCTTCGTCCATGGTCTGCACCTTCAAGTGTTCCTGAGTCACCTCGTTGTTTGTTCACATGATTTTGCATCATCTACCATGTTTTCATTGTGTTAGATTTGCTTTTACATCAAATTCAGTATGAGTGTAGTTTATTATTTGCGGTTTCTGGAAGTATTCTGATCATCGTTTTCACATTGTTGGCCTTCAACCTGCACTTTCATCCACCCAAAAGATTGGAACTTTTTACAGTTCTGGTCATGCATATGGCTTTTACTTAGTTCATAAGCATTCAATTAGCTCGTATTTTATTCACAAGCACTTAGTTGGATTAAATCATATTAGTAATTAAAAGAAATCATAAATACACGATAAAAAAATCTAGATCGCATATTAGATGATTATTGCATCACAAGATACTTCATTCATGACTAATCCGGTTTCATCTAGTGTAGTATTGATCTTTGTCACCTAGATTAGGGACTCATATTTATTATTTGCTTTTAGCGTTAATTTTTATGAATAGCTCATGGGGATCCTGTCACTGAAACTTAACAATGAGACATTGTAAAATGTTGCCCGATCACAGTTCGATTATTTCTTTCCTCATCTTTTACTTTCTTTGTTATTATTTAATTGGATTTTTATTTGTTTGAGTATCCACACATGATTATTTAGATTTCCATTTCTTCAGAAATAGCCTAGGTACCCATAACAAGAATTACATTTATCTAGTATAACCAAGTCTCGGGCTTATGAATTTCTAGTTTGTAGAAGTAAGTGGTCTCCCGCATTTTACTTGGCTCCTAACCTTAGTGGCGATTCTAGCTGAAATCAATAAAATAATTAATGAGAAGCCAATTTTCCATTGGTAGGGCTGGGCAGAGTTTGTGCGAAACGTATTTGCCATTTTGCAAGAGGGTTATTTGTGCCTGCCCACTAATCTGTTAAACTCCCTCGGGTTCACCTCGGGAGGGTCACAACATGTTGAAACAAAACTAGTTCTTCAAATAAGACCATAATGAAGTAATGCTTTGTACTCATAATAGCTAGACTTTTCTAGAAAACAAACAAAATTTTTTAAAAATTCAAGTAATAAGCTTTCCGCGAACATGAATATCGAGTCATTTGGATAAAAGACAAATTAGGGGTCAAAGTTTAGACAAACAAATATATAAATAAAATAAATGATTCTTCAAAGAAAGGGAAAAATCAGTGTTAGGTGGTGGCACGCCTAATAAGAGCATGTCACATGGTGCTTGCAGCCCAAGCCCGTGGCCCGCATTGGTTCTTTATTGCCTAGAGGCCCGACTCTGCTAAGGAGTGAGTCGAGAGCCACGTGCAATATCTCTATGAAGCTCTACAATAGGCCAATGGCCTTGAGCAAGGCCTGAGGTCCCTTGCGCTTTCGATTTTTCCATGTAAAGGGGTCAAAACACTTATTTTTCAAGGTAACATACAATTTGAAGATGACAAAACATTTTGTGAGAGCTAATGTGCGTATTTGAGCGTATGGACGAAACATCCTCTCCATATAAAAGTTTATATGCAGGTGATGTTTACAACATGAAGAACTTTCTTGCTCTACATATGAGAGAAGAAGATACTGAGTGTTAAGTGTTAGGTTTGAAAGAACTTTTGGATTTTGGTGAACAAGCGAGGGATATGGGATCATCGAGGTGCTTGGACGGACCAAATAGATGGAGAACAATTTGGATAACATGAATACATCAAGGTGCTTGGAAGGATCTAAGTGTAGATGGTGAACATATTGAGATTAGGAGAAACCTCCAAGTTTAGATGGACAAAGCTGTAGATAAAGTTCACGCCACGAACAGAATGGACAGTACTCAAAGTACCAGGAAACCAGGAAACAAAGACTGAGCTCTAAATTGATTGGATTCAAATTCAAATTGGTGCTTTGTAGCCAACTTTTTCAGGCCTTGGAATCCATAGAGACTTTGTGGAAAAGTTAGATGGGGTTTGCCATTTTTGATTAAGTATAGGGAGTGTCAATCAAGTTCATAGAAACTATTTGATTTATTTCGCACGAGGTTGATTAATTAGTTTTGAGCTAAGAACAACTCTTAAAATAGGCTAGAAAAGCCCTGACCAATGACATTTGGGCCCTGCGCCGAGCTGAGCGCACTCTAGGACTAAGAGCCAATAACCCTGTGACTGCCACGTGGCAGGCTCCGATAGGACCAATGCCTGTCATTTTGCATTTATTTATACCATGAATAAGACGTACATGTCAGCACAGATCGCACAATTCGTTAGTTGCCCATCATACATCGTGAACATGTATCGAATCGAAATTATTTATTCACACGAACTTGCATTTTATGCCCTGGATTATGCCTTTGATATTTGAAAATGTACTTGATTCTTCCTCGTGATTTGCCATGCATGTCATTTTGCACCTATTAGAATATGTATGTTCAGTTAGATATTTTGATTAGATTCAGTTTTTTTTTATTATAACCATATGCATCGGATTTATGCACACTGTTATGATTGCATTCACTTTTGTTATTGGAGCTGTATGCATTGGATTAAACAAACATGCATATCATTGCATTCAACGAGCTGAATCGCGATGATCGAAGGGGCCTTGCCGAGGACGACCGTGTGGGGGACTTGTCCTTGCCGTTGATGATGTGGGACGTGGACGAGGAGAACCGCTAGAGGAGGTGCTTGTCGAGCACATCATTGATGTTGATCCTTTGCTTCCGATCCTCACCACCAACCACCACCTCCTTGCCCTCAACGGGGAAGGAGCCGCCGCCTTTTGGGCTCCGCAGCCTCTAGGGCTCCGGGAGGCCATGGCGAGGAGTCGTGGGGGAAGGGGTACCGAAAACCCTTAGCAAGCGTGAGAGGTTTGGGGGTGTGGGGAGGAAAGAAGGAGAAGGAGAAGGAGAAGGAGAAGCGGAAGCAGATCTGATTGAGAGAAACGAAAGAGGGAGAGGCAGGGAGAACAGCAAGCGAGGAGGAGATACGAGGAATCAACAGAGAGAGAGAGAAAAGGGGGGGTGAGGGCGGGCAAATTGGGAGTGAATTTGCGAGGGACAAAAACGTTCGTCGCTAATTTTCCGTGGCTCAATTTACTTTTTGTAGTGTAATTTTGCAACGGATTTTAGTCCGTGGCTAATTAGCGACGGATTTTAATCCGTGGCTATTTAGCTACGGATTTAGCGACGAAATAAAAATAGTCGGGAGAGTGAAGCGAGAGTTTATTTCCGTCGCTAGCCACGGATTTAGCGACGAAATTAAAAATAGTCGGGAAAGTGAAGCAAGAGTTTATATTTGTGGCTAAATTCGTGGCTAATTAGCCGCGGATTTAACCACGAAAATAAAAATAGTTGGGAAAGTGAAGTAGGAGTTTATTTTCGTCGCTAAATCCGTGGCTAATTAGCCATAGATTTAGCCACGGAGACTAAAAACTGTGGCTAAATTCGTGGCTAATCCGTTGCTAATTAGTTCTGGATTTAGCGGCGAAAATAAAAATAATCGAAAAAAATGCCGCAAGAGTTTATTTTTCGCCGCTAATTAGCCACGGATTCAAATCCGTCACTAATTTGCAATGGAATTAGCGGCGATGCGACCTCTTATATTAACAATTCATCAAATAAAAATTTTTCTAACGAATTCGGTTTGTCGTCAATTAGCGATAACCTTTTAACAATTCAACAAATTAAAATGTTGCAAATGTCGTCGCTAATTTTGTCAATTAGTGACGATCCAAATCCGATGAAAAATAAAATATCACAAATGTCATCGCATACGAATAGTATTTGACTTGTCGTCATTTAGTGACGAATTTTACGACGACCTATTGCATTAACAATAATAACGATAATAATAATCAACAACAACAACAACAACAACAATAATAATTATGACAATAACAATAAACACACGTTGCAATAATAATAATAATAATAATAATAATAATAATAATAATAATAATTATTATTATTATTATTATTACACATAATTAATAAAAAGTCTCAAAAATCATAATCTTCATCTTCATCTTCACCTTCGTTTTTGTCTTAATCTTCGTCTTCTTCATAAGCATCATCTTCATCCTCTGTCTCAAAATCAGATTCTGCAACACTTTCTAAATTTAATTCGCGAATTTCGAGTTAGATCTACATCTATCATTGGTCCACATGGATCTCGTAAAGTTAAAATGTTTATTTCCTCGGTTTCAACCATATTACAAGCTTCCTCTTGTTGATATGTTGTATCCTTCTAGTATTTCTCGATTTTTCTTCGTGCTTTGATTTTACATATAACCCATCAATAAACTTTGTCACGTTTGAAACTAGGATATAATGCATAATATACCTGAATTGCTTGTTGTGCTAAGACAAATGATTCATATTTCATATACCTTTTCTTGTGATTTATTTCAACTAAATTAAACTTCGTATGCACCTTTATTCGTTGCAAATTAACAATGAATTTATTTTTCATCACAAATTCGTTGCAAAATTAGCAACGATTTTTTTTTCGTCGCTAATTCCGTCGCAAATTAGCCACGGACAATTTTCGTCGCAAATTAGCGATGAATTTTTTTTTCGTCGCTATTTTTCCATTGCTAAATCCTTGTTTTTATGTAGTGGAACCAGCAATAGCACCAGAGCATGGCGTGCTGAATTAATCAGTTAGGTGACCATGAGACAACAGACAACTATAATAATGTCTAGGGGGTGGTTTTCCTTCTTCCTCATCTATAAATATACGATTCAATAAAATTTAAGTACCGAAGCAGGAAAGATTATTAAGGGTTCCGTGTGCAGAAGGTTGTATTTTCATTCCATCTTTGCATAGATCTCTCTCTCTTCTTTCTCGAATAATTTCTCTAAGGTTTAGAAGCTGTCTGGGAATGCATATAACTTTAAAATTTTAAAGGGATTAAAGACAAAAAAAATCCAATATTACATCGATTTGCACCGATTAGTGTTTCTCCCCAAAGCCACCAAAAATTTGTTTTTCTTTTTCTAATTTTCGGCTAGCAAGCTGTCAAAAGAAATGAATAAGGCGACTTTTACATACACAACAGTCAAGAAATAGTTTCCCTTCACCACATTGTTCAGATAGTGAAAAAAAACTATCTTGTCTATTTATAACTAATAAGGGTGACTTTGACCAACTAATCATCGTTCGACTCGTGTCACTACTTTGTCGCCGCGTATACACATAAACCGATAGATCCACAGTGTTCAACCTGACGAGACACTTAATAGTCCAATAAGCCAATCTATTATTTTTTTTTTGGACAAAGATAAGCTAATCTTGACAAGACATCACTTTACTCACAACGGTGTTATCACTATCTGTGATATTTCGAATTTTGACCCAGTTTTAAGATTTATAAAGCGTGTAATTCGTCGGTGCGCTTTTATAATAAAATCTCGCCGGAACTGATCACTCTTGGATTATTATTTTTAAATTAGAGATTTCGCTATAATACTTTTCGATCGAATTTGGCGTTATTTAGAGCCCAAACTTTGGTGTCGAATTTCTCAAGTTCGGGACAAATTTAATTGGCCGGTGTCGATATTATTGACCCGACCCGTCAAGATTGCCATGAATAGTGGAAAAGTGAAATTTTGATCGGGTGCAAATTTGAACTAGTAGACCTCCCCGTAGTGTATTTTCAGTTATTTTATTTTGACCCTTTTTTTATTTATTAATTAGGATTATTGTGGGCGTTAAATCGATTTTGAGTTTGAACCGTGTCCGTTAATCGCTTTGAGTGAGAGGTTTGACTTTTGAGTCCCCCTCTCTCTCTCTCCTCCTCTTTCCTCTTTCCTCTCTGCCGTGCCCCCCCCCCTATGCACGCGTCACCTCCCCCCCCTCTACCTTACGTCCCTTCCTCTCTCTCTCTCTCTCTTCCTTTCTTTTCTTCTTCTCCCTCCTTTCTTCTTCTTCTTCTTCCCTCTCCCTCCTCTAGCCAGCCCTTGCTCCTTCTCCCCTGCTGCCCGGCGCCAACCTGAACTCACTTGTCCTTTGGCGCCCGCCTTTCAGCGCCGCCCAGCGCCCTGGCCAGCTCCGCCCCTGGTCGGCTTTCTTCTTCTCCCGGGCACACGAGCTTGGCGTTTCGTTCACCAATTAACCCATAGCGTATAAAGAGTCGCCTTGGCGTCGCGGTAGATCCCCATAAATTATGACTTGTCGGCTGACTCCACTGCGTAGTCACCTACGACTACCGATACAGCTTCTCTCCTCCGCTTCACCACTGCGCCTCGCCTCGGCCGACCTCCACCTCTCCTTTAGCTCGCCATCGCTGCTGCACCGCTCACGCTGCCGCCATCGCCAGCCTGGGCCAACATTCGCCTCCCCCAACCTCGATCTCTCTCTCTCTCTCTCTCTCTCTCTCTCTCTCTCTCTCTCTCTCTCTCTCTCTCACCTCACTCCCCGGCCACCTCCTCGACCGCTGCTTGTCGCCCGTCCCCGCCCAACCGGCCAGCCCAACCCAGCCCGACCAGCCGTGACCAGCGACTCGGGCTAGCCCCGGCCGTGGCCGAGCAGCCAAGCCAGCCAGGGGCCCGTGACCAAAGCTCGCCCAGGCGCCTTGGCCGTCCAACCAACGCCTTGCCGTCCGGCCCGGGCGCATCACTTCGTCCGGTTGCCCATGTGCCCGGGCACACCGCCTGACCACCGCGCCGTCTCGCCCGGTCTGCCCGTCGACCATTGTGCCTCGTTGGCCACCCAGTAGCGCTGATTGGCGTGCCTGCGCCTAGTTTGGCACTATTCCTCAGGCCATTTGGGCCCGAGCCGACTTTCGGACCAAACTTAGGTAAGTGACTTTTTAAACCATATTTAGTACTTTGGGTATTTTATAGATTTGTCTCGAGTTTAGAACGATTAGGGTGTGATTTAATTTAATTATATTATAATATAATTGTGCTAATTGGATTGGATAAAATAATATGCATGATTTGGGTGATCGTCGTGATCGACTTGAGCGTCGGGTTTGTGGATTGATGTGGCGGTGTGAATTGGATTGAGTTGTGAATGTCGATCACATGGTGCAATTGGCGTGAAATTGATTGAATTGAATGGCGAGTATATGCTTGTCGATTATAAGCCCGGATTGATCGGAGGGTTACAGACTTGGGACATATTGACGGGCGGTCCGTGTGAATGCATGAATGACCGGTGTGCTAAATGGATGCGGGCTTGAGGCGTGTTAACGGTGGCCCGTTGAAGGTGTGTTGGACCCGGACGTGTTTACATCGATCATTGAAAATTTGAGCCCGGATTGATCGAAGGGCTACGGTTTTGGGACTTGTTGACGGGGTCCATGTGAAAGCATAAATGGCCGATGTGCCAAATGGGCTGAAGCGCAGCGGGCGAGGTCATGAGAAAGATGTTTGGCCATGCATGCGATTTGAATTTGATTGAATTGGCTGGTTGGATGTGTGATTGAGTTAATTGGATTGATTGAGTGCAAGTGTGGTTAGTGTTTGAGCGATTGTGATATGTTATTGAATTACTATTATTGCATTATCACGTTGTGACTAACGTGCAGAGTTGGCATGGGCTTGATGACGAGGTAAGTACAATGATGCGAATTTTATATGTTATGGGGTAGATTGCATGTACGACTTGTCTGGGTACGCATTGGCCTACGTGGGGTATAGAGGGTTGCTTATTGAGACTCGTTCTCACGGTTATTATATAACCATTTCAGATCTGCGACCATGAGTGATTGGAGACGCTGCAAGGGTATCTCGGAGATCGAGGATGGGTCAAATACCGGGTATTTTGAGTTCGCCTTTTATAAAAGAGTTAAGTTTGCAAACCATTGCCCCTTTCGAGGAATGTGGGTATGTTGTTGTGGCCTAGTTTGGGGATTGTCTTTTTTGTGATCGTCGTATGTATCTTCCAAGTGTAGGAATTACAATTATTGTTCGTGCTATTACTACCCCTTGTCATTATTAATTGTGCGGGTTGTTTCTATTTGTTTCCGCCCGTGCCTAATCTACGATATTTGGGTTGAGTCGGCGACGTGCTGGGGGACGTCGCATTTAATGATCGACCATCGAGGGATGATCGCGCACTCGTAAGGTGCGGGGTGTGACACTATCTAAAAGGTTGAACATGCATTGATTCATAAAAATGGTACGAATGTCATTTGCCATGTCTGTTCACCGCCTATCATCCATAGCCACAACTTGTCCCATGCCATATGGCGACTCCTCAACAGTCACATATAGAAATACAAGACTCGGGTATGGTGTGAAAACATTTTCTCCCTCGAAGGATTCATTTCTGTCAATTTTCAGTTCAACTTCTCTCCCCAAAAATTTTCTCATTTTGCAATACTAATTTAAGCATCGGAGGGCCAACATGGTTAGAAATGTTGGATGCCTTGACCCGATTGGTGGGGTGCTAATTAATTTCCTAGCGAAATTGTAGACCAAGCTCGTGGTTTCCAGCTCTAGCATCAACATTGGTGCCGTTCGTGGGAAACCGAGCAAATCGCTGGGCTGTTCTCTTCTTATTAAGTTCCTGCAAATATACATAACCAACATACTTTACATGCCTCCATGTCACATGCCTTATTAATACCCTCAACAGTTCCCTGCTCCTCCTCTGATGAATGCTCATTTGGCTACGATGTCGCGCCAGCTTGTACCACCTTTGTTCACTAATCCTACGTGTTGAAGGAGCCTACTTTGAAATCAAACATGGGATTCATTACAAGAAACCAATTTTCCTCGTTGGAAAATAAGGTTGAGATACTCTTAGACACATACCAACGGGGTCCCGAAGGTTAAGTTGCTAATGGTGTTCTCCCGGGGTCCATGAGCTTAGGAAGTGGATATGGAGCAGGGCAAGAAGCTTCCAGCTCCACGAATCCAGTGGATGATACTCGTGTGGATCGACAGATTATGGAAATAGGGTGCAAAAGGTAGATGTTATCTAGAGAATCGATCATCCTAAGGAGTTGCCAGCAAGCTCTTACTATCATGTTCCTAAGTTCACAGACGAGATTAAGGTTGCTCCTTTCCCAAAAGGGTTCAAATTACCCAATCTACACCCGTACGACGATTTAGGAGAATCCTCTTGATCGCTTTGAATTGTTTCGGGCTGCTATGGTGCTACATGCAACACCGGATGAAATCACGTGTCCAGCCTTCCCAGCCACCCTGAATAAGTCAGCTCGAGTATGGTTTAGTGGATTGATGCTTCGATCTGTCAGTGCATTTCATCAACTTGTAGATACATTTATTTCTCACTTTTCCAACGGCCAACACTTCCAAAGAATAGAAAATTCACTCCTAGCAGTTAAACAGCAGCAGTTGGGACAGTAGCTAAACGATTTCTCCGTCTATTTAATGAAGTAGCCATTGAGATCCCAAATTTGCCTTCTGATGATGCCTTGCTAGTTGCCATAGTCGGCTTCAAACTTCTCCGGTCTTGTTTTCTCTGTTAGCAAAAAGCAGTCCACCACTCTAGAAGATTTCTGAACCCACGCTGACTAAGTATATCAATGCAAAGGAGACTGTCAGATTGCCTGCTCGCACGTCTACTCCTATCGCAATGGTGGAAATGACAATAGTCCAACCGGCGGGAAAGTGAGTGAAGAAGGAGAAAGAGGGTCAGGCCTTCATGCCTCAAGAAGGGTGAAATCACAATGCCACTGATCAAGCCCTAAGGTCAGATCCTAATGGAAGTTAAGAATCAAGGAATCTTATATTGGCTCGGCCGTATGAAGACTCCTCCTAGCTACCGGCAAGATATGTCTCAATACTGCCATTTTCATTGAAACTATGGCCACCATACAGATCATTACCATGAACTGTGCAATGATATTGAACAATTGCTCTAGAGACGCCACTTTACCAAGTATGTCAAGAAGTCGAGGTGGAGGGAGAGTAGCAAGAGGCTAGTCTGATCCGGTCTACCAGCAAAACACACCAGCCGCGCCGTCTGGTAGCGCCCAACCAAGTAAAAGCCCTCGAACCCTCCTAATAATGTGAAAGTGTTAGCCGTCCGTCCACAAGAGTAGTAGAGGTTATTAGTGGGGGAGCCAAGGTAAGGCATGATGGGACGATCCCGTTGAGTAGTGGGTGCATTCCATCTCAGGAGGTTCAGTAGGCAAAAAAAAAGGCACCGTTCTTTTCAGATATCTTTTTCAACTGATGATCTTGGAGGTGTCCAAGTTTCGCACGATGATGCTCTCGTCATTAGCGCTCTCATAGCTGAATATGAAGTTAGACAATTCCTAGTGGATGATGGTAGCTCCACAAACTTTCTATTCTTAGATGCATGGCGGAAAAAGGGGGCATGCCAAGCAATTAAGAGCCTATGAGTACCCGTTGTACGGGATTTCAGGGATATGGTTAGAGTCGAAGGGGTTGTCCAACTGTTAATCACCCTAGGGGCACCCCTCGACAGGCTCGGATATTGATGGATTTACTGATAGTATATGTCCTGTCTGCATATAATGGCATTGTTTGTAGGCCAAAATTGAATGCCACTGACGCCGTTGTCTCCACTTATCACCCAATGATCAAGTTTGAAACTGATAATCGCATCCGCGAAGTGCTAGGATTTCATTCGATGGCCAGATAGTGTTATATGGTGGCCACAAAGGGAAAGGCGCTTGATCAAACTACGATAGTTATTCTGTATGGCTCCGCTTTCGGTCGCCCTGCTACAGGTGAGTTGACGGTGGAAATACACCTTAACAAAGAAGATTCGCTTAAGACAACGTTAATAAGAGTGAATCTTCGGGCAAATCTCGCTGCTAAGATCGCTGGTTTTATAAAGACCCGCGTTTAGAAAAACCAGGATAAGATCCATCTTACTATATTTCTGAAGTTTTTATACCAATTGTAAATGGAAATTATGCTATTGTTTACACTCGAGGAGACCATCAAAAATCAAGAAATTCAACCGACTGATGCAATGAGCAATAGGAGTTCAAATAATCTTGAAATCATACGACTATTTTCCTCAATTACGTAATCCTAACATCATCGCATCCACTCCCTTTGGGCAGAGGATGCAACAAGTAAAGGAACCTCCCATAAGACTTGCATGAAATAATATGAAATTTTGAAAACATGTCATCTTTAGGTAGACAAGTTCACGAATCCATAATCTCGGAATCCATGTATTTCATAACCTATCGTTATCCCAACCTTGACGAGATAATTCAAGTATCACTATGAGTGAGCCGCTTTGACAGCTAAATAATGACAGCATAATATGAAATCTCTCAATTAGGGACATATGTACCTTATAAGAAAACTTCACATATCACTGTGAATGAGCTACTTTGGCAGAGGTCAAGCATCCATAGCACATTATGAAATTCCCCATATCAGAGTACATGCTAAGGAAAATCTAAAAATGTTGCTATACATGTGCTCCTTTGGTGGCCAAGCATTCATAGCAAAGTATGAGTATTTTCTCAATTATACAATGCTATTGCACACCAAACACATTTTCTATACATATTTACTCATGACCAAATAAGATATGAAACCTTATGTATCTCGGCATATCAGAATATTTATGTTTAACGTTGTATTCACAAATCTCAAATGCCAAACAAAATTACATGTATATTCGCAAAATACATTATATAACTCTTGTACCATACTAAGGAGAGTGACTAATGCTATTACATCCATCGTATATTAAAGTAATTTTGCAGCACCTCAATTCTTGAAAATTATGCACCTATACAATATATCCCGGAGCAAAACGCAAAAAAAAATGCACTGAAAACGGAGCCCAGTGCATTCGCACACTTTTCTTTCGCACGTGGCATTTGCCTTGCACGCGCGTACAGTCTTCCCCAACCTCCGTCCAGGTCGCTCGACCCAATTTGCCCCCAATCGTGACCCGGTAAAAGATCCAGCGTTCAAATACAGCAATTTCCACACTTTTGGAGCGCAATTAAAGTTCTATTTTGATTTTATTAAATATTAATCATCGAAAATAATGATTGAATTCTTTAGTTCGAAATAAAGTCTCGATTTATGGAGAGATAGACCCACAACCGAAAAGCCAGTCAAATGCATCCTCTTGTAAATGCATAATTACTCGAAATTGCACTCGATTAAACCAACATTAAGATCGGAAATAGAATCACGAAGGTTATTCGTGCATAATGATGGTCCACTTATGAGGTTTTTTCTGCTATGGGTTAATACCACGAAAAACCCTAAACCTGGTACACTTATGATAATTTTCCCGAACTATTTTTTTTTTGACCACAAAAACTCCAAATTGGTACATATGTGACAAATTTATTCCGAACTATTTTTTTTTGGGCAAAAGTACACTACAAGTGCCATAACTTGTGTCTGGCGCTCACTTTAGTGCCATAACTTTTTTTTTTATCACTTTAGTGCCAAGTTGGAGGAAAAGCGATCACTTAAGTGTCATAACTTTTTCTGGATCACTTTAGTGCTAAAATTTTTTAAAAACGATCATTTAAGTGCTAAAATTTTTGAAAAGCGATCACTTAAGTGCCAATCTCGGCGAGACTCCGGTGAGCCACATCGCCTTCAGAAATTAATAAAAAAATGCCACGTCAGTTTCCGACGAAAAATTGTGTGTCTGACTTTGGGTTGGCACTTAAGTGATCGTTTTTCAAAAATTTTTAGCACTTAAGTGATCGTTTTTCAAAATTTTAGCACTAAAGTGATCCAAAAAAAAGTTATGTCCCTAAAGTGAGCGCCGTCTACACAAGTTATGGCACTTGTAGTGTACTTTTGCCTATTTTTTTACCACAAAAATCTCAAACTAGTACACCCGTGACAATTTTACCTCGAACTATTTTTTTTTTGACCACAAAAACCCCAAACTAGTACACTTGTGACAATTTTACCTCTGAACTAATTTTTTGACCTTTAAAAATCCCAAAACTGGTATATTTGTGACAAATTTACCCTCTGTTAGTATCCATTAAATTATATTAATATCACAAAAATCACAAATTGATAAATTTGTGACAAGCGAAGGGTAAAACCCAAAATTGGTACACATGTCAATCACCACGTGTCATTAAACTTAGCAATTTGATAGTAAAATTTAATGAAAACTAATGTAGGGTAAATTTGTCATAAGTATACCGGTTTGGGGTTTTGGTGGCCAAAAAAATTAGTTCGGGGTAAAATTGTCACAGTTATACTCGGTGTGGAGTTTTTGATGGTCAAAAAAAAAATAGTTCGAGGTAAAATTGTCATGGGTATACCAATTTAGGATTTTTGTGGTCAAAAAATAGTTTTGGGGTAAATTTGTCACAAATGTACCGGGTTTGGGATTTTTCGTGGTATTAACCCTTTACGCTATTAACACTCGGCTAAATTATGAGAAATTTTAGACATTTGAACAAATATATGAAATTAAACGAAATTAAAGGTGCAAAATGAATGACATTGCTGTGGGTAATACGAAAATGAAGCCAATTTGGACATATGAACAGAAATCGACATCCAATTTGAAGCTTGTCTACTCGGTCAAAAGGTATTTATTCCAAAAATTTCCAAAACTTCTAGATCACAATTCCCACGACTCATATTGTGACATTCTGAATTTTGACCAATTTTTGGGATTTGTAAAAAATATGTATTTCGTCGATCGCTTATAATAAAATCTCACCAGAACTAATCACTCTTGGGTTATTTTTTTAAATTAGAGATTTCGCTAGAATCGCACTTGATCGAATTTTGGTGGTTATTTAGAGCCCGAACTTTGGTGTCGAATTTCTCGGAGTTTCATGACGAATTTAATTGGACAGTGTCGATATTATTGTGGCTAGCGTCGATATTGCCTAGGATAAGTGAAAAGTGAAATTTTGACCGGATGCGGATTTGGACTAGTAGACCTCCCTCGTAGTGTGTTTTATTTGGTGTCTGTTGGTCTTTTCTTTATTTTAATTAAAGTTTTTCGTGGACCATTAGATCAAACTCGCGAGATCGAATTGTGATCGTTGGATCGCACTCGAGGACAAAATTTGACTTTTATCTCTGTTCTCTCTCTCTCTCTCTCTCTCCTGCCCGTCGTTTCCCCGGTCGTGTCCTTCCCCTCTCTTTTCCCTCCATCCCTCCCCCCAGCAAGTCGGGACCCTCTTCTCCCCATTGCAAACCCCTCTCTGTCTTCCTTTTCTTCCTTCTTCTTCTTCTTTCTTCTCATTCTTTGGTTTCTTCTTCCTTCGCCCGTGATTTATACCTTCCATTTCGCTTCTACTCACTTGACCGGTCATAGCCGACCGCCCTTCGCATCCCACCTCACCCTTTGCTTTCGCCCGACCGCCTAAATCGTTAGCTGACCGCGCCGTCCAACTCCGACCCGATCGTCCTCCTCTCTCCTCCATGCATGCGGCGCTTTGCTTCGCGTCGCGCCCTAGCTGCTCGCTCGGCGTTGCCCGACCACCCTACAATGCCACCGTTAGCCTCGCCGCCCAACTCACCCGTTATCGTTGCTGCCCGGCAACCTTCGCCCGCTGCGAGGCCGGCTCGCTTGACACCATCCGTCGCTAATCTAATGGCGGAGTCCGCCATCATCACCGCTCGTCTGGCGGGCTTGCCACCGTAGCTATTTGCCCGGCCGCAGCGAGCTGGCCTCTTTCGCCCGACCAGCCCGGTTGTCACTGCTCACCCGTCGTCCCCATCATCACCACCGTCGCATGTATCGCGCCGCTTCATGGGCGTGCCACCAGCTCACCCGGTGGTGGCTAAAAGCTCGCCTAGCCGTTGCTCAAGTCATGCTCGGCGTGCCGCCTATGCCGAGCTAGCTAGCCCAGCTGCCCAACCCGTTGAGCCGTCCTAGCTACTACCCATCTCTGTGTGCCTTGCCTTGCGTGCTTGCCATGCGCTGGCCTTCGCCCGGTCGTGGTGAAGCCCCAACCCGTGGCGGTGTCTTATTATCCGCCCAAACCCCTATGAGCTTGCAACATCCCTGGCGGGGTTGAATGGTTGAGGCGTCTAGGGCGTCGCCGACCCAACCAAATATAGAGCCACATGCGAAAGCAAAATATATAAAACAAAACCCGGATAAAAGATGGCGATGGTGGGTAGAACAATGTAATGGACAAACAATAAAAATAGCATTTCATACAATATTCTTCGCACCACAAAAACTAACATTATATTACAAACATATGTAGCAAACTAGCATTTGAAATCACCGTCATAACAAAGATTAGGGTTTGGTTTACTTAACTTCCCTATGGGTCAACTCGATTTACACAACCCCTAAAATACCCTAGGGAAAACCTAAGGATCGCCTTCCATTCGCTTACGATTCTTGGGCTTGAGCCTCAGGACACTCACTGCAGTTTCACGGGTACCAAAAGGGGTTCCTCGAACTTCCAAAAAGAGGAGGCAAACTTCCCGGGTTTTACGTTCGGGATCGAAAGTGGTGGTTAACACAACCATGAGATGAATCTCAATAAGTGTACAACCCCCAAACCCCATATAGGCACTCACGCACCATCGAGACAGTAACATGCATCTCACACAATAATCAATCAATCTAACAATCACACACGAACCTACCTAGAACCTATCATGCACGCGTTTTTGTACATTAGACCATAATATAGCCAGCACATCACAGCAAGGAATCACAAAGCGTGTGCGTGCCTCAATTATAAAGGCGAAACCACTTGGGCACGTCCCATACCATGCCTAGCAGTTTCTATCTCATAAGTAAGCATCACATCACGCAATACAAACACACTTGCACACTACTCATACCATGCGTCACTTTCTTAAACCTTGCACCTCAAGCCAATTCTCACTCATTCTCAACTCTTCCACCATTACGGCGCCAGCGTAAACGATCAGGCAAATGGTCTTCTGACCTCGTCAGGCATCGACACCCCGTCGGGCCGGGCATCGTCACCTCGTCAGGGACGGCATTGTCCTGCGTAAACGAACACACCTTAGGACGGAATCCTACACACACTTTCCTTCTACCGCGCCCGCGTAAAATGCATCAAAGTAACGGTCTTTTGACCACGTCAAGCATCGTCACCTCGTCGGTCCAAGCATCATCACCTCGTCGGGTGACAGTATTGTCCCACATAAACGTACATGCCTCGGGGCGGATCCCCTTTTTCCAACCAATCCTACCTTTACGTACCTTCGTTCCCTCATACCACATCTATCACATGACCACACATACATACGGTCATACACAATCCCACGCCACACATGCCTTATGCTAACACACATTACCATCACACAATCATGTCACACGGCCACACATGCTTGGCACGCGGTCACACACAATTTTCGCTTATAAAAATAAACATCCATAGCATCGGGTGGTAAACGGGTAGTTTACGGTGGTGACCAAAATCCCATCAAAATAAATAGTAAACGAACTCCAAAATTTTAAAATTTGGATATATCATAAAACACATTTTGATCAGCATTTCTTATGAAGAACACGAATTCGATTCAATCTACAACCATGCCTTTTTGTCCCTCGAACTCAGACCAAAATTAGTTTGCTCTAACAGACTATTTTGTCCTCAAAATACATTTATTTCAACATGCAAATCACCTTGAAAAGTTTTGAAATTTTTATATGTTATAGCCACAAATGTCTCCAACAATTTTTGTGAAGGAAGTATTTTTAAAGTAGGCCTGAAAAAATTTATAAAAATTCGAACATACCAAAAGGTCGGGTGAACAGTAAATCGGGTAGTTTTGTTTCGATCCAAAATGGACTTCGAATGGCCTCAAATAATTTCCAAAAATTCCCAAATTAAAGTATGTTATACTTCAAGATGTTGGGAACAACTTTTATGAAGAAAACTTTCTCAAATTCGGCTCCCAAAATTCTCCACAAAAATAGTAAACCGGACGGGTACAGTAGTCACAAATCCGAAAATCACACCAAATCACACGAATTCAAACCGTAATCGTTTTCGTATCATCACGGCCCTATCCGAACCTCCCAAACCTCATATTTTCAGTCTCCAAATCAGTCCACAATGACCAATTTTTAGCCCCTATCTAAAACCCAAAACAGCCACTTATTCACCCTAAACCGAGCCCTAAACGAGTTTAGCAATACCCGAGGTCCTAGGTGACATTTGGGTAGGTCACTTACCTAAGAAAGGTGAGGCGAACGGGCTGGATAAGGGGCTAGAGCAACCAGCCTAGCAAAGCAGAAGATCGATCGTCGGCCAAGCAACTGACCGGGCGGGGCGGTGTGGCGTCGCGGTGGTTCAGCGATTCCACGACCGAGCAAGGGAGAGGATGGGGAGAGAGAGAGTGAACACGGGAGAGTGAGGGGGAGGGAGTGACCAGCTTGGGGAACAAGAATGGGTGGAGAGAGAGAGAAATTTGACTAAGTTGGACCAACTTTTCCTAAATGCTCAAAATGCCCTCAAATACTTGGCCCACAATAATCCTTATCCAATAATTGAGGGGCATTCTTGTAATTTACTAGGCTGAATTATTGGGCTGAAATATAGTCTTAAATTAATCCTCAAAATAGCCCAAAATTCAGAACCCCAAAATTAGCCTAGGGGCAAAATGGCCAATTTTCAATCCTGGCGAAATTCCAATTTACAGCTATACCAACTCAAATGGGTGTGGCCAACATAATATGGCGTCAAAATCGTGAAAATAGTTTCTTAAGCCCTCTAAAATCGATTGCAAAGTCTTGGGAATAAAATAATATTATTTTTTTACTTCGAGCCAAAATTCTAATTTTGACCGTAACGACTCTAAATGTACGAGGCCACCCTGAAATGACATCGGCCTTGAAAAATATTCTCATACGGCCTCAAAATCCAAGTCGATGTCTCGAGGGAAAAATTGTAATTTTTTTTTCGATCCCGAACCGAAATCCATTTTTTGCGAAATGGGTGGCCCTAAGGTTAGCCAAGCCAAAAACGTCATCGGCCGCTCAAAATTTTCACTTTCAAAATTTCGATGCCGGGGCCCGAATTCCAAGAAATGACTAAAATCGAACAATCGCGATTTTAGCTTATCTCTGGCTAACGGGTGGCTCATTGGGATTACGCTCTCGACTTGTGATCGACACCAAGTCAAATCATGTTTAAGTTTACTCTACCCTGGGCGACCTCGGTTGTCATATAATTGCGAGGATACATCACTAGTTCCTTTCGGACACGATCAATCAAATAGATTGGTCTCGGTTGGCTCAAAAATTCCCTTGTCAATCCATATGGTCAAAATCGAACCCAGGTCGAGTTCTTTGGTCATGTGAACTCAATCCCATAATAGCCCTACCCCTAAGGTTAGCATCTCCTGAACGCGCTATTCCGGGTGAGATCTTACTATAGTGCATTGATCAAATTCATTTCTTAAATCCCGGAAAATGATCGAAAATTCAGAGATTACACAAGCCATGAATGAGCCCTTGCCCGTCGCGCCCCCGCCCTACGCTGAGTCCGTTCATTGTTCACTCGGGTCATTTTAGGCCCATGCCAGTTTTTTCTAGGCCAAATTTAGGTAAGTAACTTCCTAAATCTTACCTAGTATAATAGGTATTATTTAGACTTGTTTATGGTGTGTTTAGTATCGGTTTAGTGGCTAAGCTTGGAATAGGATTGCTATGTGAATGTGATTAGTTGGTGAATTAAATTGTGGTGATTTTAGGGGTTAAATAGTGATTGTGCATGGCTAGTTCGACTGCAATTTCGGTGGACTAATGTTGGTTAGTTTATGGCTTGAAATGTGAGTCAAATGTGATGAAATGGTGGGGCGTGTGTGGCTGAATTGTCATGGCACTTGTGAGTGAATTTTGATGTTCAAGAGTAGGTGATTCGTGTTGGTTTGTGGGATGGTTGTGTCTGGCTTGAATACTGGAATTGTGAGCTAATGTAAGCAGTTTATGACTTGGAATTGGGTGCTTGAAATGTGTTAGAACGATGGTTGTGCAATGTGGCGAACGTGTGATGCCTTAAGGAACAAATTTGGTACTCGCATGGATTGATTAGAATGAGTGGCGATTGAATATATTATGGCATGGTTTGATTATATGAATGACATGGGAATTGATTGAATTATGTGGCGTATGTGTTTGCTTGAACAAGCCTAGATCGATCGGAGGGCTGCTAACTTCGTAGGGTGTTGACCCGGTCGTGAGGAAGGTCATGAGGTATGTTAACGTGGGACAAAGCTCCGATTGATTGGAGGGCTGACTTGAGGCGTGTTTTACGCGGGTCGTGAGAAAGTGAAAAATGACCTATGGAGTGTTGACCTGCATTGTGAGAAAGGTCCCGAGGCGTGTTGATTTGGATAAAGCCTGGATTGATCGGAGGGCTGACCTATGGGGTGTTGACCTAGGTTGTGGAAAGTGGCTAGTCACGCATGCGAAATGTGCTTGATTGAATTTGGTGAATGTACTTGTGTATAGTGCTTGAATGATAGTGATACGTAGATTGGGTGTTATTGCAATCGATGTGAATTGACTAATATGCAAAGTTGGCGATGATTTGAGGAGAGGTAAGTACATTCATGTGGATTTTTATTTTTGGTTATTATATTGCATGTGGAGACTCATCTACGTATGCATTGGCCTAGGTAGGGTATAGGTTGCCTACTTATTGAGATTTATCTCATCCCCTATTGTTAAACATTTTCAGGTTTGGAGTGATGGATAGTTGTCATGTGCGGTTCGTAGAGATCGGGAGTGACCTTGGGCATTTGATGTTTCGTTCACCTTTGGATGCCTCTCTTTTTGTATAGTGAGGTAGACTACCCAACCATTGTCCCCTTTTGATGTTGTGTATTTGTGATTACTGTAGTGCTATCTCTTGTCATTAACTATCGTTAGGGTTGGTTAAATTTTGCTTCCGCTTGCACGTCTTTGCATGTTTCGTATGGGTCGGCGACGCGTCCTGGGACGTCGTGTTCATTACGACCATCGAAGGGGTGTCGCGAGCCCGTTGGGGTTCGGGCGTGACATAGATCATATCATGACATGAAATTAACATATTAGAACTAATATTCAACATAGTACCCCCACATTTATAAAAAGTTCTAACGGATTATAGTTCAAAATCACCATCTTCCTGTTCATTTTAGACTACGGTCTTTTGGGCAAATGGTTTGGAATTTTCTATGTTTTACTAGACATGATAATTACATAATCATTACTAGCTTAAAAACCTCAAATTTCGACACTTTATCATCGGAAGAAAAGAGGTCACTTCAAGATTGAACAATAATGAAAGCACACCTAGGGAAGAAGCAATCGCCACCCCTTGACCAAGCAAAACATTGACATTTTCATGTACATTTGAGCGACCACGTGCATATCTCAACCAATCATGGTCGTCACGTGACCAATGAAATCATGAAGACTTCCTCCACAATAATATGCTAGGCAAAGTCAACAACGATCATAAGACATCAATTGACTCATCAATATTATAAATTCAAGTATTTGTGATTGGTATAACCAGGAACCTTAAATCCAATCATTGCAATTCTTTGCTAGGAAATCGACACAGAAACACACGCAAATCATTGACCTCTTTATCATCATTAGGGGTGATACATGATATAGTCCGGAACTCTAGAGCTCAAACACATCAATAGCACACCTAGAATAACTCAAAGTTCAAAAACTCAGTGAAAAACTAAGCTAGGTCACAAAATATGTTGATGACAAAAAATTAGCACCAGAAAAGTGATGCTTACAACCCTCTGTAAACACAAGAACATTCGGGGCGAAACTGATCTGGACAAGCATCACGCTTCCTTTCACGGGTCCTTTGATGAAATTCTGTAATTGGAAAAGCAATAAATGGCACATGCATTGTCGATCAGATAGCACTGAATTTTGAAGACACTTTTGGGATGTTAGATGTCTAACTACATCCTCTTATCATGAAAAAAAAAAAAAAAAAGCGAATCATCATCAATAACATTCACATGGATCTCCATACTTAAAAGGACTATCTGAACACAATGTGATCATTAAATTTTGTAAGATCTTGAGACAAAATAATTAATTGTTTCGACATCACACACAAACGGGAGAGAATCTTATAATGCTAGAATCAGCACCAATGTTGTCACATCCAGATTTGCACTTTACATGTAGAATACAAAGAGTCAAGAAACCATAGTTCAAAAGTAATTTTGCGATGAGCTCACCTCAAGAATGGGAACTACCTTGAATTGCAAGTTTGACTTAGGTTATAGTCAAATGAAGAGCAAGGATGTTGTCGACTTCATCTGGAAGACCTTTATAGCATCCTCGTTGCGATTGACTACTATCATACAAAGAAATCTATAGCTATAGGCATACTCCATCTTAGCATGAGCATCATATCCTACTGCCACAACAAGAAACATTGCCACAACGCCCTAATCCGTGCCATTCCCTTTTAATAGGCTATAATATACAAGGTCACACCATGCAGTCCACATGTTCGATGCACAAGAAACCCGACAATCATTCAATATGCAGCGAGTTGCATCATAATACCATACATGATGTCCATGATGTTCAGAGAAGCAAGAATCATAATCCTAGAGTCTTACCTAGTTGTGAAAAGCCACAAGAGGATTCAACAGGAAATAACAACGCCACGCAGATCTAATGAGAAGCCTGAGTAACCCGGTGACTTGTGAGGCTTTGGAGCTGAAATCAAAATATTAGCATTCAGCATATATCTATAATACATAAGAAATCATAGATTCCACTATGTCATAAACAGAAAATGAATGGCAAAGGAGGGGAATGTGCAAAAGAGAAATGATATTCATGTTGCGTAGTTCTATGAAACAGAAGAAAATGAAGTTCATTTTATTATTGCGTAGACAAATTATTTCAAGGCCATTTTTTTTTGTCGATAATGAGTTTCCAAAGCATACTAATTATCTCAAAAGCACGAAAAGGTTATGGTTTGATCAGCCTCCTGAAATATTTGCGGATGAAAAGCTCAATTTGGAGAATTGCTCGATCAAGAACCATATATGTTCAGTAATTCACGATAGGGATCAAGGAAGAAGATCTTTGCTCCCCAACGAGTCTAACCAACAAATTATCTACTATTAACTTCATCTTTTTCCTTAACCAAGGACACGATGTCCCATTTCTCAAATAGCACTCTGGCCACGAATACCTAGTCTAGAGGAAAGCTACATATAATAAGCAGGCATCCGAGAATTGGCCAAGAAAAAAGTCTGGGTATCTTAAACTCTACCTATTTTTTACGGCCTGCCATTAGGTAGACAGGAATTATCAAACTAGCGATATTGATTGGATGCAATAGTCATTCAGCAACTAATGTTCCCAATGACTTGTTAGGCGGTTTCAGCGATCGAGAATCACACATACACGAGTCAAGGGACGTCGCATGTGTCAATTGGGACGAAAATACTGTCAAGTGATCTGGCTTATGACCGCGCCATTCCAAGTCCTTCCACCAACTCCTCTCCCCTCTGATTTTCTTGGATGCTCATCGGAAACTTCATCGGTCGAAAGAGACTTGAGACTTGGGCAGTCATAAAAACTCAACCTTTCCAACCTCGGTGCGATCCAGAGCCCACAAGATATTTGGAAAGTTTAGGTATGTAATGGAGTGACAACTTTTTCAGCATAGGGAGGAAATAAGACTTCTTGAGGACTTCGCCAATAGAAGTTTGGCAGCTAATAATTAGGCTTTTGATGGTCAAGGGTCCTCAATTGTGACCTCTTCAGCATTGTTGAGATTAGTAAGCATCTCAAGCGAGAAAATAAGCATCAACTCGGGGCATCTACACGGTGTCAACAACTTGAGAGAAGATAAACATCCCTTTTGCCTTCGAGCCCTTCCAAATGTTTCTTAAGTTTCTCATGCAATACACATACAGAAATTCAAGCGATTCAAAGCAGATGCCTTTGCAATGAGATTCGATCGAAGCCTCTTGATGCATGGTATCGGATGCATCTACAAGCACTTCAAGCTCATTACACTCCCCCAAAACACAGCATTTGAGTTGCTCCATGCTATCTATCCCTAGTTCGAGAGAGCTTCTTGACATTAGCATGCCTTTCTAAGAAAAACGCATCCGATTGTTGCGGGATGTCCTTTATCTCTGTGAAGACACCGTCACCATTTATGTACCTCAAGTATCGGTCACAATCGTTCTAGCTCAAATTCAATATCGATGGTAGCCGATTCATGATGCGGTTAGCATGATTGCCAACAAGAAGTCTAAAATGAGCTAAAGATGGAAGCCCCATTGATTCTCTAAAGCTGAATTAAGCGCCTCAAAAGTTCCAATCTTGGAAAAGAGAACTTGATGGTGCTTAACCTTTTCAAGTTGCAAACTTCAAATACGATACCTTCAAAGCACATATATCCCACCATTCAGCATTGGGATCCACATCAAGATTTAGTTCTTCCAAATGCGATAGAGCCGATATTACCCCATGAGGAATCATTGTTTTCAAGTCATTTGAGGGTTGGGTTCAGTAAATCGAGATCCCCAAACAAGTCGATTAATTAAACATTCAATTTCCTTTGGAAGATTCATAATCATGTTCCCTCAAGATCAAGTATCTCCAGCTGCTTGAGCCTTCCAATTCTTGGCGATATCGATCTCAAGAGGACACAATCATTCAAGAAGAGTCTTTTGAGGCTGACAAGTTGAGATATTGATCTTTGGCAAGCACCGAATCTTGCGTTCGGACAAATTCAAAACTTCTAGAACAGGCATCTGATTGAAAAATGAAGAAGAAAGCTTTCTCAGCTTGTAATTTCTTTGCAAAAATAACGATGAAAGTGAAGGGCACCTTGGTTCCTCTGGTAGCTCGGAAATCCCGGTATGCATCAAACATATCTCTTTTGCACTCTCCCATTCCTCAACCTCTGGTGGCTCCGTCAAATCCAAGCCACCCGCATCGTAAAACATATCGACTTTTCTCCGGTTTAAAAATTAAATTCACTAATATATGCTGATCAAGATCTTGAAACTTCAAAAATTGCCCATTCTCATCAACTTTGAGCGAGGTTAGCATTGACAAGACTTTTTAAGACTTTTGGCCTTCATCATGGGTGTCTACCTTACCGTCCGGACCCATAGGCCTATGGCGGAACTTCGCAGACGCAATCTCTTGGTAATTGTTACAAAGAGCAAGATTTTTCAAGCATCTTCTAGCTTTATCATCTTCTAGTTGGTCAATGCTGAATCTTAACACATTAGCCATAAGAGCTTACATGCACCTTCATGACTTGCGGGACAAAGCAGTTAGTCTTTCAAGTGCACGTTTCCAGATTATAATGTCGTCAACATTTTGCGATTGCCCTTGCCATTAGAATAACAACATGCGAATTGTACCTGCACATCCTAATTATTTCCTCAGCTAGGACTTGAACTTGATGAGAATCAACAACTTCCCCACATTCGGCGAAATAATTCCCAAAACAAGAGATTGTCCAAACATATTCTCTTATCCAATTCGATTTCATTGCATAATTGTAATCGATCCGATCCACAAAGACAATCTTCTGCCTAACCGGTGCTTTGAATCGAGAATTCTCATTGTCTCCAACTTCATGTGTTGATTAATGCCAACAAGAATGAGCAAAAACTTGAGGCCTTCCAATTCATTCACTAACAAATGTGGCACATCAACCGCTTTGGCTATAGCTAAATCAGAAGATATTTGTCCAGCAACCTCCTTTTGCAGCTTTTCCATGTCGTAGTTTACGGGAACTCGTAACACAGATGACTCTATCAAATAGACTCCTCAAAATTGCGGATTCCTTCAAGGCTTCAATGACAATAGCTTTTCCAACCTCATTTTTGCCATATATTCCAATTTTTGTATTCTTAGATTTTCCTATGCACTTGACGAGATGGTCGAGTATAGAATCATAATTAATGGAACCACATCCTTGTGGTCTCCCCTCTTGTTTTTCACCACCGACTAACATATCCATTGAGGCATCGTTATCATCCAAAGTAGCGTCACGGAGAACTTTTCTTTTGCATTTTGGAGAAGTGCATAATTTCATATTCAGGGCTTGCTTTGGTCCTTGCCCTTTTATCTCCAACTTCATAATCCGATCCCGAGCAATATGAATCAACTTGATTCTTGTTCCAAGAGATACGAATGAAATTCCTCGAGCAGCGTCTTTATTTACTTCCAAGAAAAAGTGTTCAACCTCCGGCTCTCAAAGTGTTTTGCATTTGCACCGCTACACTTTCCAATGCTTCTCTCATATGATATTCTGGATTTGCTTGATCTTCATCTTCTTATTTGTGTCTTGATTCGGACTACGAGCAAACCGAGCCAACCGATTTCGAGTGTGATGAATATGAATGAACTTTTTCAAGCAAGCACGAGGATCAGCATCCTTTTTCCTACCCAGGAAAATATTTCAGCCTCTGTATCTCGAGCATTTTTCATTGGCACAATATCACTTTCTGCTCTTTGCTCTTGCATAGCTTCTAGTTTTTTTTCGCTTCACTTCGCCACCATCACATTTTCCTCTTCTCTCGGATCACTCAGCAGTAATCCTTTCTTCATGATATAGCCTGGCGATGCATGATTCAAGTCCATCCCATAAAAGCGGCTTGAGTGCTGTATAGAAACAAATCCATGACATAAAGGCACAAATGTTATCCATAATTCTATCCAGGAAATGAACAACTTTTCTGCCCACAATTTATCAAACACGTTTCATGGGATAGTGTGGCTACACTTATCTAAGTGGACAACTTGAGAACATAAAGCCAAACAGTCAGCTCCTTTGTTCACTATAAGCGAAAGGGAAAATCCCAATTAAGGACCCAAAGTAGGTTTCTTTTCTCAAAAAAGGATTTTAAGTGGACAATATCTCAATTAAGGACCCAAAGTGTCCAAACCTGTCTTAAATAAGGACCTCATTTCATTTGGCCGGCCAAATGTTCAGCGGCGGCAAGCATGAGTTTATTTCGGTGCGGAGTAGGGGCAATTTTGTCTTTTTCTTTTCCTTTCCTTTCTTTTTTTTTTTTCCTTTTTCTTTTTCTCTCTTCCCTCTTGTGGCCATTCTTGGCAATGTTCACCGAGGGTGGCCCTCGTTGGCGTTGGGTGAGGAGGGTCACCGGGCGGGCTAGAGCCACCGCCACCCCGCTAACCTGAGGGGGGCCGCTTGGCCTTGCTAGATCGGGCAAGGGCGAGGGGTTGCCCGCTAGCAGGAGTTCCTCGCCAACCGGGGCGAGGGTGAGGCGGCCGCTGCCCAACGCTGGGATAAGGCGCTCGCCTAAGGTGGGCGGACTCGCCAAATATAGCCACTTAGAGGGAAGAGAGAAAAAAAAAGGAAAAAGAAAAAAAAGAAAGGAAAAGAAAAGAAAAAGACAAAATTGCCCCTATTCCGATGTCGGAAATGTCTCACGCCGCCACCGGTGAACATTTGGCCGCCCGGGCAAGGGGGTCCTTATTTGAGACCCGTTTGGGCACTTTGGAACCTTAATTGAGACATTATCCACTTGGGTCCTTTTTTCAAGAAAAGAGACCCACTTTGGGTCTTTAATTGAATTTTCTAAACGAAATTACCTGCTCACTCCATTTATCGACACTTTTGCTTCATTTCTTTAGAGAGAGAGAGAAACCATTTTAGCCCAAAATAAACCGAGTACACAAAAGTGCTTCTTTGAAAATAGTAGCCATTTGCTATCTATAATAGCAATATGATGCATGTACAGATGCAACTTTACTTTACGGATATCGACCGAAGAATTCAGAGTGATCTGTCCAGCACACTAAAAAAAAAGTCTCATTTTTTTTTATCCATATAACAGTAGGAGATGAATGTGTAGTTCTGAAAAGTGAATGGTAAATCGGACGGTTCGAGTGTAAATTTCCCAATAAGAAAAAGAATGGCACCTTCTAGTCACCTTCAGCTTAGCAATATGCTATTGTCTTAACAAAGAGTACTAGAAAACTTATCTTCTAGGACAAACCAAGGTTGAAACTGAATGGGCTAAGGGCATAATTATTAGTGCGATGTTACGAATATTTTTCACAAAGCCTTTAACATGTAATCATTCTATGAAGAATAAAAGCTACCTTTCTGATCTTCAGCAGCAGGAGGATGGGCTTTCACACGAGATCCGCCTGAACTAGTGACGAGCCCATCGGAGATTGATTTTTCCTGAGGCAGTAAGCAATTAAAACAACGTAAGTACATTTACTATGTAAATGACATCGATAGTGTTGACAAATAATATCTTGCGGCCATGCCCAGAGTCAGATTGAAGTGCCTGGAGGCCTTGCGCATGTTGCCTCAGGCCAGGAGGTGGACTCCTTGCCCCATAGCCCGCCTGGCTAGGCACGTAGGATGTGCAGTGAGGTTTTTTTTTTTTAGCATAGCCAGTAGGGTTTGCTCTGTAAATTCGTTGTGTTTTTTAGTTGTATATTCATATAGAGAGAAGATTAAGCCACTAGAAATCTTAATAGAATTTTCCGTTATTTCTCTATGTTATCCACAATGAATGGAGAAGTCTTAGAGGGCTAGTTTGCAAGTTTAAGGGTGCATCCGGGGCTAGCAAACACTTAGGATATCAAAATATTAAACCGTGCCTTCATTTAGTAGCTCAAGCTTTTATAACAATTGATGTAGTCTCACATAATCTCACATGGTATCATAACAGAAGTTTGAGTTCAAATCTTTTCAAACCCCTATTTGCCTCTCCTATTACATATTCACGTTTTGAATAATTAAATATTAAACCGCTTTCATTTAACAACTTGAACTTTTTAAACAACTAGAGTTGATAATTGGTAGTGGTCCCACAATGGCACTGTCCCACAAAATCTTATGGAAGGAAGCAAGAAGCATCCTTAGATCAGGCAACTTGGAACCTACTATTCGAGTTTCTAAAAAAATTGTTGACCTAGTAATAACTTTTCATTTAAAGTTTCTATATTGTATTGAGAAATTACTAAGCACTGAAAAACTTTGCCAATAATTACAAATCTATATCAATATATGATAAGAAATTAAAAATTTAGAGATAACAAATCAAAAAAGCTAATGTATATTGGTTGGATGTGGATCAAGTGGCAAAACTATGCCATGCCATACCATGTGGCCAAGTTATGCGATGTGTCAATGAAAAAAATAAAGCGATGTGTAACAAAGGTGAGCATGTGAATGCGGGTCACGCGCCAAAAATTATGCCACGTGTCATAGAAGCAAAGTGAATGTCACGTGGCAGCACATGAGTGGGCATTTTTTCAGTTTCAACTTTAATTATATATAATAGATGAATGTTGAAAATATATATTCTATCACGATAAAATCTCCCAAAAATAAATGAACATTTAAAATTTTTTGGAGCCACTCAAAGACAATGAAACCAACTTTAAGAAAACATTGAGGAAAATAAAAATTTTATATATTCAATTCAAAAAAAATCTGGCTGTGACTTTCTATTAAGAAAGTAATGGTAGGCCCCTATTGGATCCCTATATCAGCTTTATTTGTACACGCATTACACTCATTACAGGCAAAGTTTCTAATAAATGTTTCGTTACGTCTACTTAGAAATGGTGCTCCTTTAGAGCTCATTTTTTTTTCGTCGAAGAGAGCTGATTTAAGCAAACAACAATGCCTTTTGCCTTGTTTTACAGCATGGTGCATTCTAGTCTTTTAATGAGCTAATTATATTGATGCAGGACAAATTCTGCGGTTCAAATACGTGCATTGCATGAGGCTCCATCACTTGATGACCACATGGCTTCTAAGATTACTTTGAACGAGAGATAATGTGATTAGGATATCTGATTTGCTACATCCAAATCAAATACTTAACCACTCAGGCAGTTAGTTGTAAAGCGTCTTTGCTTTGTGCACAATGTCAATGGGTTTGTTTGTCCTTTTCTGTTTCCTTTTTATTTTACCATTATACAATTTTTCTGTAAAATACCAACACAGTCATTAAACTAGCATATTTGCATTTTGAATTTCCTAGGTAGATTTGATTTGATTTTGAAATGTAACTATGTCAATAGTTAGAGATATCAGATTTAAAAAGTATTTGACCTTTATCTATTTTATTAAATAAAGTAAAGAAAACCTCATACTTACTTTACAAATATTATACCCATGGACAAAAATGTGAAACCGGTTATTATATTTTATGTCTCACATATGTCAATATTAAAATTGCAAATTTCTTATGATGCAATGACCTTCATTGAAAAATTTCAAATCTGAATTAACTTTCTCTTTCCACATGTATGTACAAAATTTCTATGTATTGTGCATTTAATCAACAAAATATTTCCATTATATATTTCTAATAAAGTTGTTCGCTCAATTTTTCAGCTGCCAATTTTGGTGCACGTAAAAATATTTCCATGGGAAGTAGTTAGGGTCGTTTTGAAAGAAAATAGAGAAGTTGTTTCTAAAAACATAGGAACACCACTTCCTTTTGTGTACTAGTATATATAATACACATATCCATATACAAATGAAGTACACAATAAACAGGTCGATGTAGGTAAATGCTCACCTTAAATTGTTTTGGCACTACTGTGATATTGCATTTGCTCATATCAAGTCCCACCAATTTCTGTGGACCAAAGGAAAATTCTGGAATCGAGGGAGCACATCTTGGCCATTTTAACCATCTTAGCTCATTAGGAAGATGTAGAGGACCTTGGGAAGAATTGGGATTCAACATAGTCTTGGTTCGCATGCCTTGAGGAAGAATAAGCTTGTTTCTCTTTGAAACTATTTGATTATGTTTCTCAGCACTCATTTGAGAATCTTGCAAGTCTTTCCGTAGAGCTGCTTCAATTGAACTATCCGCATAATTAAGTGAACTCTTGGCTTCGAATCTGTTGATTCATCGCAAATCTCATAGAGTAAAGCTGGATCTATTAGCTGATTGTCTTGAAGTACAACCTTTAAATCGTACTCTAGTTGTTTGCATATTATTCGAAATCCCCACTTTTTCACTTTTATACCTGATATTGTAAGGCTAAATTGTACATAACTCTCATCGATTTGACCAAAATCGACTACTCCCCACAACTCAATTGGTTTGAGATCTGAAGCCATATTTGATCCGAATCCAACACGGAAGATGGTACAATGCGATTCCGTCGTTTCCCATTAACACATGGTACAAGCTCAAATGGAAGTCTCTCTTTCTGTTCATCATTACCCTGTTCATCATCACCAAGAACGACACAGAGAGCAAATCCAAGAATCTTACCATATAAGTCCTCTGAAGCCATGAAAGATATGGAATCCTCTTCAACAGGGACGACCCACTCTGGCATCTCTCCTCCAGGGAGACAAATAATGTGATCATAAGGTACCTATTATAAAGATAGAAAGATAGAGCATTAGAAGTTACCTAAGTTTGTTATTAGTTCCCCAATAGAGGCAATTCTGTTGGAGTTTAATAAATTCCATTTTGAACTAGAGCTCTTTAAATGAGTACAGATTCATTGATTCTTGCTTGCATCAACATACAAGTCTCACGTGATAGAAATCATTCCAATAAAAGTACAGTAGCCAACTCCATTACATGCATACACGTGCAGAATCACTTTATATTTGTTTGATTTTCTTAAGCTTCCAATCTTGCCTTTTCTGCTATTGCAATATCCCACCACGCACTGGATCCAGCATATAGTCCACATCGATATGCATACGCATGTGTGCATGTGTGTGCGTCAGAGAGAGAATCTAACCTGGTTAGGTGAGCAAATATCAGCCATGGTCAACCCTCTACGGACAAAATCATGAACTGAAGTTAAATCTCCACAATTTTGCAAAGATTCGCAATTATCCATCCGAAGAGTTCTCAAAAATGGTGGAAGCTCAGGAATCTCCTGTAATTGATGGCAATTTTCAACTACCAAATGGGACAAACGATGACGTTTATTGATGGATGTAGGAAGGCTAGAAATATTGTTCCCCGACAAAACTAATGATGTCAAGAATGGAGAACATGAAAGATTCTCAAGAAAATCTACTTCGGACAAATTACATCCCGAAAGGTTTAAATGATGTAAATTTGAAAGTCCGGTCTTCATGCAAGGATCAGCCGAATCCTCATACTGTGGAAACCCAATTAAATTTGTGCATAAATCAAGAGCCAAGTCTTCAAGATTTTGTAACTTGTAAATGTTAGACGGAAGACTCTTCAGGTTCTTGCAATTACTCAAATACATACGCTCCAAAGAGACAAGATTTTCAATTGATGCTGGAAGTCCTTTAATAGCAGTTCTTCCTAAATGAAGCTTTTTTAGGGCTTTGAGTTTATGTGGAATATCAGGGAACCTTTCAAACTTTGTGCATTCTTCAAAATTGAGAGTTTGAAGATTTTTTGACTTGAGCTCATTTGGAAACACACTAAGTTTAGAGCACCCCCAGAAATCCAACACTTGTAGCTTGTCATGATATGCGATCGACTCGTGAGCTTCTACCAAATTTTTACAATTATGGAGATTCAATTCCTCAAGATTTGGAGTACATGAGAGGTCCGGCATGCAAACTAGTGACTCACAGGCATTGAAATTAAGGTACTTCAAATTTTGGAAGCCCTGCAAAAACAGCGAAACCAGCTTTAATAAACATTCGAAAGGGACAAAAAAACGATGCTTGTGTGATGATGTTGCTTCCTTACATTTAAACCGTGGAAATTCCCGTTTGAGATTAGGTTGCTACTTAAGAATATCCAATGTTGGTCTTTCAAGAAAATTATTATATTTTAGGTAGTCAATTGTAAATATTGAGCAATTTGTTTATTTAATGTAGAGGTGATCTACTGCAGAGTCCACAAAAAGGCCTATGTAAGTTGTTGTAGATAGACGGGGGAGTCAAACTCGTGAAATGAATGTAATTTAATATCAGATGTCATTCACATTGTCCATGGTTCGATAATATTGATCATTAATAATAATAATATCATAATTAATTTGTACGGGCTTAGGTTGATTGAGGGTTATAAAATTAGCTACAAAAACATGGGGGAGATTGGGTTTCTCAGGCAATGGACATGTCACGATTACATATCCTTGACTGTTATATAATCTATATTGACCGGGTGAAATTACTTGCCCAAAGTGGTGTCACATGGCACACACATGACCGAGTTTTACCCAGTAATTTAGTTTTCATCATCACTTTAGCGCAAATCAGAGATAACTCTTATGATGTTACATTTTAGATATTATTTGTAAGAATTCAATAACATATAGGTATACAATATAAAAACAAATAAAATTGTGTTAGACAATTATTAAAAAATTATAATTTAAAAATCCCAAATGAACACAATACAAAATTTACTCCAAATTATTTTTATTATAAAAAATCCTAAACCATTAAAAATACCAACTATTATACATTTACCCCAAATTAATTTTTCCTCTAAAAAAAACGATCCCAAACTGGTACTTTTGACCCTAAAAATTGACCCTCCATTAGTAGACGAATATTGATTTGGGTGCCGGGCGTCATGCATTGTGGCAATCACAAAATTCAAGTGAAGTGTCACATGTCGAGCAAGCAAATATTGGCCACATGACCAAACTATGCCTCTCATCATGCCATGTGACAATCATAAAAGCATGGTGGAGTGCCAAGAGGCGAAGGCGGATGTGGGCCACATGACAAAACTATTCTGCGTGTCATGTCATGTGGCAATCACAAAGTAAAATGAAGTGCCACGTGGCAAGGATAGGAACGAAGACACAGCTAGTTCTGGCTTTAACTATATATTATGGATGAATGGGGATATAAATACTATCACAATGTAATTGCGTAAAAAATAATAAATCTTAATTCTTTTTTTAAGTCATGCAAAGACAATGAAGCCAACTTTGAGAAACATTTGTAAGAAAATAAAAATTTCACATATCAATTGAAAATCTGGCTCTGATTTTCTATTAAGAAACTAGTGGCCCCCCCTACTGGATCATGCACATTTACACACAATACAAGCAAGTTCCTAATAAATACTCTATTATGCCCACTTAGAAGTGCTACCCTTTGAGAAATGATTTAAGCAATTAACAATGCCTTGTTTTACAGGAAGGTGCATTCAAACCTTCGACTGAGCTAATTTTATTGATGCTGGACAAACCCCCACCGTTTAGGTATGTATATTTAACGTTAGTCATATTTTTCTATCGCTTTTGACTACAATTTTGGCCTACCGCTCAACCATCTACTATAAGCCGAAAAAAGTTTACAATTGACAACAAATTGCTAATTTTGAATATCTCCACTGGTAGATTTGATCTAATTTTGAAATATATCTATGATGATAGTTAGAGATATTAGGTTTAGAAAGTATGTTAACTCTATCTACACTATTATATAAGATAAAGATGATCTCCTACTTTAAAAGATTTCAATCTTGTTTTTTTTAATATTCATTCCATCAATTATCCTCAATTACTTATTTTACAGATATTATACCACGAACAGCTACATGAAATTGATTATTTTATTTATTATCTCTCACATATTTCAGTATTAAAATTTGAAATTTTAAATGATGCAATGACCATAAATAAATTTCAAATCTTGAAATATCTTTCTCTTTCCACGTATATCTAGAAAATTCTTTGTATTGTATATTTTATAAAAATGTTTTTTTCCATTAAGTATTTCTAATAAAATTGTTTCAACCTTTTTAATTTTTCAAGTTGTTAATTTTGCCAATTTTGCTGCACGTAAAAATATTTTTAACCCAAGAAGTTAGGATCCTTTTGAAAGAAAAGAGAGACGTGGTTTCTACAACACAGGAACACCACTTCTTTTAGTGTACTAGTACATATAATATGCATATACACATACAAATGAAGTAGATATTAAAACGGTCTAAATGCTCACCTTAAATTGTTTTACCACTCCTGTGATATTGCCTCCATTCATATTAAGTCCAACCAATTTATTTCGGACCAGAGGAAAATTCTTTAATTTGGCGAACACATTTAGGCCATTCAAACCATCTAAGCTCATTAGGAAGACATATAGGACCTTGGAAAGAATCATGCACATTATGCAAGATGAGCAATCTCAGCCTTCTCATTTTTGTAAAAGCATTAGGACCGATACATATCTCTATCGGCTCAGGTGGCACCAACACTATGGCTTTTACAGCACAATCTCCCTATATATTCAAGACTATTTAGGTTATGCAAGTTTAGTAATTAGAGTAAAAAAAGATAAGAAGAAGAATTCTGATGGTATTTGCAAGTCTTACCATGTCACTTGACAGAATATCAACAACATCATCATATAACCATAGTCTGCTGCGTTTTCCGGGATCATCGCTTTCTTGGTTCACAATATCCATACCCATCAATTGAATCAAGTCATGCATTTGTATGTTCCCAAACTCAGTTCTTATCAAGGACCTCTCCATGAGAATTTGTAATCCTATTACTGCCTTAAAATCACAACTTTCAAGAACTTTCTTTACATACTCACCATCCCACCCCTTAAAGAAGCAGGCAATGTGGAGAAAGATCTCTTTCTCACTTTTCTGTAGTCCATCATAACTTATTCTGAGCACATCATCAATGGTTTCATTAGGAATTCTAGAAATTTCATCTAGTGCACTTTCCCATTCATATTCTCTTCTACCACATAAGAAGGAACCTAGCACCTCAAGTGCTAAAGGAAGACCTTTAGCATGATTTAGAACACTATCCACTAGATTTGTCCTGATTTTAAATTTTTGGTGTATTGGAAAAGCATGCTTACTAAACAACTCACGAGCATCACTGCTATCCAATTCTCTAACCCGTATATATGATCTTGATCTATCCCGAGATAAGTTAGCAAATGACTATCTCTTGTAGTAACAATGACCCTACTCCCATTACGAAGCCACTTACCTTCTCCTACTAAAGCATGTAATTGGCACAAGTCATCCACATCATCAAGGATGAGGAGAACTTTTTGTGACAAAGTCTTTCCTTTATTAGATTAATACCTCTGTCAACATTGGACACTACTAATCTTTCTTTTTAGTGCTAGTATCTCAAAAATAGTAATTTTTCTTGCAAAGTTACTAAATCCTTGCAATCTTTTGAAACTTCTCGAACATTCGCCAAAAAAACATGAATTCCCGAATTGATTGAAAATATCATTATAAATGGCTTTTGGCTAAAGTCGTCTTTCCTATGCCTCCCTGTCCCCACAATCCCACCATGAGAACATCATCATCAAACTCAAGGTTTAACATTGATTTCAACTTAACCACTTGAAAATCTATCCCAACTGGATGCTTAGCAACATGCAAAAGTATTCGGTCTAGGTGAATGGAGATTTCCATCACAATTCTTTGTATAAGCTCTGACTCATCTCTGAAAAAAAAAAAAATAAAAAAAAAGTTGTGGCATCATTTTAGCAATTTGAATGAGCAAATAACAACAAATTACTAGCCAACAATGACAAAAGCATCACATTTTCACGTCACCACAGCTAAAACCAAATTGTATTCCCACCGAGTCGAATTATAACTCAAAAGAGCTCCACACCAATCAAAACAGGCCTAGTGTTCAACTTTTAGTCATCCAAGTAATTCATGTTTTTTTGATTGATACATGATGATTTACTTATTTTTCTTGTTGAACTGTTATATGTAATTTATTTATATGATTAATCAAAAAGTTATTTAGGACTTTGAATGTTGGTTAAGATTTTGATTTGAAAACTATTAAAATACCCCGAAGCACAATGTCATTACCATACATGGCCTGTATACACAAATTATCCTGTATCAAGCGTTGCAAATTTTCTCATTCCTTCCAAAGAGATGGGGTAAGTGCAATAACACGTACTTAACAGATCAATCAAGTTTTAACAATTTATTTTGTTCAAATTAAGTCAGTAAAACTTTCAGGCGATGAAGTCCTATTGTCAATTTTTTACGGGAAAAGCCGCGTGTCTATTCTATGGTTGGCTACATGTGATTTTTCAAACTCAAGATGCCACCGGTAACGAGTTTATGACTTGGTTGACCAAAAATGAAAATTCGTAGAACTCAGTTGATTAAAAGTGAAACGCGAAGAACTCAAATAGCCCACAAACAAAATGTTTAAAACTTTTATTATAATACTTCGAGGAGGGCAACAAGGATCCAAAAGAAGGAGCATCGGACCTTACCTGAATGAAACAAGGCTTGGCAAAAGCCAAAGGCAGAATTCTATTGTTTGATGCCTAAAATAGTTTTTTTTTTTTTGTGATAGTGAATTTCAATAAGTGTTTTTAAGTATCGTAAAATTGTCGGTATAAAACGATCAGTGACCTTTTCCTACCCATAACATGATAGTAACTTACCAACAATTTTTTGAAATCACGAGCCTTTTCTTTTATAATTTGTAAATAACTAATTTTGTAGTAACTTAACAAAATTGATTTGCATTACTTACGGCCTCAAACTTAGTAACTTTTATATGAAATTATCAACATAAATTAGAGTGACTTATTAACATTAAATAATTCATATAGTTTTGGGTTATCAATTCTCATTTAATCGACTTATGTCCTTTTAGTTTATCATCATTTATATTAAGTTACCAACTCTTAATTGAGCTAGTTACTAACTAATTTTGAAAATTGCCGATCTTAATTAAAGTGACTTACCAATTTCTCTATGATTAAATTACCAATTAATTTTTGGTTATCAGTTCTAGTTTGAGATACTTGCCAAATTTATTTTTCTTCTAATTATCAACTTTTCTTATTTTTTGCCAAATTTTATTTTTGTTTCTTGACTAAGCCTTAGATTTACTACTCTTATATGAAATTGCTAACTTTAACTTAAGCCACTTAAGAATTTTCACGAATCATAAGATGAAGCATCTATACAGATTTTTACAAACAATCTCTATACCTACTTGTAAAAAATTACATTCTTACAGAAAATATAGACTCCACTTCACTTACCCATCTCTCAAATGCCACCCGGACAAGCTACCAGCATCGAAAAGAGCTTTTTCCATTTCTTCACTTCCTCTGAGTCCTTCCCAAATTTGGACTCATGCTTAAGCATAGCTTCTCTACACTACAAAAACGCATTTTTGCCATTTAAAATTTTCCAACGAAAAATTTTCACGCAAATTTGCAACAAATTTTCCAACGAAAAAAAATTTTCGTTGGAAATTTCCAACGAAAAAATTCGTCAAAAATTCGTTGGAAATTTCCAACGAAAATTTTTTAATTAAAATTGATTTGAAATTTCAACGAAATATTTTTCGTCGTTAAAATTCGTTGGAAATTTTCAACGAATTTTACATCGTTGGAAATTTCAACTAAATTTTCTTGACGAAAAACATTTCGTTGGAAATTTCAACGAATTTTCCAACGAATTTTAATTTTCCTGGAAATTATTTAATTGTGTAAAATTTTCGTTGGAAAATTTGTTGGAAATTTCAACGAAAAAAAATTCGTTGAAATTTCAACAAATTTTCCAACGAATTCAAAAAACCGCGGTACTATTCGGCCTTTTTATATTCGTTGGAAAATTGTTGGAAATTTCCAAACGAATTTTCCAAACAATTTCAATTTTCCGGGAAATTATTTAATTGTGTACAATTTTTCGTTGGAAAATTTGTTGAAATTTCAACAAATTTTTTCGTTGGAAATTTCCAACAAACTTTCCAACGAAATTTTTACACAATTAAATAATTTTTCGGAAATTAAAATTCGTTGGAAAATTCCAACGAAAAAAAAATTCGTTGGAAATTTCCAACGAATTTTCCAACGAATTTTAATTTTCCGGGAAATTATTTAATTGTGTACAATTTTCGTTGGCAAATTTGTTTGAAATTTCAACATTTTTTTTTCGTTGGAAATTTCCAACAAACTTTCCAACGAAATTTTACACAATCAAATAATTTTTGAAAATTAAAATTCGTTGGAAAATTCGTTTGGAAATTTCAAACGAATTTTCCAACAAATTTTAATTTCCGAAAAATTATTTTAGTATGTATACTTTTTCAAAAATTGTGGGAAATTTCCCACAATTTTACTTAACCCTATTCTTCATTATTCAAATTTTTTTGCAACATTAAAACCCTATTTCTTCATTATTCAAATTTTTCCCTCTCCCTCCCCCTTTGCCCCAAATTTTATTTTGCCCCTCCCTCTTGTCTCCTCTCGCCTCCCCTGCGCCTCCTCCCCCCTGCCCCCTTTCTCCTCCTCGGCCCGGTAGCACTCCCTCCCGTTTCGTCGCGGCCATGCGCGGACCAAGCGGCGCCACAGCCGCCCAAGCGCCCCCGCCACCAGGCGCCCGAGCGTTTCCGGCGCCACTGGGCCTCCCGCGTTTCCTCCGCGCCCCAAGCGGGCGAGCCCGACCGACTCGGACCTCGCCATGGCGGCGAGGGCGAGCTCGCCGGATGCGGGCGACTCGAGCTCGCCCGACCATGGCGGCTCGAGCTCGCCGCGACCATGGCGAAGCTCGAGCTCGGCCCTCGCCCGGCGGCGAGGCTAGCCCTCGCCGGCGGCAGGAGGCTAGCCCTTGGCGAGGGGCCAAAAAAAAAAAAAATCGTCGGAAAAAAAATTTCCCCGATTTTCAACAAAAAAAATTATAATTTTTCCAACGAAAAATTTTTCGTTGGAAAAAAAATTTCACAAATTTTTCGACAAAAAAATTTGTAATTTTTCAACGAAAATTTTTTTCGTTAGAAAAAAATTTCCACTATTTTTTGATTAAAAAAAATTTTCCAACGAATTTATGCAGAATTTTTCAACAAATTTTCCAACGAAATAAAATTGTCATGAAAATTTCCAACGAAAATTGAAATTTTTCGTTGGAAAAATTTCCAACGAGCTATTACCAACGAATTTTTTTTCGTTGGAAAATTAGACGGAAATTCCTTTCCAACGAATTTTTCCAAATTTTTCGTTGGAAATTTCGATGGAAAAAAAAAATCAGTTTTTTGTAGTGCTATATTTCTCTCTTGGTGTTCTCACTTCTTTGGGTTCCATTTTGTAAAACACCGAAAAACTATGAGGTCTCTTTGCTCCTTGCACTCCATGATCTTCGCCACTTCTTCCAAACACCACGTTGAGGAAACATAATCCTCGGAGAAAATGATTATTGCAATGCGCGATTCTTCAATGGCCTTCATAAGTGTAGATGATATTTGTTCTCCCTTCCTTAGTTCCTCGCTATCTCGAAAAGTGTATATTCCATTCTGATTTAAAACTTGGTAGAGATGGCTAACGAAATTGTTACGCAGATCAATACCTCTGAAACTCAAGAAGACCTCATAAATCTTTTTGAATTTGGATGAGGAAGCCATTTGATGAAGGAGTTAAACGATCAGTAACGACTATTAGCTGAAGATTTAAAACTGGGTTTTCAGGTAGCTCCTTCACCACTATTCTTATACTGGTGGACAGAGACGCATGACTTTTCTTTAGTACTTTGGAAACTGGTCGCGCTTAAGGATGGACCAAGAAATCTACAGGTAGGAACAGATGGAGTTATTTCGCTGAAGACCGCGTACCACCGCGTTAGTCGGACAGTCAGAGTGACGCAAGCTTCTCTGTGGCCGACAAAAGTAGTGAATAGCGTAGATCCGTACTGGTCCTAGACTCCTAGTGGGACTCGATTATTGCACAAACGGACAAACAACTTTAGGGTGGTGGATTCTCGTGACCTTGCTCATGGGTTCGCTGGTAAAATAAATTTTGGTAACTTCCTTGAAATTTCATCCCCAACCTCTGAAAAGTAGTTTTTGCTTCGTGACCACTCAAGAGATATATAATTACAAGCACAAGTGTATCAGAAAAAATAATAGAACTTTTAACAACAACACGTTCGCTTAAGTATGAACCAAGATATGTTAATTGTGCGAAGTGAACCGACAAAAGTAGTGGAGAAACTACTTTGGGGTGGTGGATTCTTGCGATCTGGTCGAAGACTCACTAGTCAGAATAAACTTTGCGGGCTTCCTCGAAATGGCATCCTAAACCATTGAGTAATTTCTTCTTTACTAAGTAATAATTTAGCACATCATTATTCAAACGACATATAATACATATGACAACAGTACTTTTTAATAGATAGATAATCACAATACCTCTAACCTTGTGTTGACGCAAAAATTTTTGCTTAGAGACTTATCATTTATTTAATGAGAAAACTAAGAATTGAGTTCGTCAATAGCAGTGCGATTGGATCCTTAAACAAAAACATTTGCTTAGCTTATTCCTACACTTGCATGTTTTATTGCTTTTCTCTGCATTCGGACACTAGACACATTTATGTCTAGGCACAATGCATTTGAATTAAACCAAGCTTGTTTGCGTCGAATAAAACAGGGACTCGACTACAAACTTCTTCACTTTAATCAGCCCGATGGACAGCTCGACCAGCAAGATGAACTAGAATTCACGACTCCAAAATCATCGGATTTAGCTTCAATTTCAAGATAGCGCAATTGGACACAACTCCAAGTTTGCAGAAGATGGTCTTAACTCCAAGATATCGGAATTGGATTGAGCTCCTTGCTGTGGAGTTAGATATGATTCGGAAAAGGTGGATCACGACTCCAAGAATTGTGAAAGTTTGGATCAAAGACCTTCGAGATGAGGATTAGATGAGCTGAGGCTGGCCAAGAGAGCGGACTGTTACAAAAAAAACAACCGGTTTTTGAAGAGGATTTTTGAAGGGGCAAAATATGGTCATGAGATTTAGATTACACAAAATCCAACATGGTCAAACACTCGTGAAGGCACCCTTGTGTGATGGCAAAAATACAGAGCAAACGAGCGATCTCGAGTTTCAAAAGATAAGAGAGGGAAAACAGGAAGCGGGTCATTTGGTGATTGATTAAGGAAAATCTATTCGTGAGCTTTGGAGACAGAATAAGAAACGGATTCGGCTGTTCTTTTTAAGAAGAGAGGAATAGGAGAGACGGGGACTCTTTAAGTAAAACCGCTTTCGCCAGGGGCTGTGATTTGAGTGCGAGTTGGAAAGTAGTGAAAAATCAGAATCAGACAAGATTAGAAAGCAATGAGAGTCAAAAGGTGTAGGATTCGTTACTCACGCTATTTTGATGTGCAATTGGCTATGTCTTAATCCCCTTGTATGAACTTGTATAGGGATGAATTATGTTGCCTAGCTGTTCCCTTTGCATGATGGGTATTAGATAGTGTATGTTTCGTCCATGTTCAGCCCTTTAAAGTATCCCGGAGTGACCACGTTGTTTGTTTGCATGATTTTGCTTCACTCAACACGTTTCTGTTGCGTTAGATTTGCTTTTACATTAAATTCAGTATTTGGATAGTTCATTGTTTGCTATTTTTTAAAGTATTATGATTGTTGTTATTATAGGAAAACTATCGGTAAAAGGACACTATTAGTCTGCCATAATCAGTATCTGAGAGATCACTTTGGTGCCATAATTTTTTTTTCGAATCACTTTGGTGTCAACTTTTGAAAAACGATCACTTTAGGTCAATCTTGACATAATCGTCGGAAATTTGACGTGACTCTTTTTATTAATGGCCTTCATAAGTGTCGATGATATTTGTTCTCCTTCCTTAGTTCATCGCTATCTCGAAAAGTGTATATTCCATTCTGATTTAAAACTTGGTAGAGATGGCTAACGAAATTGTTACGCAGATCAATACCTCTGAAACTCAAGAAGACCTCATAAATCTTTTTGAATTTGGATGAGGAAGCCATTTGATGAAGGAGTTAAACGATCAGTAATGACTATTAGCTGAAGATTTAAAACTGGCTTTTCAGGTAGTTCCTTCACCACTATTCTTATACTGGTGGACAGAGACGCATGACTTTTCTTTAGTACTTTGGAAACTGGTCGCGCTTAAGGATGGACCAAGAAATCTACAGGTAGGAACAGATGGACTTATTTTCGCTGAAGACCGCGTACCACCGCGTTAGTCGGACAGTCAGAGTGACGCAAGCTTCCTGTGGCCGACAAAAGTAGTGAATAGCGTAGATCAGTACTGGTCCTAGACTCCTAGTGGGACTCGATTATTGCACAAACGGACAAACAACTTTAGGGAGGCGGATTCTCGTGATCTTAGTCATGGGTTCGCTGACAAAATAAATTTTGGTAACTTCCTTGAAATATCATCCCCAACCTCTGAAAAGTAGTTTTTGCTTCGTGACCACTCAACAGATATATAATTACAAGCACAAGTGTATCAGAAAAAAATGATATTAGATGTATTAATAATAATAGAACTTTCGAAAAACACGTTCGCTTAAGTATGAACCAAGATATGTTAATAGTGTGAAGTGAACCGACAAAAGTGGTGGAGAAACAACTTTGGGGTGGTGGATTCTTGTGATCTGGTCGAAGACTCACTAGTCAGAATAAATTTGCGGGCTTCCACGAAATGGCATCCCCAACCTTTGAGTGATTTCTTCTTTACTAAGTAATAATTTAGCACATCATTATTCAAACGACATATAATACATATGACAACAGTACTTTCTGATAGACAAATAATCACAATACCTCTAACCTTGTGTTAACACAAAAATTTTGCTTGAAGGCTTATCATTTATTTAATGAGAAAACTAAGAATTGAGTTCGTCAATAGCAGTGCGATTGGATCCTTAAACAAAAACATTTGCTTAGCTTATTCCTACACTTGCATGTTTTATTGCTTTTCTCTGCATTCGGACACTAGACACATTTATGTCTAGGCACAATGCATTTGAATTAAACCAAGCTTGTTTGCGTCGAATAAAACAGGGACTCGACTACAAACTTCTTCACTTTAATCAGCCCGATGGACAGCTCGACCAGCAAGATGAACTAGAATTCACGACTCCAAAATCATCGGATTTAGCTTCAATTTCAAGATAGCGCAATTGGACACAACTCCAAGTTTGCAGAAGATGGTCTTAACTCCAAGATATCGGAATTGGATTGAGCTCCTTGCTGTGGAGTTAGATATGATTCGGAAAAGGTGGATCACGACTCCAAGAATTGTGAAAGTTTGGATCAAAGACCTTCAAGATGAGGATTAGATGAGTCGAGGCCGGCCAAGAGAGCGGACCGTTACGAAAAAATAACCGGTTTTGAAGAGGATTGTTGATTGAGCAAAATACGGTCATGAGATTTAGATTACACGAAATCCAACGTGGTCAAACACTCGTGAAGGCACCCTCGCTTGATGGCCAAAAGACAGAGCAAACAGGGCGATCTGGAGTTTCAAAAGATAAGAGGGGCAAAACAGGAAGCGGTTCATTTGGGGATTGATTAAGGAAAATCTGTCTTGAGCTTTGAAGACAGAATGAGAAGAGGATTCGGTGGTTCTTTTTTTAAAAGAGAGTAATACGAGAGATGGGGACTCTTTAAGTAAAACCGCTTTCGCTAGGGGGGGTGTGATTTGAGTGCGAGTTGGAAAGTAATGGAATATCAGAATCAGACAAGATTAGAAAGCGATGAGCAGAAGAAAATGGTTGAGAGGCCAAAGGTGTAGGATTCGTTACTCACGCTATTTTGATGTGCAATTGGCTATGTCTTAATCCCCTTGTATGAACTTGTATAGGGATGAATTATGTTGCCTAGCTGTTCCCTTTGCATGATGGGTATTAGATAGTGTATGTTTCGTCCATGTTCAGCCCTTTAAAGTATCCCGGAGTGACCACGTTGTTTGTTTGCATGATTTTGCTTCACTCAACACGTTTCTGTTGCGTTAGATTTGCTTTTACATTAAATTCAATATTTGTGTAGTTAATTTTTTGCTGTTTTTGAAAGTATTCTTATTGTTGTTTTTATAATAAAGTTATCCAAAAAGTCTCTAAACCTATTATACGGCGGTAGTCAATTTAGTCCTAAACTCTCTTTTTTTTTGGGTCGAAATCCTAAACTTTTCAATTATGCTAATTTAGTTCTAAACATTTTGACAACTCGCCAATTCAGTCCTAAATTTTTCAATTGTGTCAATTTAGTCCTAAACCTTTTGATGACTTGCCAATTTTCATTCTACGTGGCGTGGCCAAAGACCGACATAGATAACTTTTGAATTTTTTTTTTTAATTTTATGAACCTTTTCTTTTTTCCTTTATCCTTTCACCGGCCTCAGGTGAGGGCCGCCCTTGCTAAGCCTTGGGCAAGGGACGCTCGCAATCGAAGGATTAATTTTGCTTTTTTTTTTTCAAAACATAATGAACACTATTAAAACATCACTAATCATTTGCAAATCATTTTAGTAAGTTTTTAGATAACAAAATATATGAAGGATAAATATGGTAAAATTAGGATGTTAACCTTTTAATAATAAACATTTCGTTGCATCATTCACAATTATCTAGATTATATATTAAAAAATCAAAACATAGAAATTACATAGCAAAACTTAAAATTGCACTAAGTTCTTCTTAGGGAAAATTTCAAATTGGTATCAAAGTGAGGTCATTTTTTTAAAAAAAAGATTCAAAGTGGACATAATGTCAAATAAGGCTTGAAGTGCTGTCGGTTTCAAATAGGGCTGAAGTGCCCAATGAGTTTCAAGTAAGAGCCTAGGTTCGCCGGCGGCGGTCAAATGTTCACCGCCCGCAAGCATCCTCATTCGGTGATCGAAGAAAAACGATTTTGTCTTTTACTCTTGTTTTCTTTTTCCTTTTCCTTTTCTTCTTTTTCTTTTTCTCCTTCATCAGCCATAGCGGGGTTGGGCGGTGGCCGACTTAGGCGAGGCCACCCCTTGCGGCGAGGGGGAGGGTTGCCCTCACCGGATCGGCAAGGGTTGCCTTTGCTCACCCGGGCTGGGTGAGGCGGCCCTCACCCAATCCGGGGAGGCGACCCTCGCCCAACGAGGAGGGCGACCCGCCCAACCCTCACCTAATGCCCGCCGGGCGGCCTCCACTGAGGCTGGCCACCTCCATCGACCCGGCTATGGCCGGCGGAGGAAAAAGAAGAAGAAGAAAAATGAAAAGGAAAAAAAAAAAAAAGAAAGTAAAAGAAAAATTGCCCCTATTCTAATCGTCGGAACGTTGGCGTGTTTTTCGCGGCGATGAGCATTTGATCGACCCGACAAATCCAGGTCCTTGCTTGAGACTCATTGGCAACTTTCGGACCCCTATTTAAGATTGATTAGGCGGTTCATACCTTTATTTGATACTATGTCTAGTTTGGACATTTTTTTTGAAAAAATGACTCCATTTTGGATATTAATTTGAAAATTTTCCTTCTTCTTGTTATGGTACAGGAAATTTACCATCATATCAAATTTGTCAAAGATCATCTCAACATCTCCCTTTATATTGTAGTATCCGTACTATTTGTTGCAGGATTTATCTTTCATATATTAATGTCTGTGAGTGATTTGCAGTCTTAAAAGAAGAAGCAGTACGTATTCCCATATTGCACGTGATGAAGCAATCATGCTGGTGTTCAAGCCTTTTGAAAATTTTAGGCTTCGGGAATATAAAAATGTTTAATATTAAAAAAATTTCTGTATTGGTTAAAAGAAATCTTTCCTCTATATGTGGTGTATAAATAGTTTACATTTGCTTTATCACATAGCTCAAATCTTTTGGAGATTGAAATTCCAAATAAGAAAAATACTGTAGAATCATATAGAAAATGGTAATATTAAATGGTTAATCATACATAATGTTTTATGCTGAATTATGTGAATCAACGTTGTTGACAATCTGTAGTTTTTACTCCCGTTTATATTTAAATTCTCCATTCTCAATCATAGAAAAATAATGGGTAAGAAGATAAATCATACCAACATAAATTGACACATATTGATACTTTGTAAATGGTTATACTGTTTCAACGAGCTTATTAAATAAATGAGCCAGCAATAGCTCATCCACAATTGTTTTTGTGAGAAAATGATAAGATGCTTTTCAAAACATCATGTCATCACCCACCAAACTAATTATTCAATAACAAGTGCTATGAACTTTTGACTTTCCGCTAAAGAAAGTTATTATGAATGAATAATTAATGGTGTTTCGGAACACCTGGCACATGATGCAATTGTTCTATCGCTTCGATATGGCTAAGGAGCTTATTAATTATAACTTATAACCCTCTCATTAATAGTGCCACTTGACTTATACTTTGGTGATATATGCAACTAACAAAAAATGTGCTGGATCATCGGCACAATAGTTGCTAAACTTGAGCAGTTGTTGAGAAGTGGTTTTAGCACCAAAAGCTAGAGTCTTACTATATTAAACGGTTCAAGTTCAATTTAGCTTATGCACTAAGCTCAATTTATCTTCTTTTCTATTTAGCACCGAAAGAAAAGAAGAGTGATGGCTTTTAAGTCAAGCCAATGAAATTTTTCGAAAGTGGGACGAAAAAGTTTCGAGCTTTATTAGTTAGAGGAGTCACGCTTCAAGATGGCCATGAAGAATGTGAATGACCATGAGACGAACATGTGGATTGTCCTGATCCTTTTGAGCAATGCTGAGAATACACATGCATTCACTTCTTTTAAAATTCTATTAGTTATTATGTGTGGAATTGTCACAGCATCAATTGCCAGTACAAAGGGTAATTTTATGTGAGTCTGATTTATTTCTGTCTGTTTCCGCATCCATTTCCCTACTATAATTATTCTGTCTTCGATATTCTTCACTCCGAGTCCGAGGTGATTTCCCAACCAAAACGCCAACTTGGAGGCAATTATTTGCGTCTAATAAGTAAGAAATTGTTAAATTATAACGACTCGGTCCGACGAAGGTGGGGGAGTGGTCGGGGTCCGAGGACCTGGACAAGGAGCAGCTTCCAGTGAGCTTTTAGGATGGCAAGGGGGCATATTTCTTGTCCCACATCGCCTAGGGGGGAGATCTTGATGAGTTTATAAGGCTTGGCCCTTAACCTTTATTGTAGCAGCGTTTTTAGAACCGTGAGGACTTAGTGTCAAAGCGGACAATATTACACAAGAGGTAGCAGCGGCGAAGCGTGGTGGGGCCGAGGTCCCTTACAAATGGTATTAGAGGCGACTCCGGAGATGTGGGACCATAGCGGACGAACCTTTATGCTTTGAAGGAGGGAGAATGTAACAACTTTCGGTCAGACGAGGGTGGGGAGGATCACGGGGTCAGGGAATCGGACAGGGGCGGAAATGGCGCGGGCTTCTGGGATAACAAGGGGGCATATCTCTTGTCCCACATCGCCTAGGGAGGGGAGATCTTGATGAGTTTATAAGGCCGGCCCACAACCCCGTGTAAACACGTTCTAAAACCGTGAGGACTTAGTGTCCAAAGCGGACAATATTACACAAGGAGTAGCAAAGAGGCAATATTACACAAGGAGAAGAAATAACGACGTGTCTTGTAGGGTCTCACATAAATGGAAAATATATATGGTAAATTAAATCTAATAGTAAAAGTTGAAGAGATTTGCACGGAGTCCACTATTTTTAATGGTTCAAAGTCAATTTAGTTTATACACAAAGTTCACTCAATAATTTTCTAGATAAATAACCGTGTCATTACTTCTTAATGTGTATGAACTCTCATTTTGAGAATTTTAACGGAAATAGTATCTCTTGTCTAATCTCAAACCACTATATTTCATGCATCGGATTGATGGACCTTACATATGACCTACCTTATTTGTAACATTCAGATTTTGACCTATTTTTGGGATTTATAAAAACGCGTAATTTGTCAATGTGCTTATAGTAGAATCTCGCCCGAGAACCGATCACTCTCGGTTATTATTTTAAACTAGAGATTTCGCTAGAATCGCACTTTTCGATCAAATTCGCCGTTATTTAGACCCCGAACTTGGTAGTCAATTTTCAGGAGTTTCAGGATGAAATAAATTGGACGATGTCGACATTAATGTGGCCCGTATCAAGGTTGTCGGGAATAATGGAAAAGTTAGAGTTTTTGGATGGGTCTTGAATTTAGACTAGTAGACCCCTCGTAAAAATTTAGTCTCATTAATTTAGCCTTTGTCTCTTTTTATGTGCGAGGCCTATTTAGGATCGATAGGCAACTTCGGATTTGAATTTGGACCCTCGATTTGCGTTTAATATCGAATTAGTTTATTTTTTTAAATAAAAATCCCCTATCTCTCTCTCTCTCTCTCTCTCTCTCTCTCTCTCTCTCTCTCTCTCTCTCTCTCTCTCTCTCCCTCCCTCGGGACCCAGCATCTCCCCCCCTGTCCCGTCTGTCCTCTCTCTCCCACCTGCTCCCTCTCTCTCCTCTCCCTTCTTTCTTTTCTTTTTCTCTTTTTCCTCTTCTTCTCTTCCTTCTTCTTCCTCTGGCCCCAACTGGTCTGCCACCCTTTATCCAGCGCCTCCACCTTTCATGGGATCGTCACTTTGGCCTTGGCCGCCAGGTACCATCGCCGCCCCGTCCTAACTTCCTCCCTCCCCCCCCCAAGCCGCCCGTCGCCCCTGTTGCCCGTGTGACGGCGTGTCTGCATCCTGTTCCGCAAGCCTTTGGTCACGCCGGGGCTGGGCCAACCAGATCCGTCGCTCACCGCCCAGCTACTCTGCCAATCGCCGTCGCCAGCGGGCAGTCGCAACTACGCCGGCCCGCCGCCATCGCCCAGCCGTCCTCTCCTTCTCCCTCGCGCGCGCGGCAGCAAGGCGTCGCTGCTGGCCTTCGCGCCGACGTATTAGCCCAACCGCCGCCGTGCCGACCGCCGCCGTCGGCCTGAGCTCTTGACCCCCCAGCTGCTCCTTCTCTCTCCCTCACTCTCTCTTCTAGGCTTCCCTGTTTCATGTAGTCCGTCGCCGCCATGCCACGCTCGGCCAGCCTCCGCCTCGCTTCCATGCCGCTCGTTCTTGCCCGCCTCAATGGCCACGCCGCCTGTCTCCCCCAAAAACAGCCGGCAAGCCTCTCCCTCTTCCTCCGTTCTCTCTCGGTCCCTGCTCCGTTTGTCGCCGCCGTGAGTCACCGCTCGCCGTGCCGGAGTTGCTGCTGTTCCGGCGACGCTGCTGCTTCCGTTCTGTCCAGCCGGCCGCCTGCCCCGCCGTTCCCGCTCCTGTTCATTTTCGGCCATCACTGTTCATTTCCGGCGAGCACTGTTCACCGCCGGTCACTTTGTTCATCCGGCGAGCACTGTTCACCCGAGCCCATTATTCATTCGGCCCATTTTAAGCGTAGGACACCCGGTGAGTTTGACTCTAAACCCTAATTAGGCTAATTTACATTTCTAGACGGGTTTAGGGGTTAATTTAGGGGTTAAATTGTGAAATTGATTAGGGATTATGATTGTAGCCAATTTGGTGGATTAGTATGTTGAATTATTGGAGGATTAGTGGCCCGAGGGGCGCGATAAGTGGGCTGGACAGTTTGGATTAAATCGGCCCGAGTTCGGGAATGTTGGGGTTTAATATGTGGACTATAATGCTACCGTGTATTCGATTTGTGGTGGTCAATTAGAATGATATTTGAGGAGTATAATGGAGCAATTTGATGACAATTATTGGCCTAGAATTTGTGGTATAGTGGCTGGCCACGACGGATTTGACTTAGGCGAGACGCAATTGTTTGGGACTTAGTAGTGCAATTGACGAAATTGATGGATAGGCGAATTAGTGATTGAATGGTCTCTAATTGGGAGTGGATTGGCAATGTCGTGACAGGTCTAATGAGGCTAAGAACGAAGAAGCTTGACGGGCCTAGGATCGCGAGTTTTGTTGACCCGGTTGTGTGAATTTTAGTGCGGGCCTTATTTGGCATTATAGTGACTGATTAAAATGGTGTCTTGGGAGTTTAATGGAACATTTTAAGGTCGTTGAATGGCCCGTATAATCGATTTAGTGGTTGTCCACTTTGGAGATTAGTTGGACAAGGCGCGTATAATTTGAGGCTTGGAACGTAAGTGCCGGAAATAATGGCTTGACCGAACTAGTGGTTGGATTGTCCCTACATACGAGTGATTTGTAGTGTCGCGGCACATGTCCAATGTCTTGAGGAAGGGAGTACCTTGATGGATCTCGATTTCTGTGGAGATTTCTGTGGATTCGTGATGGACTAGTTGGGTGATCTATGCTTGTGAATTGTGTACCGTGCATGAGTGTTTGAATTGATTTCATGGTCGTGCGTGCATGTTGGTTGGGCATGTTGAAATATAGACTGAGCATACTATAATTGATTGAATGGCATCGTACTATTAATTGCCCATTGTGAATATTGTGAAATGCCCAAATGTGAATTTCATGGCCATGGATGTGCATCACGAGCATTGGCATGGCATGTGCATTCACAAGTATGCTCGAATGACATGTGCATTGTGATCACCTAAAATGCCCTGATGCGTTTTACGCGGGGTTCAGATAAAATTGGTGCTTGTGAATGTGTGATCACAATAAACCCTGATGCGTTTTACGCGGGGTAGTGAACCCGTCCTCATGCACTTTGAAGCATGGCGATGATGCGAATACGTCCGGGCGACCATCCTCATGCACTTTAGGCGAGCTCACGGTTACATAAAGGAGAACGATGTTCGCCTCATGCACTTTGAGGCGGGCTAGAGACTTTGGGCGAGGATCGGTTCTTTGTCTCATGCGCTTGAAGCAGGAGCTAGCATATAGGGTAGTGAAAAAATTGATGACTCAAGTCATAATAATAATAAATTGTGCCGGTGTGCGGTGTGGGCGGTGGGCGGGAATTGCACGGGTCAAGTCCATAACATTTGCATACATGAACGTGCATTGACGGGCATGCGAGAATGTGAGAATCGGTGCATAAGCATGTGATTGGCATATATGTGATTATGAGTGCCACTTATGTAACGTGATTATTATATATGGATCTGTCTAACTTGCGTGGTCGGGTAAGTTCTAGATTTGGGCGAGGGCACGAAGTCATATCTGATTTGGACTGTGTGTTGTTTGTTTAATACTTGTCGGGAGGTGCGTTAGCCTAGTTTAGGTTTAGGGAATTACTTTGAGATTTATTCTCACGGTTGTTGAAAAACCGAATTTTTCAGACCGTAGCTTTGAGGATGGCAGAGTGGGGTGCATTTTTGGGAGGAGCTCCGGCTAGTGGTAGAGCCCTGAACCCGAGTCACTTACCTCTTTTTGTTAGTAGTGGCCTTGACCCGCTTTTTGGGATTTCTGAAGATTTGGGGATGTAAATGAATATTGTGTGTGATTTCCAGTACTAGCACAAGTGTTGATTTCTGTGGTTACCCTTGGTTATGTGTTCATATATGTAACGGGTGGTTTTAATTACTTCCGCATGTGCTTTGAATCTCTGTGATGGGTATTTGGTCGGCGACGCCCTGCGACGTCAGACACAAATCGACCTCTGCGAGGGATGTGGGCGACCGGGAAGCGCTGGGCGTGACATTATTTAATGTGTTTGATTCAATCATCCTCGTTAAATAAAATTTTTGAAATGAGGGGATGATCGTAATGGTGCAAGCAGATTAGATGTTTACCCATGTTCTTAATCCCTCGATCATAATAGATGATGATCTCTTGGGCAAAAAATGATAATTGATTCCCCAATCTTATTTATAGGTGTAAGAGGAATTTGTTCAGCGAGTACCACAAAAGTCGAACTTAATCCGTGGAAGACTATAAAATCTCAATATAAATTCTCCAACTTGAATTTCTTGTCAACAAAATCCAAGTCAAGGTGGAACGTTTTGAGTGTTTTAATTCTTCTTTTAGAGAGCGTTTCGGTGGCAAATAGCACCAATGTTAGAGCTTGGGAGAAAAAACATGTATTTACTATCGGTCTTGCTGCACATTGAACAAGGCTTTTCTTCACCATGAAGCAAGGCATCTTCTTTTTTTCTCTTTAGCACTGAAAGAAAAGAAGAGCGACGACTTTAAGTCAAAGCCTATGAATTTTTTCAAAGTGGGAAAAAATATTTAAACTTTTCTAGTTGGTGGAACGACACTTCGAGAGAGTCATGAAGAATGTGAACGACCAGGAGGGGACCGAGAGACTACAGGGAGATGACACTTCCAACTTTGTTACGTGATGTCTGTCAAAGGTTTAATGCGAGAATGAATTTGTTTTTTCCTAATTTGCCTTTGGTGGATTGTCCTAATCCTTTTGAGCAATAACTTAGAATGAAGCTTTTTTGCATTCAGTTTTTTATTCAAAATATATTATTTTTGTTGTGTGCAATTGTCAACAGTTACTAATACGACAGTTATTTTAAGTGCAACGACCCATATAATCCCATTTGAACGCAGATTAAAATCCAAAGGTTTTGTATGGAGTCTACTAGACAGTTTATGCACTATGTTCACTTCATAATTTTTTCCAGATAGAGAACCGTGCCACTACTTCTTAATGCATAAGATAAGCCGTTTCAGAATTCGATGGTAATAAAAAGAACTTGTCTAATCTCAATCCGCTAAATCTCATATGTTGAGAGGATGGATCTCGCTTAAGTCCCACCTTCTAGTAGTGTGTATGAGCCAATCATCCATGGTAAACCAGATTCATTAATCAATTTCTAAAAGCAGGGGGATGATCATAACGGTGCAATTGGATTGGATGTTTAGCCGTGTTCCTAATCCCTCAGTCATAATAGATGATACTGTAGGCTAAGAATGAATTGTGATTCCAATGATCTTATTCATAGGTGTAAGAGGAATTTGTTCAGCTAAGTACCACAAAAATTGAAGTTAATCCGTGGAAGATCATAAATTCTCAACCTCGAATTTCTTGTAAACAAATCCAAGTCAAGTTCGAACGATTTGAGTGTCTTAATTTTTCTTTTAGAGAGAGTGTGTTGGTAACGGAGAGCACCAATGTTAGAAAAATGTATGTATAGACGGTCCCACTGGCCACTGAACAAGGCTTTTTTTTTCACCATGTGACAAGGCATCTTCTTTTCTCTTTAGTGCCGAAAGAAGAGCGATGACTTTAAGTGAAAGCATATGAAATTCTCTCTCTTAGCACCGAAAGAAGAGCGACGACTTTAAGTCAAGCCTATGAAATTTGCCCAAAAGTGGAGGGAAAAGTTCCCAACTTTACTAGGTAGAGGAACGGCACTTGGAGATAGTCATGAAGAATGTGAACAACCACGAGACGACGCTTCCAGCTTCGCTCCGAGGCGTTTGTGAAGGTTTTATGCGAGAATACATTTTTCTTTCCTAATTTGCCTTAGGTGGATTGTCCAATACATCCCCATTTGAACATAGACAAAATTTTTAAGGAAAAAAGTAGTGGGTGCCATTTTTAAAGGTAATTTTGAAGACAAGAAAAGCGGCAACAAAAAGATAAAATAAATAAAATAGAGTGGCAGTTTAAAGTTTAAGCAGGAGGCAACCTCTCAATCCTGGATTAGTGGCAGAGGTAACATAATTTATACGAGATGATTTAGAGAGTTTTCGATTTAGATCAATCAAACAGTTCAACCATCAACTGCAAGATCGGGCAATCACCCTTCCATTTGGGATATTCGTAAATCCACCATGGTAGCATTTGAGTCGGTATCCAGCCGGTTGAATATCCGAAATCTCGACCTCTTACATATTTCTTTAACTCTGTTCTCCAACATGAAATGAAAGAGCGTAGAAAGCATCGAATGCAAATTGGCTTCAAATATGGCCGCTTTTTTTTTTTTATCGCCATAAATTTCTTTCCCTTATCTTTTGATGCTTCTTCAACGCTTCGATTGCCTATTCGAGAGTGCCGACTTATGGGACCTGCTTTCATGGAGCTTTGATGCTCTAGAGTTCTCGATTCTATCTGCTCGAATAACGTGACAATTCAACTTCATGAATTTATGGAAGATTTCTGCTTCAACGCCTTGAATGAGTCGCTAAGAGAGAAGGGCGGAGACATTATGAATGTGCGAAGGGAGAGAAAATTAGTGGGGCGGTTTGAATAAGTGCATAGCTATTTCAGTTATGTATTCAGTTAGTTTGCAAGATTGATTTAAAAGATAGCTATAAAAATGAATTAATATACTTTTTATATAAGAATTGAGCTTATTCCTAATGTGTTGTGGGTAGGTCCGTTAAACAGGCGGATCGGTCGGGTCGGAAATGGTCCAACCCAAAATGATCTATTGAAACCATATGGACCTCTTTTTATGCAATATAATTTTAGTGACTCATACCGAATTCAATCTGGACCCAATCAGTACCTGACTCAACCCAAGCTACAATTCTTAGTAATTTTTCTCCCTAAATTGTTGCCCCTGAAGAATGGGCAACTCCAAAAACTAGCTAAATCAATTCGGTGAGAGAACTCCTTTGAGTAGTTTCTTCATTACTAAGTAATAATTTAACACATGACTACTGAAATGACATATAATAAATATGACAACAATACGTTCTAATAGTCTCGATGATCACAACATTTCTCGCCAAATGTCAAAAGAGTCAGTTTTTCAAAGTTTTTACCTCTAATCTTGTATTGATACATAAATTTTTGTTTGGAGACTTTTCATTCATTTCATGAGATAACTAAGAATCAAATTAAATCGATACCGGTGTGATTGGATCTTTAAACAAAAACATTTGCTTAGCTTAGTCCTGCACTTGCATCTTTTATTACATTTCTCTGCATTTAGACAATAGACACAGTTATATTTAGGCACAATGCATTTGAATTAAACAAAGCTTGTTTTGCGTCGAGTAAAGGAGGGGCTCAACTACGAACTTCTTCATTTTAATAAGCCTGATGGACGGCTTGGCATGTGAGATGAACTAGAATTGACAACTCCAAAATTGTGGTAGTTAGTTTCAATTTCAAGATGGCGTGATTGAACCCTGCTAAAAGATTACGGGAGATGGTCTTCACTCTAAGATAGTGAGATTGGACGTGATTCCAAGATAGTTGAATTGGTTCGAACTCCTTGCTGTGGTGTTAGATATGACTAGGACAAATTGGATCACGATTCCAAGAATTGTGGAAGTTTGGATCAAAAACTTTCAAGATGAGGAGTAGATGAGTCGAGGCCGGCCAAGAGAGTGGACTGTTCTGAAAAAAAACAACCAGTTGTTGAAGAGGATTTTTAAAGGAGCAAAATACGGTCAAGAGATTTGGATTACACAAAAATCAAACATGGTCAAATACTCGTATGCTTCGTCCATAGTCTGGAGTTTGATGGCCAAAAGAAAGAGCAAACAAGGCGATCTGGAGTTTGAAAAGATTGATTGGGTCAAGTGAGCTGGCCAGGGATTAGATAAGAGGGTAAAACAGAAAGCGGGTCATTTAGTGATTGATTAGGGCAAATCTGTCGGTGAGCTTTGGAGACAGAATGAGAAAAGGGAGATTTCAAAAAGTAAAACCGATTGTGAGTTTCAATTGGAGATTTCAATGGCTTTTGGTGGCTGGGGAATTCAAAAGGGAGATTTGAGTGCAAGTTGGAAAGTAGTGGAAAATTAGAATCAGACAAGACTAGAGAGCGGTGAGCGAAAGAAAAGCTTGAGAGTCAAAGGTATAGGATTCATTTCTCACGCTATTTTGACAAGCAATTCGCAATGTCTGAGTCCCCTTCGGATGAATTTGTCTAGGGATGAATTATGATGTCTAGATTGGACTGAGTATGTTTCGTCCATGTTCGGCCCTTTGAAGTATCCTGGAGTGACCTCGTTGTTTGTCTGCATGATTTTGCTTCATCCAGCACATTTCCGTGGCGTTAAATTTGCTCTTACACTAAATTCAGTATGTCTGCAGTTTGTTATTTACAGTTTTTGGAAGTATTCTCATCGTCGTTTTTACGTTAGGGTTGGCCTTTTACCTGCGCCTTCAATAACCCAAAAAGTTGGGATCTTTTTACCGTTTCGGTCATGCACATAGCTTTACTTAGTTCATAAGCATTCATTTAGCTCTTCTTGTACTCATAAACCCTTAGTTAGATTAAATCGTACAAGTAATGAAAAGAAATCGTAAATATATAATACAAAAACCTAGATGGCATGTAGATGATTATTGCATCACAAGATTAGTTAATTCATAATTAATCTGTTTTCATCTAGTCAGATATTGATCTTTGTTACCTAGATTAGGAAACTCATAGTTATTATTTACTTTAGTGCACGCTTAATTTTAATGCATAGCTCACGGAAATCCTATCCCGATACTTAATAACGAGACATTGTACAATGTTGCCCGATCTTGTTTGGGTTATTTCTTTCCTCATCTTTTACTTTCTTTGTTATTATTAAATTGGATTTGTATTTGTTTGAGTATCCGTACATGATTATTTAGATTTCCATTTCTTCTAAAAAAAAATCAAAAAAATAAGAAAGGGAAGATTGCATGCAAAGCCTTTTATAAAATGAAAAGGTACCCATAATGAGAATTACATCTCTTTAGTATAACCGAGTCCTCGGACTTATAAATCTCTAGTTAGTAGAAGTAAGCAATCTTCCACGTCTTACTCGGCTCCTAACCTTAGTGGCAACTCTAGTTATAAGAAATAAAATAATAATGAGAAACCAATTTGTTATCGGTAGGGTTTGAGAGAGTTTTTTAGAAGAACAAGCGTAAGTGCCATCTTGAAAGAGGGTTATTTGTGCCTCCTCAACAATTCGTTGAACTCCCTTAGGTTCACCTCTGGAGGGTCACAACACATTGAAACAAAACTAGTTCTTCAAATAAGACCAGAATGAAGTAATGCTTTGTACTCGTAATAGCAAGACTTTTTCTGGAAAATGAACAAAATTTTGAAAAATTTCAAGTAATGAGCTTTCCGTGGACATGAATATCGAGTCATTTGGATGAAAAAGAGATGAGGGGTTAAAGTTTAGACAAACAAATATATAAATAAAATAAATGATTCCTTAAAGAAAGGGAAAATCGGTGTTGGGTGGTGGCATGCCTAATAAGAGCGTGTCGCTTGGCGCTTGAAGTTCAAGTCTCTGCCCCGCTTTGGTTCTTTGTTGCCTAGAAGCCCAAGTCTGCTAAGGAGCGAGTCGAGAGCCATGTGCAATATCTCTATGACGCTCTATAAATGCCCAATGGCCTTGTGTAAGGCCCGAGGTCCCTTGCACTTTTGATTTGTCCATGTAAAGGGAAAAACATTTATTTCTTCAAGGTAACTTTCAGTTTGAAGATGACAAAATATTTTATGAGAACTAATATGTGTATTGAATGTGCGGACGAAATATCCTCTACATATATGAGTTTATATGCAGGTGATGTTTACAGCATGAAGGACTTCCTTACTCTGCATATCGGAGAAGAAGATACTAAGTGGAAAGTGTTAGATTTGAAAGAATCTTTTGATGTTGGCGAACAAGCGAGGGACATGGGGTCATCGAGGTGCTTGGACAGACCAAATAGAAGGAGGACAATTTGGGCAACATGAATACATTAATATGCTTGGAAGGATCTTAGTGTAGAAGGTGACCAAATCGAGATTGGGAGAAACCGCTAAGTTTAGATAGACCACGCTATACTCAAAGGCTGTGTTTGGTCGGACCCGTATAAAAGCCGGGACGGGATATTTTTTATCCTATCATGTGTTTAGTGGTGGTCAGGGATAGGATAAAAGTAGGATATAGGCCGGATATAAGCTTAGGATAAAAAAATCAGGAGGGAGGGGTAGGATAGACCAGGATGGGATTTCTAATGCCTATTTTTCTAAAAAATTACACTCCACTCGCCGTCATCTTCATCCCCACACCTTGTGCGCTTTCACAAAAAAATTTCTCGGTTTTTTTTTTTCCTTCACCGACTCCTCTAGACCCGCAAGTACCCTGTCATTGCCCTGTTTTCCTTGTCTCGGCTGAACGGGGTCGAGACTCGCCGACGCTCGCTTGCACTCGGTTTCGAGCATCGGCGGGCCTTCCTCAGTCAACTTGGTGTGTCTTTGCCTTGTCTGTGTTTTTGTCGGCATCGATTTGAACCCTAATCGGCCATGTCTTGCTTGTCCGGTCGACGCCCGCCGGCTGTTTGATAAAATGCTTGATTCAGATCGAAAGGCGGCGCATCGGTGGCGACCATGGTGGTCAACCATGGCTCGCCGCGCCCCCAGGTATGGCCAAACAACGGTCAAGGCGACACCGGAGCAGGTGTCTCGGCCGTTTCCAACAAAGCGCGGAGCAGAGGCCACTGAACAGAGGTCGTACTCGGGTCTGCAAAAAGTCAGAGCGTCGCGGGAGCTGGGTCGCGGAGCGTGAGCCTAGTCGGAGCGAGGCCAGGCGTGGGGTCCAGTCGGAACAGAGTACGTCGCTGGCCGGACTCAGGCCAAACCGATCATTTCCGTTGAGGCCGCGGAGCAGAGAGCCAGAGCGTCGCAGGGGTTCGGTCGGTTCGGCTGAGGTAGGGCTGGGGTCAACTTGCAAATTTCATTACCACTAATGATGGTATTTCAACTTTAATGCGGCTCTTCGGCAAATTGCCTGGGGGTCGCACGAACCCTGAGCAACCCCCACACCGGCATCCGTCCAACTCCTTCGAGGCTTCGAGCCACGACGGAGTCTGTGCAGCTCCAGAGATTGAAGATGAACAGTCATGAGGGCAAGGCTAGAATAATAAAATATAAGTGGGAGCAATTTTTACAAGAAAAGAAAATTCATTAACCATGGAATCTACCTTCCGGAAATGTTGAAAGCCAAGACATGTGCTTTACCAATCCTGGCATTTCCCCAAAATGGTTTGAAAATTTTTGACAAACGACCTACTTTTTTTTTAAAGAGACTTTAGATATTAAAGTTCCTTGAAAAAGCTAAATCAAATGTGTCCATAAAAGACTAAAGCTTTTCATTTTTCTCTTTGCTTAATTATTCATCATGAATCTTCTTTATTATAGTGCATAGTCGTTGTTTACATTTAAGCAATTAATATTTTACGTCCTTTTTTTTTTAATTGCCTGTTCTTATAAGTGGACAGTAATCAGAGACGAATAGAGCAAGTGTGTTGGGCGGCCAAACATACTGTCCGATATTAAATAAATAGTAACAATATTTAACGAACTTATTTTTTTTCTAAAAAGAAAAGCGAATATTAACAATATTTAAATATGATATTAGCTCTTAATTCTTTAACATTGAGACATAAATTAGAATTCGTTTCTTAAAGATCCCTTTATGCACAGGATCCTCTCTGCCCGTTGTGTTGCCGTGTCTTGGAATCTCCTAAACACCTCCTCCTCCTAGGTGAAAAGCAATCGCGCAAGAGCTACGCATGTGCGAGATCTAAGGATGATATAACATTCGTGTTGGGCCAAAAGCAAACTATCAGTTCTTTGCTGAGCTTCCTATCTTTCGACAAAAAACTGATTCCCAGTTCTCTCTGCATCCAAAAGACAATTAGAAGGGATCAAGCATGAGAGTTCACGTTCAGAGGACGCTCCGGATGTTTTCATGGGTCCAAGTCTGAAAATACTCGGTCCCAAAGCCATATATTCTTTGACAAGTCTGTCATTCCCTTTGGCCAAAATATACACTGGTGTTGGAAGGAATAGCGAACAAAAGGTCATCCGCACGAATCAAAACATGATTCGGTGAAAGTGCATCGGCCGGAGCAAATGATACGGAGTGACTAGGTATAGAGCAGCCATAGTAAACAGCTGCTGCTAACAGACCGCAAGTACTTGCAGGTTGGATATGGTAAACTTCGCAGTCTAGGAGCATCCCAGCAATAAGAATGATTTTCAGACCTGAGGACAATGAGAGCACAATAAGGGGTCTAATAGTTCGTGAAAATGTCGACCAAGCTAAGTAACAAGTTCATTTATATAGGTAAGATGTAGAAGTATCCAGAAGTAACTGCTGAGTTTATAGGAACGGGGAAGCGAACACGAGTCTATGTGTTTGACAAATAGAATTTTACAGTTTTCCACAATGGTTGAGTTCTTCAGCACTAGCCTAGCCTCAAAGGTAACAACTGAGACATCAAAGAGTAGAGACACTGCTTGATAAAAATGTAAATGCTGCTATATTACAAAGTCCAGGTGATGCGGCTACAGAATGCAATAGACCCGCCCTCAGCCATGAAAACATCATCCCAATTTTCCAGGTGACTGGAGAATACAAACCTGGAAATTATGTCCTGGATCCAGTTATGACATCAAGCAATCCACAGCAATTCATCCACTAAGTCCTTTGCGCCACCCTCGGAGTCATCGCTACCTCATGCCACGGAGCAAGCTCAATAAAGTAATTAAGCAGATTCCATTTCTGATGCTTAAATTCAAAATAATCATAAATTTGGAGGCCACAATTGATCAAAAACAAGTGAAATACCGGCTGCTCTGCCGAATTCGCCATGGGCAACCTCTTGCTCTCTCCATTGCACGATTCCTTCGCAGACTTGAGCCTCTCGATGTAGATACTCGCGTTCTCCAACCCTTCCTCGGTTTCCTCTTCTTTGACAACCTTTACTATAAAAAAACTTCTAGACTTTAACTTGGTTCCTTGGCCATCAGTTTCATCGCCAACAGCTTCCTCAACATCCCTCTGATCGATCTGTAACACATCTCCAGCTTCCACTTCCTCAACAGTTTGAACAACTGCATTTCACCCTAGAGGCTCGTTCATAGATGTTGAACGGAGGAGACGGCGATTCTCCACAATTTAAGTCCTCATTGCCCTCATTCAATGAGGGAGGGTGGTCCTCAGATATTGGGGAGTTAATCTGGAAACCGCCATCACTGTCCTTGTTTTCACTTATCATATCACCATTTTCTAATCCCAAAAGAACCCAGAGAAAAGGAAATGAATCAGTAAAAGAAATCACCGAATATCTAACCCCCAAACTAAAACAAAAAAAAATATACTCATCCATACGGGTTTAAAAGGTTGCGAGTTAAATTAAGATTGGAAATTTTTGAAGGATAAGCCATCAGATTAACCACACACAGCCAAATGAACAAAGATCTAGCGAACCAAACGACATTGACAAGTATTCACCAAACAAAATTGACAGAAAAGATAAGGTTTATGAAACTTTCCATAAACCTCCATTTATTTTCATGGTCATGTGTTGCAATATTCAAAGTGCAACAACGAGAAAATCACTACAAACCCACATTCACCAGTAACAAACATAAGGAATCATAAACCTTCAGTAGCTTTAGTTGTCAATTGTCGATGTCACAATTTCATAGTAAAGCTATGTAGATACAAAACCAGCAACAAAAGCAAGTTCAGAAATTGACCTAATGCATGCCTCAGGAATGCAATGACAGTATTGAGCCACAGCCTCCAAATTTATCGTTTGCACAGCCATATATATCTCCTTTATACCTAAAAATTGGTAAGAGTCATCTAATCATATGAATAAACAAATTCTAGTAAAGTTTAGTTTTGTGTCAGTATGATCAACAGATGTACTAATGATCGATAATGATGCTGCAAACATTATGCATGGTTCATGTCACATACAGTGAGCATACTGAAAACTTCTGCAGCTGAAAATCCAGTCCTCTTCCACTGTTCAAGTAGAACATCAAGAGCTTCCATTGCTCCATGTCTTCTTGCCTATGAAAGCGCAAGGAGAAAAACAGAGCAAAAATATCAAATTAAGCAGCATTTTCAGAGAGACAGTTGCTCTTAATGTAGTTTCAACATAAATTTAGGAAATCCATTTCATGAGAAATGTTTTCTCCTTCAAGTTAACTGATTGAGAATATACATAAGATTGATTCGGGCATACTACGTGAATTCAAGAAGATACTCGATTAAAGTGGCTGAGAATCTCACTTGTAAAAAGAGGCTTCTTATTAGATTAGCCACCTCCAACTTTTCTAACAGTATTTTCATATATATATTTACATATATATCCCTGTAGCAAGGTGTCTTTATTTTTCTATTATATTATAAACGGGCCACATATTTCGTATCAACTATTTTTCACCACATATCTATTAATGTGACAGCAATAGAATATTAGATAAGAGATGTCTACTAGAAACCCAACTTAAAGTATTTGTGCAAATGTGATCATTGTAAGAAGAAATGTGGCCAAGGAGCAGGTTCTTAGATCTTGAAAGGCAATACAATGCTCACAATGCATTTTCATACAAAAAAGCATATCAAAAGTCTAGCCACCATACAGCCTAAGAAAATATCATCAGGAACTTTCCCCTAAGCAGATAAAGAACGTAATATGGTTCCAAACAAAGCACAGTGGAAAATGAAAAATGTAAAACAATGTCTATAATAATGCAAGATTATTGTTATTGTTAGCGGTAGACATATTTTATAAACGAATGATGGGAACCAAACCCTTTACAGCCTAATAATGTATGGAAAATTCCACTTATTAACAGATTTGTTCAGATATATCGTTTTATCATCTAATAAAGAAACAATTGAGGGAGAAACATGAAATGATCAACGATAAACTACGAGGGATAACAAAGTGCTGTTGGCCAAAATTTATAGAAGGGGAGGCGAAGCAATGATAAACACACATTTCGTGTCTCATTAGTCTGGTTTCTTCCTGCCGCAATAATGTTCCCATCCTTAGAAATCACACAGCTAGTCAGTCAAAGTACAATATAAACAAAGTACAATCTATGATCCTTCAATAATTAAAATTGAAATACTAATCACCTGAATTAGAAAATAAATTATCATATAGAAATGCACCTTGTTACCCAACTGGAACTTCAAGGCAGTCCAGAGCAAGCTTTGGCTTATATAAGAAAAGCAATTCTTAGGAGAAAAAAATATGAGTACAAGAGTCGGAAATTCTCTCAAGCAGGCATGCATGCATGCAGCAGGCAATTCAAGAGGAAATCTGCATCAAGTTGCTACCAGTAGAAATATTTCAACATCAATATGCAGCTACTGGATGGAATGAATGCATGTCTCATTGCTATATGATCAAGATCTTGTAGGTCTTGCATAATATACGGTCATTAACTTCAAGCAATGATTATCACCACATACTCATCTTGTGATTCGGGATGCAAAACCCACGTAACTTTTAAGCTGATTTGGCTCTAACAACACTAAAGCAAGAACAGCAACTAATTTGAGAAACTACATGTTTCTCATTCCAAAGGTGTCATACCATTGGTACCTCAGAAGCCTATCTTTCATTGATCAGGTTTCCCTCAAACATTCTTAGAAGTTTCCAGGAGTTATTAGCTTTTAGGTCATTTTCCTACATAAACGCTGTGGCACATAATGACAAAAAGAGAACTCTAAACTGTTTCCAAGGCCTTACAAATTAGAACTAACAATCAGCTTCTTGTGCTTTTCTCTCTATCGTACTGAATAACTTATGTAAACTCCTTGTTTCTCGTGATTAATTCATTTCCATATCTACAGTCCACAGGGCAAAAGAAAATAACTACCTAACCAGTAATCCATGGGCACAACCAACGTTCATACTACTCTCACGCTCTAAGTAAATTTGGTTTTCAATTCTCCAAAGTTGCCAGAGTCAACAAGTGATAAAAGGACTCAGCTGTCAAGCAACCTTTACCGGTGGCTTGCCATCTCACTGCATCATCTCCATTCCTCTATGGTTTTGCCTCTTGGAGCGCCTCATAAAACATAACAGAGCCCTATCCCAGTGATCGAAGTTTCTCAGAATTCAATTCTCCTGCAAACCTATCACCCACAGCATATCTGTATGATAATTACATACACATCCACATCCACATTTCCTAGACACCTCAAAAGCACCCAAATCCATCCATGTCTCCCTCCCTCGCTCCCTTCCAAGTCCCAACCTGCAGCGCCCGGATTGGCTCAGTTTTTTGCCTGAAAAGGGGACTGAGCCAACCCATATACACCCTACTTCCCATTATTTCACTCTCCCTCGCTTGTTTTTTCCTTTGAACCTAGACTTCACCTACTTCTTTCAATGAATTGCCACCTATGAAAACAAAGAAAGAAAAGCTATACCTTCCAGAGATTGTCGCTGATTTTGCAGCGTGTAATGTCAGACAACCAACTCACAAAGAAACACTGATTCAATGTCTCTCCAACAAATTCAACAACACATCCTTCAAGTTCCCACACAATTGCAGCACCAAACGAATCGAATTCAAAATCCAACGAATCGAATTCAAAATCCATCACACCAACTTATCTACAATTCGGAGGTCCACAGCTTGACAAGCCCTCCCACAAATTGAGTAGGACACAGTGCAACACCAGTGCAGGTACAGAATCTGTAATTCTCCGCTCGTTTGAGGTCCTCTCCACATCATCTCTTATACACTGTCGCCATCTCTAGTACACATTCACAAAAGATGATTATCCGGTGAGATATTCAACTCAATTTTCTCTGGGGAATTTTAACGAACGCCTGGCGGGCTAATCATAGCAGCCACTACAGATGAATATACCCCCCAAATTCTAGCCATTACCATAGAATCAATCCCATGACACAAATCTAAACACCCCCCAAACATAATAAACTCAAAATCATCATATAAAAAGGGCCTAAGAAACTCAGACATGTGATGGGTCGCCGAGATCAGAATAACAAAGAAGAAGAAGAAGAAGAAGAAGAAGAAGAAGAAGAACCACGAAGGATTCGAATCACGGACGCACACCGCAGAGAGAGTCGCACTAAGAAAGGGGAGACGGAAGAGGAAGACACACACCTTCAACAATTTTTGAGGTAAATACACTCCGCAATTTCTCTTTTCATGGATTAATATACCAGCAAAAATTTTAAACTATGCCTACCATAATACCGACTTTGTTCCCGCGTTATTCATAATCCTTAAATTATAGACTGTGGCTAGCTGAGGCGTAAATCTCAGAATCGTTTACCTCGAATCCGAGGTTGCAACCTCAAGCCCGGAGGTGGCGGACGACAACGACGGCACAGTGATGGCCTCATAGCATTAACAGGCGGGCGCAATAGGGCATTGTACAGTGTGGACGACGGCTCAGCATGGAAAAGGATGGGAGGGGATAAAATAAATAATAAGAACCATTTTAAGATAAAAAAAAAAATTAATCCATTTTAAATTGAGTTGGTACTCCTATATAGCAATGTGCCTCATTCTTTGCTGAGTGAGCAAGTCACCATATGGAGCTATATTTTGAAAGTTCAGATACTTAATTGGAATAGAAAAAGTAGCAGTACTTGTACATAATAAAACGGATGAAAATTCATCGTAGTGTGATTAACTTAAAAAAAAATTTGATAATAATGAATATTTTTATGCTCTTCAAAATTATTTTTATATTTACTTTCCAATTTCAACTAGTTCCTATTAATTTGTCAACGATTGTAATACATATTCCATAAGAAACGAACAGCAAGTTGAAAACAATAAAGGGTAGAAAACGATTGTTCTCATGCTCCCCCTGTATAACAAAGATCTCGTGTTCTCTTTGCTAAGCCAATTCCTACCAGTGCTGCAAGCAATTACAAAAACATGAACCTCTCACACCCATAGTGAGTCATTTTTTCACCAGCACCTTTCCTAACTAGAAGTGGTTGTTCACACTCGCTAAGAGAACTCTCGTGGGAGATAATCGTGAAACTCTCAAATAGCACTTGCCCATGCCTCCATCGCTAATTGCCACTGTGATTTGGGCCTATAGGTGATTACATGAAGTACATACGCAAAAGTGAAGTCAAGGGAGATATACCTTCATGAACTAGTGGAACAATAATAAAAGAAGAAGTAACAGTATAAAACATATATCAGAGAACATCAACCACAAAACACAGCCAAGCTTGTTGCATCTCCTAATGAAAATCTTCTACATGTACTTCAAAAACTGCAAACTAACATCCTCCTCTTCCTATTTCTTGTGGAGTAAAGTCCACAGTGAAAATAGCCAAATTATCCTCCAATGAAATCTTTTTTTTATCATTTCCACACTGCAAAAGACCCAAAATAAATCTATATGACTATTTTGTCAAGACTTCATTGAAAGAGTAACCATTGTAATTTATGGGTCATGTGGAAGTGAAGAAAGACATCACACAACTATATTTGTATGCTATGTTATAAACATCTAATACAGCTTAGCAAGTAATAAATATTTCAAAAGCTTTATTGGAAATCAAATCACAACGTGAAATGACTCTAAAGAATGACAAGTCTAGATCTCTTGGATATCAATCATATTCACATGTAAACAAATGACAGAGCTCTCTTTTACCCTATATATGACAACAGTACTATCTAATAGTAAAAACATCGCAATATTGATAACCGGATGTCAAAAGAGCAAGTTCTTCAAAGTTTATACCTCTAACCCTGAAACAAAATTAGTTCTTCAAATAAGACCAAAATGAAGTCATGCTTTATAAACATAACGGCAAGATGAAAAGTAACTCAAAGGGTGAGGGTGGCCCATTATACACCCAATTTTAATAAAATTGAGTGCAAAAATGGGTCCGTTAACTCATTTTGCCACCTCTACTCATGCACAACACTCATCCTCTTTTGCTAAAAAAAATCAAAAATCTCATATGAGCCCTTTGGTCTCTCCCCTTTCGATCATCGTATAAATCCAAGTCATCTTGAATCTTGATCATCAACATCACCCAACGAACTCCAACGGACTCGCGACACCCCTTCGCTGGTCGTATTGAACGCGATATTCCAGGATGCATCGCCGACCCAAAAGAAACACTCACACGAGTATGCAAGCGGAAGCGAATTTAAAACAACTCAGACAATAAAATATGATAAAGGGGTAACAATAACGCAAACCAATAACATCCTAAAAATAGAAGACTATCACTTACAATATTCAATCGTACAATTCAGGCATTAGGCTCCTAGGGTTAAATCCACCATAATCATAAAAAAGGAACAAGTGGTAGGTAGACTAGCCTAGCTATACAAAAGCGGTCCACCAACTCCATGGGCTTCTCTTGAGTTTTGCTCCATCGGTCCTTTCTCAAGATCCCAAAATGCTGTGGACGGACCATTCATGGTTGGGATTAAGGATCCGAAATGGTTATATAATAACCATGAGCGAATCTCAATAGGCAACACCCTAAACTCCACGTAAGCCAATGCGTACCTGCACAAGTCGACATGCAATCTAACCAATAACGTCGGGGTTCACATTCACGCACTTACCTCATCTCGGTCCACACGTCCACTCGCAAATTAATTAAACACCATAATGCAATAATAATCCAAAAACATAACATCGCCACTCAAACGCCATAACCACACATATTTAATCAATTCAATCGCACTCAATTCGCATGCATGGTCAAACAACTTTCCACAACCTCCGGATCCTTTCTGTTGCTCACGTTAACACGCCTCAAGCCAGCCCCTCGATCAAGCCGGGCTCTCACCCTCGGATCAAAGCCGGGCTCTGTCCCTCACTAGACATTTCACACATTCACACGATCCGCATCAATACGCCTCGGGTCAGCCATCGGATCAAGCCAAGCTCCGTCCCGCATAATCACACCTCGGGATATTTTTCCCCTTCCAATGACCCGCATAACCACGCCTCAGGTCTAGTCATGCCTTTCTCGCCACACCCGCGTAACCACGCCTCAAGTTAGCAATCCTTTTATCAATCCGGGCTTTTCTCATGCACATGCACCATAACACAATTCGCCATTCTCACAAGTCGTACCATTCAAACTCAAGGCATGCTCACCACATCACAATTCGCCATTCAACACATCGTACGAATTCAAATCACATCACAAGCCCATCACACTAGCCCACCAATCCGACATTCAAGCCAGCCACATACGAACATCAAATCCACCCACGAATGCCACAATAAGCCAATTATTGACCCACCAACATTAGCCACTAATATACCCCAAAACCATCCCAATTCCAAACCATGAGCTCACCAATCCGACATTCAAGTCTGTCACAATCAATCATCAAATCACCCACAAACACTACGACAAGCTGACCATTGGACCCACCAAATTCAACCACAATTAAGCCCCCACAACTATTTCAATTCACCCCACAATTCAACCATATTCAACCCACATGGTTAGTATAGCAATTCCACCATAATAACCCGGAATCTACTGTTTAATCCCTAAACAAGTCTAAAATACCCATAGCCCTAAGTAAGGATTGAAGTTACTTACCTAAGTTAAAGCCCAAGAAATCCCAGGCGGTAGCCAAAGAGGCCGGTCGGGAGCAAATTGCCTTCGGCACGGGCGAGCCAAACAGCGCCAAGAAGTGAACGGGATGTCACGCCCGCACTCCTCGGTGCGCCATCATCCCGCAGAGGTCGATTCGTGTGGCGACGTCCGGGGCGCGTTGCGACCCAACACCCAACACAGAGATATACAGCACATGCGAAGGCAATTAAAACTACCGTACATATATAAGCTTATAACCAAGGGTAACCACCAAAATCAACACTTGTACTAATACTGGAATTCATATACAATATTCAATTACAGCCCGGCTACCAAAAATCAAAAGCGGTTTAAAGGGTTTCTTTGACAAAAAGGGTAAGTGGCTCGGGGTTCAGTACTACAATTAACGGGGTCTTCTTCCAAAAATGTATCGGGACACTGTCCTCCTCAAGGCTCGAAAATATCGGTTTTCTCCGTTTTTCAACATATCCGTGAGTGGCAATGATGCCCGAAATCCTAAACTAGGCTAACATGCGTCGATAGTAGTTGGTGAGGCCAAGGAATGACCTTAGATCCGCCACCTTGGTTGGCGGCTTCCAATCTACAATGGCCTTAATCTTGGCGAGTCCATCCGCACACGTCCACCCCCGCGATGTGTCCCAGAATGGAACTTCACAGCACAGCGAAGGCATTTCTCCCGTCTGACGATAAGTCATTCTCCGTAGAACTTGAAGACTAGTTTGAGATGCTCGATGTGTTCCTCGAGGCGTCCGGCTATATTCTCACAATATCATTAAGATAAACCACTACAAATTGATCTAGGAACGGGTGGAGTACCTTGTTCATGAGTGTGCAAAATGGCCCGGAGCATTTGCCCACACGGCAAGCGAATGGCATGACGAGGAACTCATATGATCCATACCCCGCACAAGCGGGGACGGGTTCACTACCCAGCGTAAACACGCCGGGGTTTATTGTGATAGACATTCACAAACCTCAATTTTATGAACCCCGCGTAAAGCGATCGGGGCAATTTAGGTGATCACAATGCACATGTCATTCGAGCATACTTGGGAATGCATATGCCGTATGCCAATGTTCGTGATACACATCCATGACCACAATAATCACATTTGGGCACTCATAATTTCACAATGAGCATTCAGTTCAATAAATCACAAACCCAATGGTCCAAATCACCCAAACGACGACAAGGCACAAATTTGACTTCGTAATTTATGCATATAAATCACCCAATTGAATTAGAATAAAACTTATGTACTCGAAGCCCGCCAAGTCACGCTATCCTTAGTCACACTAGGCACGTGGCACTATGTCGGCGGGATTAATCACAACCAAGTATAAATCGGCCAATTAATCTGCCAATATAATCACTCCATATAATTACACAATTAACCTCAAATTGATCGCGCCTTGCCCTAGGAAAGCTAAACCACAAATCTTAGGCCGATAATAACTCTCAAATACTCCATCATAATCCTCAAGTATCATTCTAATTGGCCCGGACCAAAAATAGACAACGTAGCCCAAGATAATCCTCAAATTAAACCCGAAAAATGGGACAATCGGACCGATTTAATCTATTTATCAAGGAATCCTAAGCCAATGACTCGGGCCACTAATCCTCCATTAATTCCACAAACTAATCCACCCAATTGGAACAAACATAATCCTTAATCACTCTCACAAATTAACCCCCAAGTTAACCCGTCTTGAGCCTAACCGCCCCTTTAAACTTGTCTAAAATTGAGTTTCTTAATTAGGGTTTAGGGTCAGATCAATAGTGTCGGATGCGTAAAACGGGTCGAGCGGGTCGATTCGGGTTCATCTTGGTTTTCGAACAAGTGTCGCGGGTCACGTCCGCCGAACATCAATCCCTTGGGCTTGTTTTCCTTTTTGGACTTTATGGAACTTAGGATTTGAATGCGTGATACCGAGTCGTTGCCTCTCTTGTTCCTCCTCGTGTGCTTTGACAATCGCGGGGCTAGTTTGCCTCGAGTTGGGCAATCACGAGCCATGTGCGCACTGGCCGCACAAGAAGCACTTGAAGGCACGTCCTTCTTGTGTTCTCCTCCGCTCGACCGCCCGCTTGGAGGGGCCGTTGATGGTTTGCTTCCACTCGGACGGTGGAATTTGTTACGATCTCCCCACCAACGCCCTTATCCCTTGGTCGGGTATCCGGCTTGCTTCCTAAGTAGGTTTGTACTCCACCATGGCCTCGGCTACGGACATGGCGTCGAAGATCTCTAGCATTGCACCGCTTTTAGCTCTTGCTTCACCCATGGTTTTAGGCCACCCACAAATTGAAGTAGGCCTCCGATTATTCATGGACGGAATTTGGAGTAGCAACTCCGAGAACTTCCGAACATACTCCCCGAGCTCCCCTTTTGTTCAAGGCGCACGGAGTTCAGGCGGACGGAGAGAGAGAGAGAGAGAGAGAGAGAGAAAAGTTTTTGAAAAATTTATACAAATTCAAATATTTAGCGCGAACCGGTGTCCCAAATGAAAAACCGAAAATGGTCTACCAGCCCAAAGTAGACCTCGCACTTAAAGGGATAAAGGCCAAATTAATTTGACCAAAAATTTAACCATTGGGGGTCTACTAGTCCAAATTTGCACCCGTGTAAAACCCAAACTTTTCATTATTTTGGGCAATCTCGACCGACAACCTTAATATCGGCCGGGTCATCAATTTATATCCCCGAAACACCAAAATCATTTGCCAAGTTCAGGGGTCCAAATAACCTTTAGTTCGGCCATCTCGATCGAAAGCGATTCACCAAGGCCTCTAGTTTAAAATAATAACTCAAGTTCTTTGGTGGGTTCGGTCGAGATTTTACTATAAGCTCCCTCGACAAATTCTCCCGTTTTATAAACCCCAAAATGGACGAAAATCCGGAATGTTACACGGACGACCGACCAATACGAGCAAAGATCCGGTGGCTCGATGTGTGCGCATCTGCCGGCGCGTTGCCACGAGCCTGCGATCACAGGGCGATGGGCAAGCTAGGCCCATGCGCAAGCTGTCCTCTCTTGCTCCTAAGACCTTGCCTTCCTCGCTGCATTCCCATCGATCATCACCACGCCTGGCCAGGACGAGACAGATCAGGAGCCTGGGCAGCCGCCCGCTTACCTCCGCCTCGATACTGCCTGTCACGGGCCGATCGATCTCGCTCTCGACCTGCAAGGCCTTAGGAATTTCTTCCCAAGTCGCCCTTCCCACACCTGCTAACTCTACAAGTAAGAACTTTTAGAGAGAGAAACTCTAGAGAGAGAAGCTCCTCGGATTTCTATTGTTTTGAAAGTATGATGATACAATGAGGGAGGAGACCCTTCATACAAGTACCGGACTAACTTATCCTCAGAGATCTCCTCATCTAACGGTGGAGATCGTGATTCCCCTAACTACCCAACTACCTCATTAATTACGTAGGGCTTATAATTAATGCAATTTCCGGTTGAGTGGAAGGGAGACCAACGAAGAAGAACACATCAAGAAAAGAAAGAAAAGAAAAGAAAGGAAGAGGGGAAGGGGCTTTCTCGTTCAAGGACGGTCACGTGACGGGATGTTGAAACCTCATGGACGATCCATGAGGAGAGAGAGAGAAAGTACCTATAATGATGTTATATCCATCTAATACAATTAGCAAGTAATAAAATCAATCTTAATTGGGAATGAAAATCCTAATTAATAATTAGAAAAAAGGGCCAGAAAAAAATTAATCATAAACATGTAAACAAAGAGAGATCTACTACCCTAAATATGACACCTGGTCCAAAATTAAAACTCTTCCACTATTGATAACCAATATCAAAAGAGCAAGTTCTTCAAAGTTAATATCTCTAACCTTGAAATTAAATTTCTTTAATAAACCAGAAAAAATCATGCTTTATAAACAAACGGCAAGATGAAATAATGTCCAAATGAGGGTGGCCCATTATACACCCAATTTTAATAAAATTGACTGAAAAAAAAATCCAATAACCCATGAGTGATCGGGCCAACATTCATAGATTTTTTATAAAAAAGTAAAAAATCTCATGAAATACACATTTTATAAATCATAAAAATCCAAGTCAAATTGAATGTCACAATCACAAAGAGAAACAAGAACAGAGAAAAATAAATAGGAAAAATATATTATACTTAAGCTATAGGAAATTTTACCTAATCGACCAATCCATAATTGATGTTAGGTTAATAATACTCTCTTTTTTAAATTAATGACGTAAGTATAAAGCCAATTCTGTAAATCCTTTTTTCCTATTGACAATGTCTGCCAAAATTTATTGAAAGAAAATCCTGAAAATGCATAGCAACACATTGCCCCTCACTTCAAGCTAGCCTTCAATTCCTCCCAAACTTCGTTTTCATCACAATTTGTAGCATCACTCATCACTTCACGCTATCATTCAAGGACCTCAACACCTCCCCCTTGACACCAGTGGATCTACAACATCATACAATTAATGAAAAGCATTATTTCTCGAATTTACTAGAGAAATCAATCAAATAGTTTGCTGTTCAACTGCGAGAACATCGTCCCCTTCCATCTCATCTTCATTAATCGTGGATATTCATCAATCCACCATGATAGCATTCAAGTCGGTGTTCACCCCATTGAAAAGAGGTTTCAAAGAAATCTTGAACTCTTCATATTATTCCAACTTCAATTCATTCTCTAGCATGAAATGGAAGAGCGTTAGAGAGCATGGAATACAAACCCGCTTCAATTTTGGCCACTTTGTCCCTCAGCACTTCTTGACATCAGAGTCTTCGCTGAATAAGATCTGATTCTTTCCTCCAAATCACTCTCCATCCTAGAACTCAACCTTTTTTTTTGGCATGGTCATCAATTCATTTCCCTTTTCAACGCTTCAACTGCCTATTCCAGAGTGCCGGCTTTGGGACCTGCTTTTATGGACTTTGACGCTATAGATAGTTCCTGATTCAATGGATTCGAATGACATGACAACTCAGCTTCATGAATTGATCGAAGATTTCTTGCTCCATGTGCTTCAAGTATGTGTCATCATGACCGAGAATGACGAACCATGCTGGAGCTTGAATTCGTGGGAAACGAGCAGCGCCGGTGATGATCGACAACTAGTGCGCCTGAAATATCCCTGGGCGAGACGTCGCAGGCCTTTGAAACAGAGCAACAACAGAGACGTTATTGGCGGACGGAAGCGAAGAAGCTCCACGGACACGATCATGGCGTTGTCAAGCAAGTTCAGCGAGCTTCTCTGGAATCAATCTTCGAGAGACTTGCTTTCGCTCGATCACCAATCCAAAGCTTGAGGTCGCCACTGCCGAGTCGTCAATTATCTCTATCGTGAACAGGTACTTCTCTAAACAGAGTCCAGCTTCGTCGTTTCATCGAACACCTTCCTCGCAAACTCGATTCCTCCTCCACAACGCAATCAACGGCAGTGCAACTCTGAAAAAAGCGAGAGGGCAAAGCAGGAATGAATTGAAATCATATCTAGAATTCAATTGGAAACAAAATGACCTGGTTCAGTTGTGGGCGTCGTCAATGAGTCGGCAAAGGCCACAAACGGCTTCAAAACGTCACCCTCGGAATAGGGCCGAACTTAAGGGATGGGCCGGAGATTTATTATTTTCTTTTCTCTCTTCTTTTCTTTTTCTTTTTTTTTTATTTTGTTTTCATAAAAGTGCATTTTCAACTTGTCGGCAAATATTCATGTGTTAGAAACTCCCTAATCGACTCTTAAAAAATAATTTTTAGCACTAGACAAAAATTCAAGCTTATGTGTCCTTGCGGACTGAGGCCATCTTATAATTCTTCCACGAAAGATGTTACAAAAAGTAGCACTCTTACTAATGCCACTTAACACAAATTGATGTGAATCAATTAGTTTATTACAAAATTACAGTGGAAGTTTCAAAGATCCTTAAAAGGCATTCAGCTTTGGAATGAAACACAAAAATCACAATATTGCTATCAAATTTTAAATTGAGTTGGCACTCCTATATAGCAATGAGCATCATTCTTTTTCTGAGTAAACAAGTCACCGTGTTGAGCTATATTTTGACAGTTCAGATACGCAATTGTAAAAGAAAAAGTTGCGGTACTTGTACATAATAAAACGGATGAAAATTTATTGTAGAGTGATTATCCTTAAAAAAATCTGATAATAATGAAATTTTTATGTTCTTCCAAATTGATTTTATATTTGCTTTCCAATTTCAACTAGCTCCTATTGATTTATCGATGATTGTAATACGTATTTGATGAAACAAAAAGCAAGTTGAAAACAATGATGAATGGGAAGACTACTGTGCTTGTGCTCCTAGGGTAACAAAGGTCCGTGTTCTCTCTTTGCCAAGCCAGTTACTCCTAGCGCTGCAAGCAACAACAAAAACATCAACCTCTCGCTCCCATAGTGAGTCATTCCTTCACCTGCGGCTTCCCCAACCGGAAGTGGTTGTTCGCGTCAGGTAAGAGAACTCTCATGGGAGATATTCGGAGAAACTCTCAAGCAACACTTGTCCATGCCTCTGTCACAGAGGTTGACTGCCACTGCGATTTGGGCCTATAGGTAATTCCATAGGGTATATACATAAAAATGAAGTCAAGACAGATATACCTCCATGATCTAGTGGAACAATAATAGAAGAAAATAAACAGTGTAAGACATATATCAAAGAACATCAACCACAGACATAGCCAAGGTTGTTGCATCTCACAATGAAAATCTTCTACACGTACCTCAAAAAGCTACAAACTAACATGCTTCTCTTTCTATTTCTTGCAGAGTAGAGGCCATGACTGAAAATAGCGAATCACTCTCAAGTGAAACCTCTTTTATCATTTCTACACTGCAAAAGACAAAATAAATCACTTTACCCAAAAAAAAAAAAAGACAAAATAAATCTATATGACTATTCTGTGAAGACTTCATTGAAAGAGTGGGAGTGAAGAAAGACATCACACAGCCATACCCATATGCTATGTTATAAACATCTGATACAAGCTAGCAAGTAATGAATATTAAGAAAGCTTTATTAGGAATCAAATCACAACATGACATGGCTCTAAAGGATGACGAGTCTAGACCTCTTGGATTTTAATCATATTCATATGTAAACTAATGACATCTCTGTTTTACCCTACATATTACAACAATAATTTCTAACGGTCAAAGAATTACAACATTCATGACCAGATGTCAAAAGAGTCAGTTCTTCAAAGTTTATACCTATAACCTCAAAACAAAACTAGTTCTTCAAATGAGGACAGATGGAATTCATGCTTTCTAAACATAACAGCAAGATGAAAAGTAACTCAAGGGCAAGGAGTGTTAGCATTTTGTGTCCAGAGTAAAAACAGAAGAAGAAAAATTCTAACCAATTTATGCAGACATTTTGGTAGACAACTCTCCAGTCTTGACATAATGTGCAAGTTTAGGGAGGCCAAAGAACATGATTAGTCTAACAAAAACCATAATCTTCTCTTAATGCACACCCAGCTTCTAATATAACTTCCATTTGTGGAAAGTGTCAAGCTTGGTAAGCACAACCTGAAACCTACAGCAAGCAAACTAAGTTCAAGTATGCATCGTCAAGACTGTGAATTAAAATGTACTCTAAGGTCCAACTTTCATCCATGGAAAAAGGAATCCTACAAGGTAGTGCTAGAATACTACTGGTAGAGGTATTGTGAAATTTATCTTCAATACGAACAAAACTGGTTCTCCATTGTGGTCAGGAAGACTCAGGCACTTGCGAGCCCAAGCCACATATTAGCAAGACGCGAGAAAATAGATGGCACAAGAGTTATGGATTTCAACACCACACTACACAAAATAATCCACATGAAAGGCAAAAAGAACTCTTAGGGAGACAGATCTCTTAGGATAGTGAAAACTGCAATATGAAGAGTTGACTAATCACTATTAAAAGAAATAGTTTCCACTTCTTGTGCAATACATTAGCAAGCATTGACAACTGATCAACTGTGCTAGACCATTAAGATTTTATTGTGCTTTATGACTACCGGTTTCTAACGCTAACATTGGCTCAACTTGAATAAGACAAAGAACATGAGAGTACTAACTTTGGCACCACAATTAAACTAACCTCACTTGCTACTGTGGATCTGTTGAAGAGATCCAGCAAATTGGTGAGACAACATTTGGTGAAGTTGAATTTCATCTAGAGATGGAAGAAGCTTCTGTTATATCTCATAGACCTAATAAAGAGGCGAAGAGGCTCTAAGAATTTAATAGAGGGCCGAAGGAGAAGAGTTGATGGGACATTTTAGAAAAGGACCAACTTTCAATTCCAATCGAAAAAGAGGAGGCAGGGCAGGAACCTTTTTTGGTTTGGGTGGGTTTCTTTTTTTTTTTTTTTACAGGATAATAACACAAATAATTTCTAAATTTTGGTTCAATATATAATTTGGTCCATAAATTTTTAATTTGTTCAATATAGTCCCTGAACATTAACCCAATGTGCAATATAGTCCTCGAACTTTTAATTTGTTCAATGTCATCCCTGAACTTTTGGTACATGTTCAATTCAGTCCCTGAACTTGAATTAATGGAAAAGACTGTTTAAGTTTAGGAACTGAATTGAACATTTACCAAAAGTTTAAGAATGACATTGAACAAATTAAAAGTTTAGGGATCACATTGCACATTGAATTAAAATTCAAGAATTATATTGAACAAATTAAAAGCTCAAGAACCAAATTACACATTGAGCTAAAATTCATGAATCATTTGTGTCATTTTTCCTTCTTTTATCAAGCAGTACTTCCTTCTCTCTGAACGTCCCAAATTCTAATAGATTTTTTTTGGTCGAAATACAAATTCTATTAGATGGAAAGTATCTATTTCCAATGCTCTGGGTTTTTTCACTTGATCTAATTCTGCGGAAGGGATACCCTACGTGTGAATAGATTCTTTTTTTTCTGGTGAGACCAAAGCCATAAGCTAAGTGACAGAAATCCCTGAATGGAGCCAATGGATGGCAATGCCATCCAAAGCAAGATTTCCTCCCAGGTCTCCAACTTTCCACAAGCTCATACAGCTGAGAAATACTTGAACTCCCTTACCCTCCTAAACTAACCAAAGCTGATAAAAAAAGCCATGGATTCCACATGAATTCACTGTCTATTACGTCAACAATAAAAGTAAGCCCATATTGAATAGTGCTCGTGTAGCTGCTCCACTATCATCAATGCTTAACACAATGAGCAAACTCAGGATGCTAACAGGTTCATGACAGGAGAAATAACCTCACGCCCTTGCTACCAGTAATCCCCACAAGCAAATGTCACCTGAAGTGATGAAAATGGCTGGAATCTCTCCCAACGATCTCACGATCAACAATCTTTGCAATAAGTTTAATTGGGAATGACAATCCCGCTAATGTGAAGATTCTTCATTACAGTCATCATACTACACTTGATGGTAGTAATCATATGCGAATCATTTACCTCTTTTACCATCATCAAGGATTGCACATGATATAGTCCGGAACTACAAAACTCGGACACATCAATAACACGCCTAAATTTGCCTCAAAGTTCAAAAAACTCATAACAAATATCAAGCCAGATTACATATTATGTTGGTGACATAAATTAGCATCAGAAAAGCGATGCCTAGACAGGGTTATGCCATAAATTATCTTAACAATCTGATAATCAAGTTAAAAGCATGAAATGGGCTTGTGATCACAGCTGCAACCCTCAATAAAGACATAAACATCCGGAAAAGACCTGATCTGAACATTCATCATGCTTCCTTTCTGGAACCTTGATGAAATTCTGTGTTTGGAAAAGCAGTAAATGGCACATGGATTGTCATTCGAGTAGTACTTTGAATCATTTGAAGACAATTTATGGAATGCTACATGATTAACTACATCCTCTTACTAAAGAATAGAATGCTAATCATCGTCAATAACATTCATACATATCTTTATCCATAAAGCGCTATCTGAATAAATTATGGTTATGAAATGTTTTAACTTCTTGAGACAAAATAATTAGCATTAACGGTTTTTACGCCATCACGAAATAGGAGAGAATCTCATTATGCTAGAATCACCACCAATGATGTCACATACCTATTTGCACTCTACATGCAGTACAAAGAAGAATGCTATAGTTCAATTAGTTTTGCGATGAATTCACCACAAGAATGGGAACTCCTTGAACTGCAAGTTTGACTTAGGTTATAGTCAAATGAAGAGATTAACTAACAGGAATAAGAACAATGAACAATATGATCAAAATAAACCAAGAATCGGGAATGAAGACCAAGGATATTTTTTAACTTCATCTTGAAGACCTCTATAGTGTCCCGTTGTGATTGACTACCATCATGCAAGGAAATCTACAGTTATAGGTATACTCAATCTTAGCATGAGCATCATATCATAGTGCCACAGCAAGAAACATTGCCATTACGTTGTTAACAGGCTATAGTATAGAAAGGTCACACCATGCAGCTGACTTGTAATATGCACAAGCAACTGATTATTCAATATGCATCAGAGGTGCATCATCATACTATAGATGCTGTACATGATGTCAAGAAAGCAAGGAATCATAAGTTCAAAGGTCTCACCAAGTTGTGCACGGGCATGAGAGGACTCACAGAAAGAATCAACGCACGCAGATCCAATGAGAAGCCTAAGTAACCCATGGCTGTGGAGGCTTTGGAGCTGAAAACCAAACGTTAGCATTCAGAATATATATAATACCTTAACAAATCATAGATTCCACAATGTCATAAACAGCAAATAAATGGAAAAAGGAGGGGTTAAAAAGGCAAAAAGAGAAATGATATTCATGTAATAGGGTTCTACTAAACAGAGAAGAAACATGCACCAAATTGACTTTATCATTCTGAAGACAAATTATTTCAAGACCATCTTTTCTGTATGTAATGAGTTTCCAAAGCGTATTAATTATCTAAGAGGTATGAAAAGGTCATGGTCTAATCAATCTCTTGATATATTTGTAACGAAGAGCTAAAATTGGAGAATTGCTAGATCAAAAAGCATATAAATTGAAATATATCTTTAGTAATTCACAATAGGAATCAAGGAAGAAGATATTTCTCTCTAATGAGTCTAACCAATGGAATATCTACGATTAAGACACTACTTGTCATTTTCCTTAACCAAGGACATGACTTCCCATTTCTCAAATGGCAATCTAAGAATACCCAGTCTAGAGGACAACTACATATGATAAGCAGGACATCTGAAAAACTGGCCAAAGGAAAAGACAAGCATCGAAACTCTACCTTTTTGTTTACCAGGCAAATTCTACACCTATTCATAGCAACCATTATATGGCTGAGCACCGCTCCACTCAAGCAACCATACATAGTATCAATCTTGTTTAACTGTAGCCACCATCTCAAGATAGGCACCACATCCTTGACGAAGAAAACTTACGAATGGATTCTTATCCAACAAATGACCCACTATTTCTATGGTTGCAATTCCATTAACCCTTTGTCATTACAAAACATTCCCCTTTGGGCCAACTTTATAGGTATTCTCCTTTGTCGTCTCAGGTCATATGCATTTGCAAAGGGAGTCAAATGGCATATCAGTATCCAAGCATTCGGACACGCCATTGCATATGTTTTTGGGAAGGTTCAACACCAATCCTCTTTTGATGATATATCCGAATTTGCATAGACATCCCTCCCTGTGTTGATATCGATATCCAATTTAACATCATCTTCAGCCACCAACAACTCGACAAAGGACTTACGTCCTCATAGCACATATTCTTCTTAGTTTTGGCCTCTTTTTGCTTCCTCGGCCTCTTTTTGCTTCCTCAGCCTCTTCCTCTTTTCCTTATCCTTTGCCTTCCGCTGAATGGTCGGGCAATATATCCCCTTAACTTTTGCCTCTTTTATGTTCCTCTTCTCTGCATTTTCTTCTCTTTTCTCTTCTGCTGCAATGTTAAGGAGTTTGTTTCACCGATTGATTGGATTTCTTTGGGGAGCCAATGACTGAGTGAAAGTTTGAGTGAAAGTTTTCGCAGGAAATGAAGTAATGAGGCCTGAATTTTGATTGAAGAGTGGACAATTAGGCTGCTGAGGCTGCGAATTGATTGGGCGTGGGGGCGGTATGTGGGGGAGGAGGAAGTGAGGGAGTTGGAAAGAGGTGGGACTTTTGGATTCCATGCAAAGAATAATGCTCTTGATAATTGAGATATGGGACACTAGGAGGAGCCTTTGGACCATTATTCCCATTATCATGACCATACATCCTAATAAGTTGCCGCAAGTTGGAAGTTGGAGGAGGGAAGGCGGTGGCGCCCTCAGCCCTCGGGACCTTGACGGGTCCAATTACCGTAGTTCCTCCGAGAATACATACCGGTTGGGTAATCTCTGGTCCGAACCTTCAAAGATCAAATCATAATGTTAAAATCAAAGGCCCAAAACGAAATGCTTAATTGTCTTAATAGAGCAAGTTCAGGAAAGCAAAGGCGAACTCATGTAATAAACACTTTTGGCGTTGGCGGAACAAGTCGAACACGTGGAGTATTACATTTGAGCAAGAAATAACTCTCAAAATCTAAACCTAGCTTCCGCTCACCGGGTTCACCTCTGATTAAGCTTCATTCTCAATTTTAACAGCAAATGACTAGGGGTGATCGGCCTATCCTGTTTTGGATCCGGGAACCAAAGGAACCTGCTAGTTCCTAATTCCACTCGAGGAACTGGCCACTTTTTATTTTCTTTTTTTATTGTTTTAATTACGTTTTTTTATTTTGTTTCATTGCAGCTCGGTTTTGCTAGAATATGCAGCAAACCATTTCGAGCATACGGCCAAAATGCATATTTGACACCCCGTAAGTTAGAATCTTTTCTCTCGAACGCCTCCTTTTTTTGCTTCGCCCGGAGGAATGTCCTCCGACCATCAATCACACATCCGGTCCCGAAACAACGCTACCTACTTTGACCGTCACGGACCGCGGCCGCCTACCCGGTCACCGTTTTGGCCATTAAAACTTAAAACCGACAACCAAATCTCGTTTTCCGGCTACCAAACTTCCGGCCCAAAGAAGACGCCCTAAATCTAATCAACCAAACATACAAGACAAGAAACCGAGATAGTGAACTAACGGACCGGCCTCAAACCGCGGGCCTCTCGGATGGGTAAAGGATTCTCCGGGCGACTCGACCTCTGCCCCTCGTGACTCGCCCCTCCCCTGCCCGACTGTTTCTCCTTACTGGTTCCCTTTCTTTTTTTGTCTCTCTCGCTTAGTCAAAGGAAGAGCATTCCATATGATTTAAGATCAAAGAAAAAGACGCGAGGAAATGGAGGGCATCATTTATGACAAGCAGTGTACCATAGAAGTCGACCCTCCATTAAATTTGTCCGAAATAGGCACTTTCTCGTGCATCGCAGGGGGGAACGTCTTGTGGGGAGGGGAGGGGCGTGGCGGAGAGAGGAGAGAGAGAGAAAAGTCAAACATAAATTGAGTGCAATCCGACGGTCTATGTTCAATTCCGAAAACGATCCAATGACCCACAAAATCCCAAATTATTAATAAGAGAAAAGGCCAAAAACCACCATTAAAATAAACCTAGAAAGAGGTATATTAGTCAAAATTCGCACCTGGTATAAATTTCACTTTTCATTAATTCCGGCAATCTCGAGGCTGGCCACATTAACATCGACATTTGTCAATTAAATTTATCACAAAATTTCGAGAAATTCGACACCAAAGTTCGGGCTCTAAATAACGGCCAAATTCAATCGAATGCGATTCTAGCCAAATCTCAAATTTAAAAATAATCCGAGAGTAATCAGTTCTGGGCTTAGATTTAACTATAAGCGCATTGACAAAATGCACTTTTATAAATCCCAAAAAATAAATCGAAATTCGGAATATCATAGAAAAATATCACAACATATTGCATAGACACCCCATCAAAATTAGGGAAAAAGAAGAATGGTGCAGGCAGCAGAAGTAATATTGAAAGCGAATTAAAAAGAGAAAATCTTCTCGCCGGATCCTCAACTCCTCTGCTAATAGAGATGCAATACTCTATCATGCACATCATTAAAAGGTCCCAAGTTTAGAAAGAAGGTTAATATTACAAGAAGCACAAAAACCATTCGGTTTGCTATTTTGATTAGATTCCCTTTTGTTTTTAGAATGGTATGTATTGAACATATGCACGCTTGAATTCAATGCTATTATTTGAATCATACGCAACAGATTCATGCACGCTACTCATATTGGACTAAATTTGTCTTTGCTATTTGAGTTGCGTATGTTGGATTCACGATCTACATTCAAACATTGTCTTTGAATTTGATGCTTCGAATCTACTTTCGTTTATTTGACATGGCATCAAATTCATGCCCCTTTTTGCTTGCTGCTTTGATATAGATTCATCCATGCTTATACGTTGGGCTCATTTATGGCATTTTTATTATATTGAAAAACATAGATCTCACACCATGAACAGTCGAGCCCTTATTCGGCCCCATGATGCGGCAATTTTACCTAAAAGCCAGTAACATAGTTTTTAGTGTTCGAAACATATAAAGAAAACTATATATGTATTACTTTAATAAATCTCATGATATGAGGATTTAACCAAGGAATGTGGTACTGAAAGGGTGATCTAGAATATGCGAACTCGTTTGCGCACGTAACTGAATTCTCTAGCCTTAAACTTTTCATTGTCGCTTTACATTCTAGTTGACTTTCTTGTTAGCAATCAATCTAAAAATTGATTGGTTTCAATTTCAACTCCCACAACTATTTAAGCATTTGGATCAAAGGGGCTTACCCCCCGACCTAGAGAGGAAAGAACATGCTTAAACTTTTGGGTGAAATTTTTGGACTTCTACTCTCAAAATTATAACTTTTTTGAAGAATTTGCGAGGGACACGCTACAGTGATTATATCATATGTTTTGTCAAAGTTTTGGTTTTCATGTACATTGAATTAGAGGAGACGTGACTAATTGAAGGATTTCAAATGCTTGATGCAAAAGATTGATGGCATACACGATGAGGCTATGATCCAAAGTTTGATGCTTTTTGGTAGTGCAGAAATTTAGTATTTCCTTTTTCATAATTAGACGAGTTCCACCAGAAAAAATTGACTGACAAATTGCATTATCAGTTTCGAACTTGCAATTAGTGCTGCTTTAGTTTAACTTTAATGAATTTTTTAATATTAAAAATTTGATAGATGAGATTAAAAATTTAAATTGCTTGAAATAGAGTCAACGCTGGTCCCAATGTGAAGAAGATGGTGAAGTTTCAATATATGATTTGATATTATACTAAAACTTGCAATGCTTGCAAGAAATGATTTTTAGTTTGTCTAAATCATTTTCACAATTATGCAGAAGTTAATTTTGTGTTATTTAATAATTTTTTTTTAGAATCCGTGCACTGCACGAGCTTTTGTGTAGTTTCAGTTCAATTAGTCAAAAAGCCCATTTATGGGGGCCCTGGAGGCCCCAAACTTGAAAATTTCATTACTAGTGTGGCAAATGAAGTAGCAGTAGCTAGAAAGGACTAAAGCTTTTTAACTTATTTTCTTTGCTTAACCATTCATGATAAATAGAATCGTCAAAAAAAAATTAGGACTAAATTAATCAAATTTAAAAATTTAGGATTGAATTGGCTTCCATACAATGAATTTATGATTTTTAGACAATTATCCCTAGAGATCAACTATAGTGCATAGTCATTCCTTACATTTACATAACAAATTTTTTTTATCATTTTTTGATTGCTTGTTTTGATAAGTGTATAGTAATCAGAGACGGAATAGAGCAAGAAAGTTGGGCGACCAAAGATACTCTCGATATGAAGTAAATAGTAACAATATTTAACGAAAAATTATTTTAAAAAAAAAAAATAAATATAATTATTAGCAATATTTAAATATGTTATTATCTCTTTAATTCTTTCAGATCGAGACATAAATTAGAATTCTTTTCTTAAGATCTCATCTGTGACCTAATAGAGTGATGAGCTTGTAATGGGCAACAGTCATCACCAAAAACAGAAGTTTTCCAAGTACATTACTTGGACACCCCCTCAATCCGGAAAAAAAAAAAAACTCTGACACCCCTTGTATTTTTTTCAAATTGCACTCTGCCCCTTTGTCAATTCTTAGTAAAGAAACATTAATCGAAATTGACTTTGGAATCAATAAAACTCCACATAACCAAGCAAGAGACACGAAAACAGGGTCGAACATAAATGGCCCTACCTTCTTGATTAGAATTACACATATTTCTCACGTTCAAAAAAATGATTTCGCATTTTTTTCTTTTTTGAGCATCATCGTTCATCCTTTGATGCCAAATGCATAAGCCCTAACTTAAAAATCTTCTTCCACGCTCAACTCCCAGTTGAGCATAATCCATACTCGCAATTCTGTTTAAATCGGTCTAGAAGTACTTACCCACAAAGAAGCTGATGAAGGAGAAATATAACGTGGTTTTAGAAGCATGAGAAGCATCAATCGTAAAATCCTCTTAAGTAGTTGCTTATAGTCCACCGTGGTTTTAGAGCCTCGTGGACAAAAATATAGGCTTCCTCTCTCTCTCTCTCTCTCTCTCTCTCTCTCTCTCTCTCTCTACACGATAAAAAGCTCCTTTTTAAGTCAAACCTAGGAGGACTACAACAAGACTAGTTTACAATACACGAATGCTAGGTAATTTCACTTTTGTAAAAGAAATCAGTGTATTAACTGATGCGATAGAGTATAAGCAATCCTTTATATATGTTGGTCACATTTAATGGCCAATAAAGTATGGTTTACCATATCAATGTACTAAGCAAGGTGCAAGTGCAATTTTAATTTAAATGAATGTGTGTTCTTCGATGTTTAAGAATGTCCACAATGTCACATAGAGTATAGATAGAGTGGACCAATATTCATACAGTAAAGTCATTGGAGAAAACTTAGTGTATTATAAAAGGAGGAGGACTCTTATTGAGTTTCGAAACATGGTCCATTCGTTTAAATACTAATTTAGTGTATTAGTGAAATCGCTTGTTTTTTTTTAGGTTTGGGAAAAAGGGGAATGCTGGGACAACTAGTATAAGTATTCCTGGGAACATTGATACATCAATAGTTTAGACAAGTATTATCATCAGTTTTTCCACCGAACCACCCAAAGTCACGTGGGACCACATAGTGAGCAAGAGAACAAAATAGAAGATCACATTTGGGATTCCATTTGTCTTTAAAATAATATTTTTCAAGTTTTTTAAAAGATGAAAACAATTCAAAATGACTAAATGTAAATAGATATGTGCCATGATAATTATTTTTGGGCGATTGATCTTTAGTAGAGCTGACATTTCATACGATATAAATATAATCATTTTAAAAGTCGAGCAAAAAGAATAAATTGTGAACAGAAGAATATAGTAGTAGTACTAAATGGTAAAAAGAATTGGTAAGAATTTTTGCAGATATTGCTCTTATAAATCAAAGGCTTGTTTGTTTAAAATCTAGTTTAAATAAAAGTATATTTTCCTTTCCTTATCAAAACTCAGAATATTATCCAAATTTCGAAGGAACATATGCTCTGAATTTATTTGTAACATTATAATGTGAAAGTTTTGTGAGATTATGTCACGCCCGATCCCCATCGAGCACGCGACACCCTTACCTGGTCGATTAGTGTGACGCCCCTGGGAATGTCGCTGACCTCAAAGTCTCCATTAGAGGTTTACAATCACAGCGGATACTAACAATTAATCCTTGACAAATAAAACTTGGGAGAATAGGGAGAATGTACATTTTCATTTCCCATTGCCGAACTTAGACCATAATATTTACAGATTACAAAGCCACTACATATGCAAGTGCCCCAAAACTACAAGTCATTGAATATCAGATACACACCGAACTACATCTACAACACTTTGTAGAAGTGTGCTTAATCCAGATAAAGCTATCGCCCATCGGAAACTCTCGCAACGTCCAACTCGGTGTGCACGAGTACCCCAAAAACTCTGGTGGCGGTGGTGGAGGATTCATGGCTCGGTGGGGGTTCTGAAATGTTTGGTTGAAACAACTGTGAAAACACTTCTCGATAAGTTCACCCTCAACCCAACCTAGGCTATCACGCACCTCGAGACAATCACCACTGAGACACACGTGCATTCGTACACATCAAGTCTTCATCGCGGGCACCTCAAATAATATAGTGGAGACTCAAACATGTGTACACTCGTACTCAATCACAATTCGTCGTATGCAACACACGCATGTACCAATTCTCATCCCACTATTCTTTCCATTCCATTTCCTCTTTCTCATTCCTCGCATGATGACCTGCGTTGAAGTACACGCCTCATGCATACTGCGATCATTCACCACATCCAGCCCGCGTGCCCGTTCATGCCTTAAGCCCCAATCGCGACTGAGCATCACCGCCCAGGCCTGATCCCAACTCAGCCCGCGCTTCGTCGACAGGCCTACATGATTGGAACCCGAGCTTATGATGCCTCGGTCCAATCCGGTCTCACTGGGAGCTGATCGTGCCTCGGACCGATTCTCATTCTTGCTTTTTCAAGCCTCGGCTGTGCCAAATGCAACAGACCTCGTGATCGCAGGCCGAGTTTATGATACCGGCCCGATTCCAAACCGCACTTTCGCACTTTCACACACTTTCCCACCATCACTTACCGCACCACAATTTCCTTCTCACTCATGCCCATGCTCCATACGTATTTATCTGCATGGCTGGCCTTTCACACATGGTTCGCACACGCATTATTTTACACGTAGCTCATGCACATTCAAGTATAGGACATGGCAATACCAATAATTAATTTAATCTAACTCCCGTGCACCCAACAAGCATATCAGTCACCCAATTGCACAACAACATACTCAATTTAATCACCACAATTTATTTATAATTTAAATATACATCCAACACATAAATTCTCATTTTTCTCCCACCAAAGCGGTGTCGGATTAATTCCAATTCTCACGGAACTTTTCGTAGTAAAATACGGTTCTAAAAATCCAACTTGCGTCCCGAACAAATCATCACAGCCCGTGAACAGTAAATCACAGCTCGTGAATAGTAATCGTAACCCACTATTATTCTGAATTTTCCAATAAAAATTTTCTGGTTTCAATTCTAAGGCTCGCCACCTAATCCCACTTCTAAATCATGTCATTCCAAGACTGATCTATTCCTGGTTTCGCCCAAAATCGCTGTCGATACCGAAATCCTAAATTGGGTTTAGAGCGACTTACCCACGTTCTAGACTATCGCGGCTAGAACGGAAAGCGGCGACACTTAATCGGGGGGGCGGCGGCGATGTCTGCGGCTCCCGGGTGGTGGCGATCGGCTTGGGTGGCGGCAGCGCGGCGGCTTGGGCGTGAGGGAGAAAGAGTGATCGGAGGAGGGGGAAGGCTCACGGTTGAGAGGGGGGGATTGCTCACGGATGAGGGGCTGCCGAATGGGGGGGGGAGGAGAGAATGTGTCAAATGCTTAAAAATCAACTTTTACCAAATTTATGGTAAATTACCAAAATACCCCCCTCAAATCTTTTTTTTGATCCAGCGGCGAGATTCGATCCGATCTTAAAATTAATAGTCCGGTCGAATCTTGCTTTAAAATATCCAAGGATAATATGTCTTTTTCCAACTTTGGGCCTAAAATGACCAAAAACGCCCTCCACGAACTTGAATTAATGGAAAAGATCGCTCAAGTTCGGGAACCGAATTGAACATGTACCAAAAATTCAAGAATGACATTAAACAAATTAAAAGTTCGGGGATCACATTACACATTGAATTAAAATTCAAGAATTATATTGAACAAATTAAAAGCACGAGGCCAAATTACACGTTGAGCTAAAGTTCATGGACTGTTTGTGTCATTTTCCTTGTTTTATCAAGCGATACTTCCTTCTCTCTGAGCGTCCCAAATTCTAATATTTTTTTTTTTTGGTCGAAATACAAATTCTATTAGATGGAAAGTATCTATTTCCAATGCTCTGGGTTTTTTACTTGATCTAATTCTGCGGAAGGGATACCCTACGTGTGAATAGATTCTTTTTTTCTGGCGAGACCAAAGCCATAAGCTAAG